>CM051663.1:45315187-45750187 GCA_028020825.1 Podargus strigoides
AAGAAGGCCAATGGCATCCTGGGGTGTATTAAGAGGAGTGTGGCCAGCAGGTCAAGGGAGGTTCTCCTCCCCTTCTACTCTGCCCTGGTGAGGCCTCATCTGGAGTACTGTGTCAAGCTCTGGGCTCCCCAGTTCAAGAGGGACATGGAGCTACTGGAAAGAGTCCAGAGCAGGGCCACTAAAATGATGAAGGGATTGGAGCATCTCCCATATGAGGAGAGGCTGAGGGAACTGGGTCTGTTTAGCTTGGAGAAGAGGAGGCTGAGGGGGGATCTCATTAATGCTTATAAATATCTGAAGGGCAGGTGTCAGGAAGACGGGGCCAGACTCTTCCTGGTGGTGTCCAGTGACAGGACAAGAGGCAATGGGCAGGAACTGGAACAGAGGTGGTTCAGTCTTAACATAAGAAAACACTTCTTTACTGTGAGGGTGACAGAGCACTGGCACAGGCTGCCCAGAGAGGTTGTGGAGTCTCCGTCTCTGGAGACATTCAAAACCCATCTGGACGTGTTCCTGTGGGATCTACTCTAGGATCCTGCTCTAGCAGGGTTGTTGGACTAGATGATCTTCGGAGGTCCCTTCCAACCCCCATCATTCTATGATTCTGTGATTCCAAGGTTATTCATGCCCTTCCTGGCTGAGGCACAAGAATCACTTTTCATTATTATTTCAGCATTCACATGCCTATAGAGTAAATTAACTCCTCCTTGTCAGTAAATTAAAGGATGAAGGGAATAGATGGTGATCAGGTGTGATGATTTCCAGCATTTTCAGTGAACTTTTATGTAACAAATATAATTCCTTTAAAGATTCCAATCTTACTTAACCTCTGAATTCTGTCATGGCTCAGTGGCAGAAAAATTATGCCGTGTTCTAGGAAAGGTACTGTCCACTTTTTTAATGACTGCATTTGACAGTCTATGTCTGTCCCATTCCCAACAGCATGGTCCATGACTAGTTAAGCTCTGTGAGCAAAGGCAGGTGTTTGGGTATAGGCATCCAGATAAACAGCTGTCACTGCTATGCTGTAGTATGCTGTATTAACAGCCTGCCTTGTTACCGGCTTCCTGAATAAAGCAGGTAGAAGGACAATCTTCTTGAGGCATGGAAAGGACAGAAACAAACAAAAAGACTAGTTGTTTAAAGCAAGCCTGTCCCTGGAAAAGGAAATTCACCTACCAATATAAGACACATCTGAGCACAAAATGACACAAATTAATTTCAGTTGCTGACTTGTCCCATTAAGGATTTGGCAAAAACTTCATATTTAGTGCAACAACGAAATGTCAGAAGGGCCTGTAACGCATACATACTGAGGGGAAAACAAAAAGTACTTCAACAAGAAACAACCAACACTCAAAGCTTCCACACCTCCCCACCCTCAAACAGGGACATTTGCTGTTTGAGCCTAGAGTCCTGCATGGTCACTGCTGCATACAAAATCTGTGAGTTTTCCAGCAACAAAAATGGTCTATGAAGGCCAAGGGGAAATGTTTATAAGTTCCCTAATTCTGTAGAAACTGTCAGGAAGATTATATGATACCAGAAAAGAGAAAAGATGTAAAAAATGGAGAAAAGGGAGAGATATTCTTCTTATGCCCTTCTGCAGACACGTACTGAGGCAAGCCTCAGTAATGACATCACTAATGACTGGCCAGACCTTAGGTCTTTTACAGGAAATGCAATAATCCTACAAATTAAGGACAGGGAAAAGACCCTCCATTAACTCAGGAGTACACTTGGCCTATCATCAGTAGACTTTTTAGGGTTCAAAAGGCACTGTGCCTATGCTCATTGACAAAGATGCAAAACAGATGTGAATATAATCACAACAAGTGGCACAAAACTCTGTATGGACAGCAATTCAAATTGGGGTTTCTGTACTCTCCGTTGTCTGAATAGAAGAGATACAACAGCTTTAGATACATATCAGAAGTTACTGGTTGCTTCGACAGCCACCTATTCACCTCCTAAATACCATAATACTACATCCATCCGCTCACACAGAGTCAGCAGAATAGCTCAGAAAATGATCACAAAAAACCCCAGTGGAGTTTCTACAGTTGGATAGTTCCTTGGTTTAGAAGAAAATTAAAAAGTAAATAATTTAAGGCAACATCAAGGTTTTCTATACATCACCTTGCTATTAATCATGGTAACTACAAGACTGCAAGAGTGCAGGCAGGCTCAAAAGTCTTGGTAGCATAAGGACTTTCCAGCAAAGGTCTCTTCATAGGGCCACTGAAATATAAAATCGTTCAGATTGGAAGTGATCATGGGAGGTCTCTAGTCCAAGCTCCTGATCAAAGCATGGTCAGCTGTGAGATAAGATGAGGATGCTCATGGCTTTGTCCAGTTGGATATTAAAAAACTTCCTTGTTTCAAATTATTATTGTTGCTTCTTGTCCTCTCACCATGTATAACTGTCAAGTGCCTCGCTCCATCTTCCTGACAGCCTTTCTGTATGTACAAGATGGCTGCTGTTAAGTCAACCAAAGCCATCCCTCTCCAGCCTGACAAAACCCACTTCCTCAGACTCTTCTTGTAGGGCCTGTGCTCTGCCCCAGTCTATGTTGATGATCCTACACTGAACTTGCTACAGTTTACTGACATCTTTCCTGTAGAGTGGATACCCAAACCAAACACAAATCTCCAAGTGGTTTCACAAGTGATGAGCAGAAAATAATCACTTCCCTCATTCTCTGGGTCACACTCTTATTCATACAGCCCACAGTGCTGCTGGTCTTCTCTGATTCCAGGGCACATAACTGGCCCTTGCCCAGCTCACTGCCCAGTGGGACCCTGGGCTGTCTCTGCAGAGCTGCTCCTCAGTCCCTCCATCCCCAGCCTGCATCACTGCAGGGTTCTGCCTTTTTAAGGGCAGGACTCACAGTCTGACCCTACTGAATTTCATGAGGTCCTTGTCCATCCATTCCTCCCAGCTGTCCAGGTTCCCGTGGCGGGCAGCTCTGCCCTCCACCACACCAACAGATATCCCCTCCAATTTGCTGTTATCTGCAAGCTTGGTTAGAGTGCCCTCCATCCCTTCCTCCAGATCACTGATAAATATGACAAAGAGGACAGGTCACAGAACAGACCCCTGCAGTACCGCACTTTTTACCAGCTTATTAACCAATGGCCCTTGAGCCTGACCTCCAAACCAGATTTTTACCTATCTAGTTGTCCAACCGTCATCCAAATCATAAAGTCCTGAGTTGGATACAAGAATAATGAGGGACACAGTGTCACAAGCCTTGCTAAAATGGAAGCAAATGACATCTGCTGCCCTACCCTCATCAACAGATTCAATCGTTATATCACTCAGGCAATCAGGCTGGTTAGACATGATTTATTCTAACAGCTCCTTAATGATGCCATTTAGATTCTGATTTCCTTCCTTACACTAGTTCTGCTTTTTCTCTCTTGCAAACTGTTCTGTGGAGACTGAGGATTAATAAGTGCTCTGCATGGTTGTGATACTTGGCTGGGAAGCAAAAGAAAAAAAGCAGTTTCACAACTTTATGATAGCATTCACAGAAACAGAGAAAATAAAAAAGGAAGAATAACTTTTATACACCATAGAAATAGACAGTCACTACACAATCACAGAACGGTTGAGGTCAGAAAGATCTTCGGCCTCTTTCATTTTCCCACAAAAGGAAACAGAAGGCAATGTTTCTTCTCCTCCAAAATTAATCTAACAATTCAAGTGACTATGACTTAAAAGTGAGATCTGTTCTAACACGATTCTCAGACTTCTTCAAATAACATTAAGTACTGTGGCTCTATTACAGTCTTATAGATACCTTTTTCAAAACACTCTGAATGTAAAGAACAATTTCCTGCCTTCTTAAATTTGTAAACAATCTAACTAATTTAGCATAAGATTATAGTCTAATACACATAAGAAGTAGAATTTTAAACACACTGTTTTGAAAATCACTGCCAGGAAGGTTTTCTTTGAAATCAGCAGGAAGCCATATCCATGAGGGTCACTCATTTACAAAAGATTCTTTGATGGGAGAGGTTGCTCTTGGGCTGACACCAGCTGTGCTGTCCAGCACAGTCAAAACGTGTTCAGACATGCTAATCCATGTGTGAGCCTTTCTAGGTTGAAGCATAAAATAAGACTGCATAAGCCCTGAAAGAAAAGGGACTTCTAACTTAAACTTTCTTTTAGTAGTCACAAAGTCTTCTGCAAGTGACTTGCTGTAAACTTCCTCATACTGTTTTAATTAAAATGCTTTTGGACTTTTTTATCAGGACATTTGTAGGAACTCCTGTTGTTTATTCTTCGCTGTATACTTCTTGAGATATAACACAGATGCAGCACTAAGAAAACTGTGGACCTTCTGTTACCCAGCTTCTGTCTATCGCACAGTGCAAGGCCTGCTCAGAATGTTTTGCAAAAAGTTTATTTTTCTTAGGTAGTTTTTCATGTGGTATTAATCCCAGATAAAAGTCTGTTTGTTTCTGAGAACTGCAAAGAAACGTATTTCTTAACAAGAGTCCATCAAGTTTACAGAATATATTTATGTCCCACCAAGCACCAAACCTTGCTCTCTCAAACTTCGGTGGACAAACTGTCCTCACAGCCAAAGCTTAAGCCGGAAACAGAGCACTGCACAATTTTTAACTTGCCTTTTCCTTTTAAATGAAGGGAGCTTTCAATACACCATTCTGCACTCTGTCCTGAAAGCTGCACGTTGCAGAACCAGTGAACCTGCTCATTTTAGGCTAAGCAGCTATAGCTGTCCACTCCAGGCACAAGCCAGAATGCAACTAACTATGAATGAGAGTTCTATGTTGTGTAAGGCTGCTCTGCAGCCTGTCATTCTTAATGGGGATCAGTTGCCTTCAGGCTCAGAACTGGCCAGTGAATCTCTCTCAGATCCAAAAACTAAGTAAGTCATGTGCCAAGTAAAAGCAGGTAAGCCACAGGACTGCCTAGTCTCTCTTGCCATCCTTAAAAGAAAAGACAGAGTTTTCTACTGATATTTCACAGGACACTGACACATTTTCTGTTCTTTTCACCAACAATGAAATTCAGCCACTGAAAAACACAAGATGCAGTGTCAATTAATTCCTTCCTGGAAAGTTCAAGACTATTAAATATATTGAGAGAAGTTCATTCTCATCTTTGGCTAAGAAAGTATTTGAAAGTCTGACTGCTGCTGTCCCGAAAAGTGTAAAGAATAAACACTTACCCCACATACATCCAAAATGTGGCTTGCCATGGTCATGGCAGGCAGCACGTTTTCATCAGTGCAGGCTAAGATAATGAAACACTGGATAACCAAGAATACAGTGGGCTTGCAGCAGTCAAATATACCACACCATAATAAAACATACCAAATCCAGTATCAAAAAAATACAAAGAAGACAAAGACAGCTCCTTAAAGATATCCTTGAAAATATTTGCAATGATACATTAACTCAACTGCTTAAAAAACATTCAGGGATGAAAGGATAACAGATAAATTACAAGCAGATTGTAGAAATAAAACTAAGAGGCATAGCTAATGAAAGGACATCAATGCCTTGTTATGACAGGTGTTTTTTTCTCCACAAATATTTTCAAACATGTCACATCTGTGTAAATAAAGCATTTAGCTGCATAACGTATTTGAAAGCTGATATAGAAAAACTACTATTCTTTACTAGATATACAAGTATACAGAGGACATATACAGCTATTTTTAGTATTGTGATGTTACTTTAAAAGTTACAAGTCCTGAACAAATGTCCAGTCACAGTGCTCAACAACTTTGTATTATGGTTCAGACATGTTAAATTGTAATGATGAAGATTTTATGCAGTTGTCCTTCTGCAGCATTCCAGAGCAAAACTTGTCCTTCTGCTCCATCTAATTTAAAAAGTGCTTGTATGTGACATGGACTCATTTTGACAGAGGTATCTTAAAAAATTCACAGCAAGCCTATTCCAGATAAGAGAAAGTGAGACTGACTTATCCTACTGAAGGAAGATAAAAAAAGCGAGGTCATGACAGGCATAACTTGAATAAAAAACAGTCACAGAGTGAGTGCAGTACCAACCATGTAGAAAGATATATTTATAACTTGGAGAAGTCTTTATGTTGGAAGAATCCTTTACAACTCAACAGTAAAAGATGTTTACATAGAGAAAGAAATGCACAGTGTCTACCCTGCTTCTGGCACAAACTTCTTCATTAAAACAGATGACCATCAATACAGAAGAGAGTTGCAAAGAAACAACAAACTACAAATAACCTCACAAAGAATTTGTAAATGAAGAATTCAATGCAGTAATCACAAAAGCACAAGTGGAGTGTGCTGTGCTGTTCTCCAAAACCAGAGAATATAAATTTCTTTAATTGCAACTTGTTAATTGCTATTTGTTAAATAGTGATGGAAGGCCCCATCCATTAATCCATCCAAGAACTTTTTTCAGTGCTTACACTGGACAGTATGCCCCTCAACAAAAACATATAGGAAGGGTCCAGTGCTTCAACAAGAAAGGAGGTTTCCTGGGGTCTGTATTCCCTGGTTGAGACCTAGGTTTAGATCACTGACTCCCAGCAGCACTGTCCTTGCTGGTACCAGGCCCTGGGAACCACTTGCAGAGGAACAGTCAGCCCTTCTTTCTTCACCTTCCCATCAATCTATATCAATTTTTGTGCATAGCTTGACTTTGATATTGCACAGTATGCATTAGCCCATTATTCAAGTTTCATTATGCCCTTGTGGCTTCCTATTATAACTGTGCTTTAAAAGGCAAAGAGAAATGTTCATTATTTCTTAGTAAAGAGAATTTGCTTCTCTAGTGCTTCCAGGTAGGACTGAGAGACAAAATGCAAGCTGATCTAAGCTAAGAATGAAGAGAGGACCTCTTCTTGGGCAATTCCTACCAAACAGCCAATCCTTTCTTTAACTCTAATTGTCACAATGAGGTAAAAACTCCTGGAGAACTGTCATCCCCTCTAAGCAGTAAGAAACAGGAACTCACCTGACAGTAAAGAGTGAGCAGAAATCAAAGCTTTTGCCACAGCTGGGCAAATTTTGCTAGGTAGCTGGGCAAAATAATTCTAAGACAGTTAAATTAATATTTTTCATCCTGTCTTTGTGTGATTCATTGCTGCTCATAATGTTTGAGGCTCCTGTCCTAAAGAAGCAAGCATGCAGAGCCAATTTAAGCAAAGATTCCTGCTGTGCTTCAGACATTATGGACTCTACTCTAAACCAGCACTATGAATTTAAGTTTCTTGCTGCCAGAGTCAGGCTCCTTCCTGCACCCAAGACAGCATGTTCAGAGCTCATCACATTTCTGCCATTCACTGCATAAAGACATTTTTTTAAACAAGTCAAAACAGTCACTGTCACTGCAGGCCCACTTAAAACCTGCCTCTAGCTGACCAGATAGTAAATGGATAACCAGCAGACAGAACACTGATGTGTCAAAGTTGCATTGAAAGATGGTCTACCAGATGTAAAGTGACTGGGTGCTGCGTGGTAAGGTTCTTAGCTTTGCTCAGGGTAAATATAATCAGAGCACTTAGATGCTTTTGCAATGATCTGGCTGTAGAAACAAGGTATCAGATAATGCTAGCCACAGTAGAATTCTCTCAATAATCCTCTTTTCCTGTACCAACTTGATTGCTAATTTCCACACCCACCCAGCTTCATAATTCCTACAGAAACAATTCTTACTCACCCTTGTGATTCTCACTTTGTAGACCATTAGGTAACATTTCAGTATTTCATTTCCTTTCTTGTTACGCAGACATGAGATAAATCAGAATACAAGGATATGAAAAAAAAGAATAGTTTATTGAACAGGGTACACAGCTTCACATTCCCCATGAGAAAAAGAACACCAACCTAAGGGGACATATTGCCAAAGAATTGAAGTCTGGAGACGTACTGCTGTAATCCTGTTGATGTTGGAGCATATCAAACCAGATGTTTCCTGTCAAGTGTTACACTCTCTCTACAATACATATTATATTCCAGCAGTCACTTCAAGCAAACACATGTAAATGTTAAACATCTTGAGTGAATTCTCTTGTAATCCACTGCTCCATTTGTTTAAATTGTGTTCCTCAGCAACATTTAGAGTCCTCTCGATTATTGCTTCCTTCTGTTTAATAATGCACTGTGAAAAACTGTTAAACACCACACCATCATGCACACAAGCAAACAACACATCAGATTTTCTAAATCCTTTATTTCAAGTACTATGTATGATTTTATTTTCATAGCTAAGGAAAAGCTCTAGCAGAATGATTTAGGCTAAACACAATATGGGCACACCATAAGAAGAGGTGGTTTTCATTTGATCTCCAGTATAGACTTCAGGAGCAAGGCTCATGACCTCAGAAGACAGTAGCCAAGTGGACAGGAATTGATCCAATTCCCTCACATGAGAGCTACTCTTATTACCAAGGTCCAGAAGCAGGACAAAAGAGACAAGTGAGTACACTACAATAAAAAGATTAATTTTGTAGACACAAACCAAATTGCACCTTTCAGAAAATAGCAGGGCTCTGACACCAAAAAAGTGTTATCCCAGAGAAACTGTGATGATACCATCAAATACACTGAAGAATATCTAGCAGAATCCATCTTTCTCTCATAAAAATAATTAATGGATGTTCACATCCTTTTGACCATCATTACCTCTATTTTCCTGCTCTAGTAACATCCACTGGGAAAAGATTTCCAAGTATTTTAACTTGTTATGGAGTAGTGACTGTATTATTAAATCCCAGTTAGATGTGTTTGAAGTAAGCATTTCCTAACTTCTTCAGGAAGACTAACAAATAGAACGTAAGTTTCTTTTCTTCTCCTAGGTGCTATTTCTACTATCCTACTGCACCTACTATTACAACTGCTGCCATGTCCTTTTCAGTCATCTTTATTTTAACATGGTTTCTCAGTTTCTAGTGTTAAACAACGAAATACAGAAAATAAGGAATATCAGCACTCAACAGCACAATAGAAATCTCTTTTTAAGTACTCTGTTTATTAAGTGTACTTTCCTTCCCTTGTTAATCAAGTGTTGCTTTTATTCTTCTTCATACTATTGTATGATGTAGATCGCAGCTGGACTGAAAGTCCTTTTCCTTTATTTATTTCTTCTAATTCACTAACAAAAAATACTTTTCAAAGTATTTTTAAACAACCATTCCAATAGAACTGAATGGTACTACACATGCATTAAAAGCCAAATTATGACTAACTCAAGCTATCGTACTTCAGGATTAAATCTAGCAACGTAAATTGGACATGTCTAAGAAACCTATAGATGAAGACTGGTATGAATAAGAACAAAACTTACTGCTTAATCTCCATGTAAAAGAAGGTCTGCTATGCATCTACTATCTCAAATGGAATAAACGCTAATTTGAATGAATGACAGTCTAGATATGAGAGAACTACTGAAGCATTTAAGGGATTTGTTTTAGGTGTTGCACTGTGTGTACGTGGCAGGGTTTGTCAGCAAGAGCTCCAGTGTGGCCTCTGTGACGAGAGGCTGGGGTTGCTCTGTGCTAGACAGACAGTTCCAGTCAGCTCCAGCAGACTTACCACAGGGCACAGGTGAACCAGCAGCCAGGCTGGTGATCCCTCTAGGAAAACACACTTTAAAAGGCCAAAAAGCTGCCCAGCAGTGAGGACTGATGAAGAAACAGCCTTGTGAACACCAAGGTCAGAGAAGACAAAGGGGGAGGGAGAGCTGCTTCAGGTGCTGGAGAAGAGATTAACCTGCAGCCCAGAGAGGATCACAGTGGAGCAGACAGATACTTCCTGACAGGAACTGCAGCTGGTGGAGAGCCCACACAGACTAAATTTTTTCCCTGAAGGACAACAGCCCATGAGGGGAGCCCAAACTGGAGCAAGGGAACAGTGTGAGGAAGAAGGAGCAGCACAGGGTAGCTGGAGTGACCCCAACGTCAGTCCCCATTCTCCCGCACCACTTAGGACTGAGGAGGTAGAATGAAGGACTGATACTGAGCCTTGGAAGAAAGGACTGAGCGGAAGATGTTCGTTTAATTTGTGGGTTTTCTGTTTCTCACTATCCAAACTTATTTTAATTGGCAATAAATTAATATTTTTTTTTCTCATGTCAAGTCTTTTGCTCATGGCAGTAACTGGCAAGTGATCTCCCTGTCTTTATCTCAACCCGTGAGCTATTTCATCCTAATTCCTCTCCCTGTCCTGTTGAAGAGGGGGATTGGGAGTGGCTGGGTGGGCATCTGGCAGTCAACCAGCCAGGGTCAACCCAACGTAAAAATTTGGATGCACATTTTGCATTTGTCCATTTCAGAAGCTTCTAACAAAATCTTTAGCATTGGTATAACTACAAATAGTTAATAGTTGCAAAGAAGGCAAAAGCCAAGCAGTTTTGGAAAGTTATGCAAACAGTATAGATTACAGCTAACATCAGATGACACTTTCACTCAGACTTTTTACTTATTTCATCAAAATCACTATTCGGAAGTTCAGTAGGATTTATTTCATTAAGTCCATTTTGACCAATACCCACAAGTTTTCACTGTCAGATATTTCACTCATTTTAACAATTCATACTTTCTACTATAACTAGCACCACGTAACACAAGACCCTTCTTCTAAAGACAAGAGTGAGGTGAGGGATGAGTGGAAGTTTTAAGCAAGGAAGACTTACCCTCCCGCAGAGAAGAAACACGTTGGTGAATACAAACACGTTGGTGAAAACAAACTAGACATACACAAGTTCATGAGGTCTCAGGTGCTGAGAGTCATGTCAAGGCCACTCTTCATTATGTTCAAAAGGTTGTGGCAACTAAAGGAGCCTTCTGAGAACTGAAAGCAAGCAAATATCACTCCCATCTTCAAGGGTGGCAAGAAAGAACATCTAGAGAACCACAAACCAGTCACACTGTAATCCCTGGGAAGGTGATGGAGCAACTAATCTGGAAATCATGGATTTATGAAGAGGAAATAATGACTGAGGAAATCATAGCCTTCTACAGTGAGGCACATGGCTCAGAGAATAAGGAGAGCACTCACGTTGTCTATCTTGACTTTAGCAAGGCTTTCAACTCTCCCAATACATCCTCACAGACAAAATGATGAAACATAGAATAAATAAGTCCACTAGTGAGGTGGATTGAAAAGTAGCTGAATTCCAAGGCTCAAATGGTTGTGATCAGCAGCACGAAATCCAGCTGGAGGCCAGACACCAGGGGTGCCTCCCATAGGTCAGTACTGTGTCCAATACTATTTAACATCTTTATTAATGACCTGGACAATAGGGCAGAATGCACCCTTAGCAAGTTTACAGATGATACCACACTAGAAGGAGTAATATACAAGAAGATTGTGCTGCCATTCAGACAGACCTCAACAGGCTGGAGTAACTGGTACAGGGCAATGCCACCAAACCCTGCACATGGGGAGGAATAATCCCTGGCACCAGTACATATTGGGGGCCAAACAGCTGAATAGCAGCTCTTCAGAAAAGGACCTGAGGTCCTGGTGGACTATGAGTTGACCATAAGCCAGCAATAAGCACTTATGACAAAGAAGGCCAACATACTGGGTAGCATTAGAAAAGCACTGCCAGCAGGTGGAGGGAATTGAACCTTCCTCACTACTCAGCACTGGCAAGACAAAATCTGGGGTCCTGAGTCCACTTCTGGAACTACTGGAGCAGTTCTGGAAAAGGGCCACAGAGATGACTAAGGGATTGGAGCATCTGTCATACTGAAGCTTAAAGAGATGGGATTGCTAAACCTCAAAGTGAGAAGAAAGAGAGAAACACCAAAGCGGGGACAAGGCAGTATTGAAGACAGAGCCAGACTCTTCTAACGGTGCCCAGTAACAGGACAAGACACAATGGGCACAAACTGAAATTCAGGAAATTTTGTTTCTACTTATGAAAAAACTTTCATACTCTGAGAGTGGTGAAACACTGGCATGGGTTGCCCAGAAAGACTGTGGAGTCTTCATCTTTAGAGATACTCAAAACCCAAGTGGATGTGGTTTTTAGCAATCCACTCTAGTTGATTGTGCTTTGAACCGGGGTGTTGGACTAGATGATGTCTAGGCATCCTTTCCAGCCTCCGCTTCTGTGACTACTTCCTTCTTTTCTGCCAGAATTCATAGTGACACTACAGTTTTAAAATTAATTTTTAAAGTTTTCTTTCCAGTGCATAAGCTTGAAGCATGAGCTTTATAGGTAGCTACACAAACGGGTTCTGTGACAGTTGTCCCTGAAGACATAAGACCAGCCCATTATAAAGAAATAAAAGGGATCAAGAGACAAAAAAGGCAAGAGATTTAAAGCATACACTAGCAAGCAGTAACTTGAAACCTACTGCAGGATGTAAGCAAGCAGTGTTGTCCATTCTTTTCTGAATGTTCTATTCACAGAACAAAATGTTTTCCTTACTGATTTTATTACATTGGAGGTGAGACATGCAGCAGCAAACATATGCTGTCCCTCCCACTAAACAAAATGCTGTCTGGATTCAGACATCACATTTTGAACAAGAAAGGATTTCCCTTCCTATTGCAGAAGTATAGACTGACGTTTTAGAATTTTAATACTAAATATTACACTAGTGTGCTAATTCTACATAGAATTGCCCAATCTTGCTTTTGTCTTTTTGCCTCACTGTATTGGGAATACCCTTCGCCTTCCAAAAGGCTTTTTTTTTTATTGCAAGTTGGCTAGTTAGTCCATGAGAATGGATTAATGAGTGCCTTATGCATATTCTTTTACAACCACTGTCCCACTGCAAGATTTCACTGACATTAGTGCAACCGTCCCTTATGTTTATAGATACATGAAATTGGAATCCAGTTCAACAGGAAACCTATATCGAGAATCAACCTCTCGTTTAGCCACTCCTTCAAGCAATATACTGGATTTCAGACATTGATATTCTACAATTTTACTGAAAAATATCTCTTATAGACAAACATATTTCCTGGAAGTTTAGCAGTTCCATATGGTGGGCCTCCCTGAGAATCCTGGAAGACACAATGACTCAATAATTCATGCAGTAAACCTCTGTTCCAATTCATGTAGCTAGCCAATATACAGGAAATGTGGCTTGCTTAAGATAAACTACTGACTGTGATTTCAGGTCTAAGCTGGGCCCTTCAACGAGTGAGTTCAGCATTGGCACTCATCAGTTAAGCAGGTTATACAGTTTTGGCCACCAAAGCACGAGAATCTCTGGACAACATTATGGCATTATTACAGAAAATTAAAATTCAGGTATTTTGGATTGTCATGTGTGTGAATGAGTCACAAAACAAAAGTGACCAACTTTGAATACATGTAACTTTCAAATCTTCAGGAAAACAAAGACAACCACAAACTGAAACAAAAAAAAAACCAACAAAAAACAAACAAACCCACAAATGTCCTAGATACAGACTGCAAACTTCATAATAATAAATATTTGTAAGAATGACTGGGAAAATATTTACATCCTTCCATCATTATCAATTGCTCAGTTTTATATAATAATCAGACTTTGCTCCACAGAGCTAAATAAGGCAGTAATCACCATGAGATGATCTGTGCTCCAGAAGGTCAAGTAAACATTGTCAAGAACATAATTCAAATAGTCACAGTGTTATTGAAGGAGACTTCAGTACATTTGTACTTTATGACATATTTTCCGAATGTTAAGAGGACAGGCATATTTAAATGTGACTGTTTCTTCAAGTCTTACAGAAATGCAGATATCCTGGGTTTTATATTCAAAATGAACCTCAACTTATTTTATATAGTACTTCAATATAAGGGAAGCTCTAAATTAAGGAGATTTTTGGATCTCTAAACAGAATAAACAAAATACAGCAAACCCTCACCTCACAGTATTTCCTTAAACTAGACCACCTCCCTAAAAGTAAGGAATATTTCCCTGAAAACTCTGTCAAGCATTAGAGGAAGCTGCTAGCTCTGAATTTAGTAACTTTCAGAAATCTCCTGAACAGAGAAGCTTCCTAACATCCTCGCTTTTCAAAGAGTAATCAACTTTTTCATACAAGCTACATTTCACTTTAAAATTCCTGTTTCCTGATTAGACACATTTAACAAGGGCAGCAGATCATTCTTGTGTTAGGAAAGCTATGCAACCAGATCAACACTGAGACACAACTGACTCAATGAATGCTCTTTCCACACAGAACTTATAATGCAAAAGCATTTAACTTAATCCTCTTATGCCAATATTTACAAATAATTTAGGCCTGGATGAGATTTGTTCAATGTGCGAGATGTACATCCAGCATATCTTCTAAGAGCAGACTGGACTAGTCAGAAATAGCTTAGGTATACTTTTAATCTGCCTTGAAACTGGGAATGGATTTCATGACTGCTTGCAGTGCCTTCTGGGACATTTTGTATCATAACAGATTATATATTCCCATATCTTAAAATAAGAGGGAGTTCTCATTTGTTTTTTTCTAATGCTTGTTTAGCACTGAATTAGTAGTTTATCTGTTTTAAACTTCCATGACTTTCATAAGAAAGGCTGGTAGAATAGGCTGTAAACCATTATTTACTAAGAAAACTAGTAAAGTCATTTGGAAAAGGAATTACCAGTCAAGTGTTTGGACTCTCAAAAAGATTTAACCAATTTATTTCTTTTCCAGGTTGAATTAAACTATTTTCATCCAAGTAAAGGTTGGTAAAATTAGTATACATAAGATCAAAGTAACATCTAAAATAGTTAAAACAATAAAGATTGTGAAAATTAGAAGCTCTTATCAAAAGACTTCACAATTATGGAATTGCTATGCAGTACAAAACAGAGATAACTAATGTAATGGCCAACATGATACAAATAAATGTTTCATCTTACTTGTCCAGGGCTGTGCTGGTAGGCATGCTCCTGCCAAATCCTCGGACACCCATCTGACAAAAGTATGGAATGCAAGACAGATTGGCAGCAATTATAGCCAATGAATCCGAAGCATTAACAAAGAAACCATTTTGGCCAAGGATCATGTAGCGGTCCTGGAGAAGAAAAGAAATTCAAAAACGTATCTTAAATTCCATGTTTGGGGGAGTAGTCATTTCTTTTATTAGATACACTGTAGGTAGAGGAAAAAAAGAACAGGCTTTGGGTTACTCGCATCCCTCTTCAGGCAGAATAACTTATTGGCATCATCCTGGCAGGTTTATAATCTTGCTATCACACCATCAGTCCCTCCAGCCTTGCAAATCAAAGCTCCAGATCAGTCCCTAGCTTCACCCTCCTACATGACACATCAGTAGCTCTATTCCTGTCAGGGAATGCTTGTGTAGGAGAATCTTTTTGCCAATGACACTTGTTATATGGGGAGTAGGCGGGTGTTTTGTGTTTACTGACAATAGAGAACAGCTTCTGCTCTTCAGAACCTTTTCATCTTTCTCCCACCCTGTCAGAACAGAAAGTTGTTCTGTTCGCTGTTTATAATGCTGATAATATGACATTAAAAAAAAATTTTAAATCAGAGATTAGGACTCAGTTCTTTATTTAGCTGAAAATCCCTCAATTTACGATGTTAACCAAGAAGGATGTAACTTAGTTACTACTTAATGTGACATAATATCACTTTCAGCTTCCAAAGGGCTTGCTGAAAAGCAAATAAACTATACTTACATGTCCCATATCTGACCCTAGACAGAAGTACAACTTTGGTGAAACCTCCAGACAGACCAAAATACTTACTCCATCAGCATCAAAAGCAGCTCCAAATCCATACTCTCCACCTCTCATAGCCTCCAGTAAGGCAGTTGCATACGTTAAATTGGGATCAGGAGGCTGTCCACCAAAATCCTCCAGAGGAATACAGTTTATGGCAGAATTTGCAGGAGCTCCCAATTCATCACACAGAATTCTTCTAACGTAAGGTCCCATAACTGCAAAAACAGAAATCTGCCATGCAATCGCAGAAGCGTATGCTCAACACTCAAATTTTTCACAGCACCATGGAGACTTGATACAAAACATACTTTCAGCAATTCTATACATCTGTCCTAGCAACAAAAACCAAATTATTATTTCACAGATGAGTACGTGATTGTCCCCCCAGTAAACCATTAATTGTCAATTCAGCATTAAAAATACAGTTCCCCACTAATGGAACTGAAAATGTGATTTCTGAACAGTGAAAGATGCAAGTTCTATTTACCCATTATTAAGTGAAAAAAATAACATAAATATAGAGGGTTCTTCCTCACTAGAATAAAAACAAGATGCTATTCTGTGTGTCCTGAATTCAGACAACAGTTTAACACATAACAGCAAGAAAAGCAAACAGCAGGGGAATACAAATGAAAAATAAACTTACCTCAACATTCCAATTCATACTAAAATTACAACAGGCTTGTCCACCAAAGAATTTTACTACATTTTAGTTACTACCATGTAGGTAATAAATAAAAATTTTCTCAAAACAAACTCTAAAATAACTTCTTTATTTTGCTAAAGATATAGACAACTAAGACCTCATCTGAGGGGAGAGCAGCAGATGTCATCTACCTTGACTTCAGCAAGGCTTTTGACACTGTCTCCCATAACATCCTCATTAGGAAACTCAGGAAGTGTGGGTTAGATGAGGGGATGGTGAGGTTGATCGAGAACTGGCTGTGTGACAGATCACAGAGGGTTGTGATCAATGGAGCAGAGTGGAGTTGGAGGCCTGTAACCAGTGGTGTCCCCCAGGGGTCAATACTCGGTCCGGTCTTGTTCAACCTATTCATCAATGACCTGGAGGAGGGGACAGAGTGTATCCTCAGCAAGTTTGCTTGGGAGGGGTGGGAGGGGTGGCTGACACTCCAGAGGGCTGTGCTGCCATCCAGCGGGACCTGGACAGGCTGGAGAGCTGGGCAGAGAAGAACCTCACGAAGTTCAATAAGGGCAAGTGTAGGGTGCTGCACCTGGGGAAGAAGAATGCCAGGCACCAGGACAGGTTAGGGGGGACCTTCTGGAAAGCAGTTCCGAGGAGAAGGATCTGGGAGTCGTGGTAGACAGTAAATTATCCATGAGCTGGCAACGTGCCCTTGCCACCAAGAAGGCCAATGCCACCCTGGGCTGCACAGGGCAGTGTGTGGCCAGGAGGTCGAGGGAGGTCATTCTCCCCATCTACTCTGCCCTGATGAGGCCACAACTGGAATACTGCATCCAGTTCTGGGCTCCCCAGTTGAAGAGAGACAGGGACCTACTGGAGAGAGTCCAGCGGAGGGCAACGAGGATGACTGGGGGATTGAAGCATCTCCCCTATAAGGAAAGGCTGAGAGAGCTGGGACTCTTTGGCCTGGAGAAGAGAAGGCTGAGGGGTGATTTAATTAATGTTTACAAATACCTAACGGGTGGGTTGAGGGAGGATGGAGCCAGACTCTTTTCAGTGGTTCCCAGTGACAGGACGAGGGGTAACGGGCACAAGCTGGAACACAGGAGGTTCCATTTAAATATGAAGAAAAACTTTTTTTCAGTGAGGGTGCCAGAGCACTGGCACAGGCTGCCCAGAGAGGTTGTGGAGTCTCCTCTGGTGATTTTCAAGACTCTCCTGGATGCAGTCCTGAGTGATGTGCTGTAGGGGATCCTGCTTTAAAGCAGGGGAGTTGGACTAGATGATCTCTGGACGTCCCTTCCAACTCTGAATATTCCGTGATTCCATGATAATTATAATATGCAATGTTAGAGGGTATCCCAAAACATCACCCGGGTTCATTTTGGAGCAGCATTTTATCTCACCTAATTTCAGATTAACATTTTGGGCCTCTTCTTTCTGTCCTGACAGGAATTTCCTATCCTAATTTTAACCACTAAACAAAAGTATATAGAGAGTTCTACACTTTAACCAATGAATTTTCATTTTAAGTAACTACAAGGAATATTTTAATTAATTTTTGTCATTTCAGCCCAGAAATAAAAGTATCCTGAATATATATGCACCTTGAAATGCAGTCATTATCAAACTGTACAGAATGTTGTTCAAGCCCACAATCAAATCTTTTGCTTCTATGGAGAAACTGTCATGTCAGTTGTGTATGAGCTCTACACTTGGGCATTCATCAGCTGAACAGACACTAACAACTCACTGCATCCCTGAGGCAGGTGTGAACAGGTCACTCAGAGGTAAAAAATTCACAAGTGATTGCTCGCTCTCTCATGCTCTTTCTCCTACCTTACTCACAAATCTTGCTAACCGGAGCAACTGTAACCTGAGGTAAAACTATGTGAGAAGCTTATGTTCAAGAAAATGTAGAAGCTAGTTCTATAAAATATGCAAGAAACAATGATTCAGGTTCTTATGAAGAGTAGACTCCTGACAAATTACTCTTTTCTATGCCAATGTTAAACTATCAATATCTAAGCAAGGCATAAAAGCATATTCCAGAGTTTCAGAGCTAAAACAAACTTTGGAAGACAGTCTGTCCATGTATACATGTGGTCCTCTCTAATGTTCACTATATTGTGACTGGTGATTCATTTTTGGCTTATGCAACTCATCCAGAAAGTCTTTTGATCTGATGCCAACAAGAGAAGGACAAACCCTAACTATCTTTGGTAGATTGTTGCAGCGATTATTCACTGTTACCCATAAACATGTGAGCTGTATTTCAATATGAACTTATCTGGCCTCAACTTCTCACAGAATCACAGAACAGCCTTGGTTCGAAAAGACCTCAAAGATCATCAGGTCCAACCATCAACTTAACACTGCCAATTCCCTACTAAACCATGTCCCTCAGCACCTCATCTACACGTTTCCTAAATACCTCCAGGGATGGGGACTCCACCACTGGGCAACCCTTCCAGTGAAAATTTTTTCCTAATATCCAGTCTAAACCTCCCCTGGCACAACTTGAGGCCGTTACTCCTCATTCTGTCACTGCTACCTGGGAGAAGAGATCGACCCCCTCCTCACTACAACCTCCTTTCAGGTAGTTGTAGAGGGCAATGAGGTCTCCCCTCAGCCTCCTCTTCTCCAGACTGAAAAACCCCCGTTCCCTCAGCCATTCCTCATCAGACTTGTGCTCCAGACCCTTCACCAGCTTCATTGCTCTCACTATTGATTTTTGGGGGTATTTTTGGAAATAGAAGACTGAGCAATAATTTTTCTGCAGGGAAGGAAAAAAAAAAAAATCTGTGTTGCGTAAACAAATATTCTTGTATACATTTACTGTCTATGTACTATGGATTACAGCAGGGCTATTTCTCCATCAGATAAAAAGTCACAAAGCCAATTCTCTATCACCTTGTAAATAAGCAACCTCAATCCTTTAAAATTTTTGTGATGCATCAATTTTTCTAACCCTAAAAAAGACTATGCATCTTTTTGACTATGTGTAAAATTTTTCACCGCTCAGTTATAATCTGGCCATTGAAGCTCTACACACAATTTGAGTAACATTCCCTCCAATACTGTATGTGACAAGAGGCAGTGTCTTCCTCATTGCTCCCTCTGTGTTGTTCGGGGACACAATCAGTCCTTCTGCCAGATCCTGGCAAAACTGGGTGTTCACACTGACTGTATGCCCACTGTGATCTTTTGAACAGTGACTATCACACTGGACTAGATAAAATGCTTTACAAAAGCTCTGTAAGACTATCCAGCTCTCTTTATCAGTCTGTTTTTGTAATCCCATTAAAGAATGAAACCTGGTTCATTAGACAGAGTTTGTTTTCCATAAGGTAATGCTGAAGGGCATTAACTACCTTCCTATCCCTCAAGTCACTATCTGTAGAGATTTTTATTTATTTTTTCACTATGTAGCCGAAGATAGATCTCATACTGACCTATGTTTCCCCAAGTGACATAGCTTACATTTTTTTTAATATTGGCACAAAATTGGTCCCCTTGCTGTCTTCTGTGACACTTTCTTTCACCTTGTCCTCAGTACACTGAAATTTTTTAAGTGTTAATGTTAGTGAGATACAGATCTCAACCAACTCTTTAAGGACTTCTGGGTGCAATTTACTCAGACATAAATAATCTTATACCATTTAGAATTTACTCTTGGTAGAGACTGCCTTGTAACCTCCTTGGTTATTGCACACTGCAACATACTTAATCACCCTCTCATGGCAAGCTTACCTCATCTTGCTTGCTTCCAAATGCAGAAAGAGAATGTTTATTGGACACATATGCCTTCACTTCTTTATCAAGAAAGATACACCTCTTTGCCTAATAGGGGACCTAACCCATTCTTAAGATTGCCTTTGTGACTAGTATAATGTTCAAATATTTTCTTATTACCCTTAACCTCAGTAAAAAGTCTGACTTTTGTATGCTGGGGAACTATGGCAGTGTATCATCTTTATTGGGCAATTATTGCAGTGTGTCATTTTGTCCTGACAGCAAATTAAGTTCATACCTCCATTCATGGCATCAATCCTTATTTTAATCTGGTTGGGTCCGGTCAGCAAATTTCTGATCGCATTGAAGTCAAAGATACTTCGAAGGAGATTGAGGTAGATATCCACAGAATCCACAATTTCCACTAGAAAGTAGTAGAAAAAAAAATCACTATATTTCACACATGGGAAAACATCTCTTCCAGCACACTTCCACCACCCATGCACCTCAACTAAAATCAGTGTGCAATCTCTACATAATATGGATTTGCTCTAAAGCTCATAGAGGCAAAGTCAAAGACTTCCACTGATTTCAGTGTGGCTACCATCAAGCTTTAAGCCTTGCAAAGATCAAGAGATTTGCCTGCTAAAGGACTGCAGTAAGTAACGTTCTATTCTTCTATCTGACAGTAGCATCTATCTGCATCATTTCACCAGGAGAGACAGACAGCCTATTCTTCTCAGTTTTGGCACCTGGAATATCTGTCTCCAGTTTGTTGTCAGTCTTGCACTATACTCTTGCATTTTATATCTCACTGATTTAGGAAAGTTAGGATCGGATACAACTTTTTTTTTTTGCTAAGATCACACTAATTTGAATTCTAAATTCAAAAAAGCAGACAGCTGTAATTTCCCTAGTTGTTTTGGATATAAAACATTAAACTAAAATGAATTAATGGAAGTAAGTCTGTCATAATGAAAGTCGTTACCAAACAACTGTCAAAAGCCATGCTTCTCAGTCATCTTGGAATGTATTACTTTTCCTGATTAAATTAAAAAGTACATGTTACACAAATGCCTTTTTATCTGGTTAAATGAATATCTTGAAATATTTTAGTTACAAGTTAAATTATTACTTAGAGTATCAGCCAGTTTTCCTCAGAAACACTGACCTCACCCTAGTGCTCTTCTTTAGGATATTACGAAAATGACACATTTTCTGAGCCTGAGAAAAACACCTAGAATAGATTGCAAAAATACACTTGAATGGAGAAACAACAAAAAAAACCCCAACTTTTCTCAATGCTGAAAAACAATGTATGAAACCTTTTTGAAAATTAGTTAATTCTATGGTATATATTGAAAGCCTCAGGGAATCACTAAAATTACATTACTGCATATCTTCTATGCCTTTACTCCTAACAATAGTTAAGTAGGCTCTAAGCTTTAAATATATGAACAAATGCCTCAACATCAGTGGAGCTCCTTGCACATGTTAAGATAAAGTGCATGTAGGACTACAGTCTAAAAATTATTTTAGCTCCTGAAAAACCCAACTGGTTTACTTTCAGTTGCTCCAACACCTCTCTAGCCTTGATTCACAGGAGTTAGTTCATATAACTGAAAAAGGCTAAGTTTTAAATACATCAGATTTCATAAAATACTTCTGAAATTATTTTCATTATTTCTGCACTTTCACTCTGTATTCTGACCTGTGTAAACTATACTTATTCATGCACTTGTAAGCCAATCACATTGCTTCAGTAGAGATCCCTGATAGCTCTACTATCCCAGGATGATGCATTTGGGGAAGAGATGACTGGGAAAGAATTTTCCTTTGAAAAGCAGTCAGTTGAATTATTCTTAATCTATTTTTATAATACCTGGGGGGGGAGAAAGGGGAGGGGGGCACCGGGGAGGGGAAGGGGGAGTGTCCCTCATTCTCATTTAGAAAAGTACAATTTGGAGAGACTAAAAAGTTGGAAAAAAATCTTCAAAAAAAATTCAAAGCTGTGGCAAAACTGGTGCTGGAGCTGAATTGTCTTTGCTTTTTGTTTGCCTAAAAAGCCGAACATGTTCTTTGCAATCAAAACAAAATCATAATTTATTATTCTTTTTAATCGAAAACTGTATTTATCTAAATGTACTTTGTCTCAAAATATGTTTTGATGGAAAATAAAGTGACTTTAATTCTAGGACATCAGGAATGAGGAAGAGATCTTGAGGCCATACAAAATTTTACAGTACTTGAAATATTGTCCGTACCCCCTCCTTTACTTTTGACTCCTTCACACAAAATGACTGTGTTAGATCATTTTAAGTCAAGTGTAGGCATAAAAGTATTCACGTGCTTGAAATTAAACATGTGCTTAAGCATGCCCTTTATATTTGGTGTCACTGCATGTATAGTGCCTTACACATCCCATTTTCAGAACGTGTGAGCAAAGAATGAATAAACTGAGACTCTCACAAACTCTTTTGTCAATTAGACTAACATAAGAAAACCCTTCCTAGTCCAAAAATGTTTGTGTTTGATGTTTAACTACTAGCAAGGCTAAGCACATATATTTGGCAAAGATATTTGGATAAATGATGAGGTCTGATGCACTTGAAGTCCATAATTCAGCTTCCTTATGTAAAAAACAAACGCAACACTTACCTATACTGCCTAATATTTTGAGGACTTGCAGACAGGCATTTTGAATAATTAAAGTTCTGTTTAAATAATTACACATAATCATTCTTCAGCAATTCTAATATTTAGAATCAATGGATGTAGCATGCATAAAAGCACACATTGATACCTCGGAAAGGTTTGAATTTGTTCTCCAGATCAAATTCTTGTCTTCCTAGGCGCGACAAATCAACTCTGAGATCAGGACAAATGGTGTATTCCTCCAAGGTTTTGCTGATTTGATAGATTTTATCTGAAACTATATCTGGAGCAGGTCCTATAAGAAAAAAAGAATGTGGTGGGTCATTTTTTTTTAAGTGAAGGTTCCCTACTTAAGAAGTGAGTGCTATAGTAAACATTTTTCTGAATATACTGGAGTTATTAAGGAATAAACCCAAACCAAGAACTGCAGTAAATAAGGTCTTCCAGTGTAACACAGGTTTAAAATATTTTTTGAAAAAATGTAAAAGTGCATTACTCACAACAATTTGATTCACAGAGAGTATGTAAATCAATCATTATCCAGGGCAGGGGGGATGAGGGAACCAAAAAACCCACGCTTGTCTTTCTTTAGGTTTATTACTCAAAGCCTGCCATTTTTCACTCTACACAGAATCTCAACATATATATTGAAGGAAAGCCTGTTCTTCAGCAGCAGTTTCTGGTGTGTCATGAGCTTTCCGCACACTAGTGAAGCTGAAATAGCTTTGTGTTTCACAATATTTCATTAGACACAATTATAATTTTTTAAAGTCTTATCAGTTTGACAGTGTGGTTTTTTTGCAGTTTTCTTCCAATGGCTTAGTGAAATGTACCTTAATTGCTTAACATGCAATTATCACCTGGAATAGTTAAGTCATTCAGAAATAGAAATCACATCCTACTTCTGCATTACTTTTACTGCCAAATCTAGGCCTAGAAAATGACTTCTTACTCCTCTAATCTAAACCCATCCAAGGGGTGAGGAGAGGCTTAATTAGTTCCAGATCATCCTTGATAGGTGGATGTATTGTCTATTGATATTTCCAGTTAAGGAGATCCTGCAGTGTCACTCTGCTTTACCTCCTACAGAAACAAACTGCTTCTGTCTTACCTGGATCTGCAAAACAGACTGAGTGAGAATGCAGAGCAATAATAGCCTTCTCTAGGAGCTTGTTGTGGTGCCTACCCATTCTCTTAGTTCAAAAGCCTTGCCTAGTACTTAACTCACATTTTCTCAGCTGCAACTTAAACCAACTACGTTTCATTATGTCCCTGCTGATTATCATAAATAATTGAACCTTGTGACCTGTGCTTAAGGAGTGTTTCATATTTAAAGCTTAACAGCTTATTTGAATTTTCTTTAAAAAGACAAACTGTACGAAAAAGAATGCCCCACCAACTGTTGCCCATTTATCAAAGAGATTTTAGGTGTATGCGCTGTTTTAAAGTTTACAGAGTGCTAATGCATCTAATGGTTTGGCTCTGGTATGTTTGTGCTGTGACCCTGGCTTTCTCGCTATCTGACCTTATACAGTCCCTTTAATCTCTCTGGGATTCAAGCCTATTCAGTTTATAAAATCACGCCATTTTAACCATGTACGTTTTTCACTTGAAAAGGGAGGAGCATCCCCTTCTCAAGTTTTCCCACCCTTTCAAAATGGGAAAGTACTCTACATGTGTGAGATATACAACATGTCAGCAATTGTCACCGTGATGTTTTATGGGTATACGTAGATCTGTAACATAAAGCAACACAATGTAAAACATACCTATGTGTGTTAGCTTGCTGATTTTGGAGAACAAGACATCAGCTATTTACACAAATTTCCTTATTCAACAGTGGAAATGCAATAGTTAAAACGGTAAAACCCTTTCCCTGGATAAGGGCAGTTATTTCCTGGGTAAACATGAGAAGTGCTTTCTTCCATACAAGACAGTAAGTTATACTGCTTGCAGCACTTCTGGAGTTACGCACTTCAAAGTAAATGCCAAGACAAGCAACACAGAAATACAAGCGAAAGAGAGCACTTTACGAAAGGATCAGAACCATTACAATGATCTGACAGACTACATAAAACGCTATAAAAATGGGATGGTAAACCTCTTGTTTATAGAAATCTTACAGCTACCACAAGGACTTCAGTGAACATTTAATGTTTATTGTACAGATATGTGTAAATAAATATATTCCTATTACTGGAAAAAAAAAAAATAAAAAAAAGAGAGATGCATACATTCTTGATAGATTTAACAGAATAAATTAAAAACACAGAGATAAAGCCAGCTAGTTATCCTTGTCAGCATATTTTCATCACACCAAGATGCAATGTTGCAATGTGTTATTAAAAGAAAAAACCCACCTCCATTGGCAACCTCAAATTTGACTCCAAACTCTCCTCCAGGTCCCCCAGGACTGTGGCTAGCTGTTAGAATAATTCCACCGGCTGCTTTGATCTTTCGGATGATACATGAAACAGCAGGTGTGGATAAAATACCATTCTGTCCAATAACCAATCTGCCGATCTAGGTGGAAAAGGAAGTCAAAGCACTCTGAATGGTACTACACTTTTGAAAATTAGTAAATAAACACACATACACATATAGGTATACATATATAAGATAGAAATTGTAAACTCCTAGTACAGAACCTATTGTTTTGCAGAGAAATATAAGTACATGAGTTGGCTGCACACTAATTTGGAATGCTGACAAAAAATATTGTATCCTGGCACATTTAACCCCAGCGGCCTGTGTACTAGCAGTAAAGCAAGAGCACAGCCACAGCAGTGATTTGCAAAGCTCCCAAGCACAGCACCGGGCTATGATCCTGCTATCAAACCTTTCCAGGTATCCCCACAAACCAGCAAATCCCCTCAAATATCAATATAGTTTAGGGCTGACCCTGTGGGTGCAGTTTGCAAGGTTGGGTCTTTAACTAGCATAAAGGAGAACAGCAAGGAAATTGCTTTTCATGGAGCAGCCTTTCAGTGCAATCACAAACATCACCATGTACTAGGACCTGTAGTCTCTGCGAGTCACATCTCTATTACCAAGACACCCTTGGATGTCCTGGCCTATAGCAAATATTGCTCCTCCTTCATCCATCAGTGACTCCTTGGCTATTCCAGATGAAGAGGGTGTGTTTCCCAGAGCATATCTGAGCAGGGGAAGTTCCCACCATTCCTAAAGTAAAAAAAAGCTTTCAGGTGTTGTTATTAAACACTGACTCAATGTGTTTGGTATTATGCGCAGTTCCACTGCAAGGTTCCAATTTCAAAACCTTGCCTTCTTTCCCTACACAGATACTACAGTTTCAGCTCAACATAAATAATCTAGGAGCCAATCAGAAATGTATTTACAAAGAAATATGAAAGAGTTCCAGTTCCTGGCAAACAGGCAGATACAAAAAAAGGAGGGGAGAAGGGGAGCTTAGTGTCACAGATGAAAACTGAGGCAGCTGCACATGGAGCTTAAAAGGATATTGCCGAAGCAGAGATTTTTTAATATCCTCACTTAAAAACAAACCAACCAACTGAAAAAAAAAACAAACACACCACTATTGAACAGTAGCTTGGGAACCGGTGGGGAGAGAGGGAAAGAGGGAAAGGCAGAACACAGAACCCTTCCCACTCCCATCTAAAGGCAGACTTGGAGTTCAACCTCAGATTTCTTTCTCTTGTTAGAGGGAGATTTGACAGCTCTACTGTCTGTGTGGAAAAGTCACAGTACCGGAGGTGTCCCTATCTGTCTCCTCCCTGTGAGAGCTCTTTCATATAGAGACGACTTTCTTCTGGGTTCAGTGCTTGTGTGAGGCCCTTAACAGTTATTTATAAGTGGGGTTCCAAATAAGCAAAGGGGTTCAGAAAAGCAAAGGATCAATAGATGATTTATTTAGCCTGGTTTTGTGAACTATTTTAATAAAAATTAAAATATATATATATAATAAAATAAAATTTCTACATTGAAATGACTTCTGAAGTAAGCACAAGTTACTTTTTTTGCTAATCCTCACAAAGCAGAAACCACAGTTAGCCATTTCTCTTTCACTGACAATTTTAAGATCTGGTTTCCAATTTAAAAAAATGTGCAGAACAATGCATTCTATTAACTGAGATTTCTACCTCAAGATCTGATGATAGGATGATTGATTGCTTAGCTAGTTCTCTTTTCACAGTTAATTGCAGACAATTTTGAAGCCTATGGATTGCTGCTAAAAAATAGGAAAGCTATTGAAATTATAAGTACAGTTCATAAAAAATCTTCAAGGTTCATTTCACTTGCTCTTGCTACTATCGGGAAAATGTTTTGTTTCACTGTCTTTTTTTCTCACGGGTTGAAACAATGTTGAAGGAAATGAAAAAAAAGAAAAAGAAGCAAAAAATTTTGGTTTCTCATTTTTCTATATTGAAAATATTCTATAATGAAAATATTTTCCAGGGAAAACAAGTGTCCTTTCCAGGAGAAAAAACGCAAATCAGCAGAATCCACATTTTCTGTTTCAACAGATTATTTTAAAGCCGCACTTCCACTGACATGGGCAGTTGGTGAGGGTGGAGTGTATATATATATATACACATACAGTTAAGACATATACCACACAACTGAACCTCATTTCTGCTCACTTCAGTGGTCTTGAACAATTTTATTTCCTATTTAAGCATAATAATACAGTTTCATTAACCTACAACTGAATGATTAAGAGCAATACCATCCTCCTTATTATAGAACCTAATGCCAACTATAACAGAAGTAACTTTGATTATCCATGGAACAAAACATACCAGTGAATACAGTGTTCCTTTAAGAACAGATTAAAGGTTATGCTTCTGCACTATGACAGTTTTTACTTGTGAGAATCTGTATCACTTTCTGGCTCTATGTCTCTCCTGCCTTCCCAGTCTTGCTTCTCCCTGAACGTAGAACTAAGCAGTAATTTACAGCATGTGTATCTGTAAATCTCTCAATTTATCATAATCTACAGACCTGAGGAGCAAGCAACAATAATGGTATATTTCCTCCACTCCTAGTTCCAAGACAAGTGAAGCAGCTGATTAATGTTATTTCACCGATTACAGAACAAAACCGGTATCTTTCTCTTACTGATCAGACTTCTTCACATTTATGTAATGTTCTTCCCACCTTTTAGAACTCTCTTAAATCTCCAAATGCTACATTTACATTTTATTTACTTAATTGTTTTGAATACTAAACTACTTCCAAAAATCCCTTCTATACAACTTTACTTGTTACCACAGAAATGCAACTCCTACATTGTGGAAAAATGACTTTTTTTTTTTTAAATCAGAAGTGCTTCCAGTGTGATGGGCTGACTACTGACAGACACACCTTTACCTCAGAAAATGCAGAGAGAAAATCTCCATCTATCAGGAAAGGCACTGAAATCACTAGGAGCTCCAGCACATGCCTTTTAGAATCAAGCTCAAGAAAGAAAACTTTCTATTAGCTACATAATTTACTGTTTTATTTAAAGCAGTGCCATGTAAGTAATTTGAAAGAGAAATAGAGGTTTTTTTCAAATTGTTCTGAATTCGAGTGTGTCCTTTTATGGCTTCTTTTCAGTCCATGAAGCAGCTTTTGGACAACATACCATGTCTTGCAAGGTTATTGTCTTAATGCTGTCATTTAATCACTATTGCCAGTTGTACTGAAGCATTAGAAAACACACAGAATATTAGGAAACAGACCTTAACAAACCTTCCTCCAGTCTATACAACAGTCTACCCGTGTACCTTTATTATGGTCAGAAAAGCATCATGAAAATAAATACTGAAAATGTTTGGTTTGAATATTGTCTCTCCCTTTTTCAAACTACAAAGCATTTAGAAAGCTAGGGCAATGACTCAATCTTCCAAATACAGCTGACAAAAATGGGTGCCAGTTTTTAAAACAGTATTGTATATGGGTAAGCAAAAGGACAATGACAAGAATTACATTTTGCAAAATGCTTGAAAACACCACCACTAAATCTGTCTTGAGGTACTCAAGTATAAATGCATTTATACTTGCACATAGGCTTATCATAATCACATATTCTCTGTACTTCTAAATCTAAACCACTGAGGCTGAGATTTTTGCACATTGAAACTGTTTTTTTTAAAGTAAGTGGAATACTTAGATTATTCGGAATGCACAAATTACCTGGCACTATCTCTTCAACATATCTTCCTATTTTTCCTATTCAACATATGTTGCACAAACTAGTTTTCCCATTTTTCTGAATGCCCAATATTAATATGAAGAAGAGGAATTTGCTTTACCTTCTGCATTTGTCATAAATCTATTATTTCTATACTACCTAGAAATATTTATTATACTGATTTCTGTACTGTAGAAATACTGCAATATTTAATATTCTAAATTAAGGATGTTGAAAGTGAACTTACGTGAATGATACAGAGATATTTTATTTGCAGTGGCTACTGCAAAGAGCTTCACCTTACGTGAAGGTCTTCAGTGCTTTTGCAAACAGTGCAGACCTAAGAAGTGTACACATGCTACCCATCTTCCTCTACTTTCTTCATTTCGGTGGCAAGAATGCGCAACCTCATCCTCTTTTGGCCCAGAAGCTGTTCATGTTGTCTCTAAACCAAATACTAAACTGACATTTAATTAATTTTAAGTAAACTCTCAGATTTACAGACTTGTCACAATCTGGTCTAACACAGTAACCAAATAATGTCCACCTACTGACTCACAATTAAAGTTCTTTCTTTATCCTTCTGAAAATCTTGGGACAGTTTCATAGCACGGAAAGAGTATCTTTGGAATTCAAGAACTTGCATGGCAATGAGATCACAGGCATCTAATGTCTCTTCTAATACTGTGCTCCTACGCCACTTTCTATTTTGTCACTCTGCTTTTAGTAGCAACACCAGAAACAAAGACCATGATCCTCAGTAAACTGTTACAGCTGAAAGAGTAGTCACCCTAACAAGTACTTTACAAGAACATTTTTATGCAATAGTACCACTTGCAGCTGTGCGTTTTCAGACGATTCAGTTGATTACCACAGAGTCACTTAATGCTTTTTTAATTTTTTTTTCCCAGTAATCTCTCACATGCCTCAGTCAATTAAACTTGAAAGAACATGAAGCCAGCAGATTATATATCCTGGACATCATGGGGCTGTCCCTTCCTATCTTTTACTGTAGTATCCTGGAGACAACTAAGCACCATGTTCAACGAGAAGCAAATACATCAACTATACAGGTCCAGGGAGAGAGGGCAAGATTTGCCTGCAAGACTATGGAAAATAAAAACAACATAGTATTATAAAGAAGACAACTGGAAAACTCTTTGTCATGTCAAACTTTGCAGCACTACCAGCAATACTCCGTGATCTCTCTAGGACGTTGCTATGACTTTGCATATTCAGAGTATGATCATCAGCTTCTGATCTGCCACTGAGACCCACACGTACCAGCGTCTCATTTAAACCTATCCTAAACTTTGCATCAAAAATGAGACACCGCATCCAGTTGATTGGTCTAATGAAATACTTGCCCTTCATTTGTAGTGGAAGTGTATTATAAACAATGAAGACTTTTGCCTCAGTTCTTCCAGACATCAAGGTACAAGGACACTATTACTGACAGGACACAGGTGAAAAGGGAAACAGAGCCTCAGATACTCTTCTACCATCCCACTTGGCAAAACTGCTTGTTGCAACCCAGAAAAGTACAAGACCTCTGCCTGGCTTTCCTCACACTCCCCCACCCTCTCACGACATGCAGTCCCTTAACCAAATGTATTTGCTACAGCCCCGACTGTGTGAGCCATCGAAGGGTGACCGTGGTTAGCCACCTTCATCGCCAAACAGAAAGATTTGGTGGAGCATGTGCTGATCACAGCTGCACAGCATGGACCAGCCTGTAGCTGTTGCCACCAGTAGAAGTCTACGTAGGCTATAGCTGTGGAGTGTGGTCCTGCAGCCGCAAGCTGGAGGGTGTGAGCCAGAGACTGAAGATGAGAAGGCAGCAGGGCAAGCACTGGCAGCTGATTGGGCAGGGGGGCCTCATCTCATTCCTTCTACTGGGGCCTCTGCCAACGGTGCTAGGCTGGTAACGCAGGGGGAATGCGGGGTGAGTCACCAAATTACAACAAGGGGAACCTAACAACTCTAAAGGGCAATACATTTGCAGTTGATAATAGAAAATCCCTTTTATTTTTGTACTCGGCAGGCACAATTAACCATAAGACTCAGTATGTGTCTTCCAGGAAGAAAATTCAAGTTCAGTTTATCAGCACTACATGGCTAGCCCTCTCCTAGCACTCTGGGGCAGCTAAAGGTTCTAAATGCAACTTCAAGGCTTCCACACATTTCATCCAATCCTGCCTACACCAGCTCACTTCTTTCCTTGTGATACTGCTACATGCCTTCTAATAACATTAACCTTATCCAATGGAAGAGATCTGTGCCCTCAGGAGTATTCCCTTCCTCTCCCCCTACTTACATAGCACAGGACAAAACAACGCATTCAGGGAAGTTTAGTTATTTTTCCCAGAAGATGTATTTTAACAGCCAAAGAATAAAACATACAAACAGTATTCACTAAGTAAACATGAGGCTTATGCATTTACAGTGTGCTTGAGCGAATGGGGCTGAGGGTGAGCAGGGCAAGGATGGTAGAGAAGGGATGGAGCAAGAGCATGTGGAAATGGGAAGCCTTTTCAGTATCAGTAGCACCCCACAAACTGCCTGCTGAATTTGTGAGGACTGCGTCATTAGTAAGAGTATCATGCTCGAATTCAGATAACTGTGAGAACTGTAAGCAGAAAAGCTTGGATTCTGGCTTCAGAAAACACTAGGGAGAAACTGTGTTTCCCAGAAACTTGCAGGAACTTAAGAAAGGGGAAGCACTACTACAGCAAGGTGCCAGAAACACGTCAGACTCCTGAGGTCAAAAAGACCTGATCATCAAGGGAAACTGAGAAAAATGGGGAACATGACAGAAACAACAGGAAGGAGGCAAGCTGACACAAAAAATGAGTCAGGAAGGAGTCCTGAATACAGCACAACCTGGCTGACAAGCCACTGGTCTTCTAAACTTTAAACTTCTTGCCTTCCTCAGCACCTCAGTCCTTGTGGTCACCTTGTGGCTGCAACCCACTCTGTAGCTCCTACCAGTGGGCAAGGGCAGGCAAGGACCTCAGCCTCTGCGGCAGGGTAGCTCTCTTGCTGCAGGGCTCTAGCTGTAGCTTTATCCTGCCTGGTCAACAGGTAGAATTTCAGCGGCGAGACTTTCTCCACCGAGCTATGTGGGGGAAGGGGCTAGTGAGCAGCACTTCTCCAGGCCCCATCCTACCTTACTCGTAACACCCCGCACACCAGCTCACTCCCACTGCTCTGCACTCGCTCTCCACGTGCTCACTTCCCTGCCACCACAGATAAAACATCACAGTACCCTTGCCAGTGTCTCACCCCTCGCCAGTGACCCCCTCTCATGAGTGTCCCACCCAGAAGTCCTCCTCACACCCTGGGTCACATAAGCCCTGGCCTCTACCAAGCCCCTGCATGAACAGTGAGTCTGCAAAAGTTAGCCAGTACACACCTAACACAGTCAGTCTCTCGTAAATCTCAGGCATCACCCAGCATCTGTTTGATAGTATCAGCATGGTGAGACCATGCTTTAGGAATAAATATAAAACACTTATTATTTATACCAGACTGGCTGATTCATATAGCTTGTGCGTGATAACAGATCAGAAGGAAAATTTGGATGCACACAGAGATTCATTTCAAAGTTGAAAGATCTCCTGGTTATAAAACAGGAGTGCATTTAAAGAATGGAGCTTTTGAGAAAAAATAAGTAAAATCAAATTCACTAAATAAACCCCAAAAAACCCTATAAAATTATATCACTTCCTATGCCAGATCTGAAGAATCAATTTAGCCATCATAATGAGAGACAGCAGCTTCAATTCTGCTTTGAAGTAGAAACTTCAAGCCTATATTAGCTGGTATTTCCAGCTTTCTGTACACAGACATACGAATGTGTATGTATCTATCAGAAGACACCAGTTTTCTTCCCCAGTTATTTCTTATTTTCAAAGCTGCACAAGGAAAGCTGCACGCAATCTGATCACAGAGGTATTTGCCACTGCCGTCTTACTGCCGTTCTGAATTTGTTCGCAAGTGAACAATAAGAGAAGAAAGAGTATTTTGTTAAGATGTGGTCAAAATGCTAAATCCCTCTCGCTTCAGTGATACCATTTTCCTTGAATATTTTTCAAAGATCCTGAGCCACAGATACATGTTGGGTACCTTCGTTTCCCACATACTTATATTTAACCCTCCTACATTTTCTCCTGCCGGAGCCAACCGCGTTTTTCAGCTCCCGTTCCTGCCTCAGTCTACAATGGGGTGTGAAGCGGCACGGCACGGCCAGCATCCCTCGAGGTGACCGCCCTCACCGCCGCTGTACCCAGGCAAACCGGCCTGGCCAAGCCCGGCGGCACAGCCCTGTGCTCCGGAGCACGGCCGGCCGTCAGAGCAGCCCTGCTTTTACTTGCACACGCGGCGCTGCCCGGGTTATGACATTCAGACGTTCCCCCGTTCCTGAGGGACCGCCCCGCTCCCGCACCCCGGGAGGAGGCGGTGTGGGGACGGCGCGGACCTCTGCCAGGAGGCGACGGGGGGCGCCCGCCTGAGGCGGGCCGGGGGCGGCTGAGGGGGCCGGTAGCGGGAAGGCCGCCCCGAGGGGACAGCGAGGGTGGGGGCTTACCCCGTTGGCCGCGGCCATCTGGACGACGATCTCGATGGCCGTCTTGCTGAAGTACCTGCCGTCGCTGCCCACCACCATGGTGCAGCCCTGGCGGTCGCGGAGGTCGACGGAGGAGAGGAGGCTCTGCACGAAGTTGGGCAGGTAGTTGCGCTGGCTCTCGAAGAGCGCCGTGGGCCGCCGCAGCCCTCCGCCGCCCGTCGGCCGCTGGTCCTCGTAGGGCGCGGTCTGCACCGTCAGCACCGGGATGGGGGTCCTCTCCATGGCGGCGCCCCGCGGAGCCCCGCTGCCGCCCGCCCGGCTGTGGCTCCGCTGGGGAGCGGCAGCCCCTCACGCAGGCTGCCTGCCCGGCGGCGGGGAACAAAGAGGCGTTTCCCTGCCGGGGGCTGGCACGGGGCTGGGCTCCCTCACGGCCGGCCCCCGCGACCGGAGGCGGGCTCGCTCGGTCCTCGGCTGCGGCCCGGCGCCGCGGGGGAACTGGGGCGGGCGAGGGGTCCGCAACGCCCCCTTCCCCCGCCCGGCGCGGCCCCCGCAGGGACGCCCGGCGCTGGCCGGTCCGCTGCCGTCAGCGTGCGGCGGCCCCGGCCAAAAATAACCCTGGAAAGCGAAGCCGAGAACCGCGGCCTCCTGCCAGGGCTGTAACTGGAGGCAGGGGGCAGAGGGCGAGCCAGCACCGCGCACTTGCTCGGGGGGATCACGCTCTGTCAGCGCTGCAGCCGTCCCCACCGACGCCCCCGGCGGTCTGTCCCCTGCCGTGGCACCTCCCGGCCCCCATTCCCCAGGCTGGAGTAGCACCGGGAGGTGGTACTGTCCCGGTTTGCGGGAGAAAAAACGGAGGAACAGACAGCTTAAGAATGAACAAGTTCTTTCGCTGCTAAACTTTAAGCGAGGGGAATCGATTCTTGTTTTCTTTACTGCTCGAAAACAAGTTTTTTTGTGAAGTAAGTAAGCTTACAGAGGGGTTTGGTTTTGGTTTTTTGACAGCAGGAGCTGAGCATTGCAGGAGGGGTCTGGTCTGATTGCAGGAGCACTGACTGATGATGCTTCGTTCTGCTCAGGCTTACTCCCTGTGAGACCGACCAGCCCTCTGACAGAGTCTTTCCCTTTGAAATATGGTAAGGTATTTCATACGAATGTGTTGAGGCTGGGTTCATTGATATATGTGTTCATTCTGCAGAGGTGGTGGCGCTGGCAATTGCGAAGATGCCTGACATTTCCCAGCATAAAGGTTGTGTTTACAGATGCCTGTGACTGTCAAACATCAGCTGAAATTTTCCATCCAAATGCTTGCTTCACACTGGGCCCACACAACAGTATTTTGCCAGGACAGCTCTGTTGGCTGGAGAGCTGGAAAAAATATTCATGTAACCTAGATGTCATTCTTATGCTTAAGAAATCCCTGGTGTAGACCTGCACCTGAGCAGACAGAAATAATTTTGTAAGCTGTTCTTCAGGTCTCTCAGAAGGAGTCTGCTCATAAGCTGCTCCGAGGCACGATGTAGTATCACAGCTTAGCAAGACAGTGGTGTTAGCTGTGTGACAAAAGATGGTCAGGGAGACACAGGGTAACATGCTTTTGTCTGTTACATACTCTAAGAGCATATTAAGAGTCAGAGAGAGTCATCTGATGAATTATGACCAGAGGAGCTCAGTGATGGTTTTGAGCCCTATCTCTGCAGAGGCTTTAGTGATTCATAGCAGAGTATGACAGTTTAAGATATGATTGTCTGCTGCTCTTCCATCCCTTTGGCAGAGACCAATGCCTTCACAGTAGAACACTGTACATACTACAGTAGACAAGGACCAACAGTTTAGTTTAAATAAACTAATCCACTAAAGCAGATACAGGAATTCTAGCTCTGTTGAAGCCACACCTACATGCTGGGCAATATACTCTGGCAGAGGGCCAGAACAGATACAGGGAAGCAGTAATCTCTACTTTCTCTTTTGTTCGACCTCCTAGTCTGTAGTCAGATTTGTGTCTTCCTGTACTGATTCAGAATTTTAAGCAGCAAAAGGAAACATTCCATAGTATGGAAATGCCAGTTCTCACATCCCACATCCCTAATGTAAACAAGGCACATCTATAAATGAGGCTGTTATTCCTTAAATAATTTTGGCCACTTCCAGTAATGAATCCGTGACATACATTCTGTACTGTAGTTCTGGGCACCACAGTATAAGAAGGACACTGAGGTGCTGGAGCAAGTCCAGAGAAGGGCAACGAGGCTGATGAGAGGTTTGGAAAACAGGCCTTATGAAGACCGGCTGAGGGGACTGGGGTTGTTTAGTCTGGAGAACAGGAGACTGAGAGGAGACCTCATTGCTCTCTACAACAACCTAAAAGGAGGTTGTAGTGAGGCTGGTGTTGGCCTCAAGTTCTGTCAGGGGAAGTTTAGAATGGATGTTAGGAAGAAGTTCTTTACTGAGAGGGTGGTTAGGCACTGGAACAGGCTGCCCAGGAAGGTGGTGGAGTTGCCGTCCCCGTAGGTGTTCAAAAAACGAGTGGATGAAGCACTTGAGGCCATGGTCTAATGGTCTAGTGGTTAGGGAGATGATGGGATAAAGGTTGGACTTGATGATCCTGGAGGTCCTTTCCAACCATAGTGATTCTATGATTGTATGATTCTGTGATTAGTAAAAGCTGAAATGGAATCAGGTAACTGTTACCTACCACAGCAAGTATCCAACAAGGAAACAGGAACAAAAGTCAAAAGCATTAGAAGCAATGGATGATAAGTTCCAAATGCCAATTAAACGTATGACCAAAGTAAGAAGCAAAGTAATAGTCTTCAAAATAGAGAACTGACTGCATTTTTTTGTATAGATGGGGGAAATATGTTCAGCATTTGAAAAAAAATATATCCATTCGAATAAGTTTTTGAACGTCTGCAAACACTGTCATTCCCAGAATGTACATTTAAGAGGGACAATCAGTGACAATTTTCCAGAAGTCTTTGTCTTCACCCATATCATTTACATAAATAGCACGGAAGAATAAAGAAAAAGTGTGTTTTGCAGTATTTTCAAGCATCGCCTTGACAATGGCTCTGCTAGGAATGTAATGGGTTATAAAAGCATTGTAAATTTTTAGTTCAAACTCGGGCTCTACTTGAGATAAGTCCAAGCAAAATTACGTGACCCCTCTTTTATTGTGATTCCTGTAATACTTTGCAAAACTCAGGTTTCTAGAGTCATGCTATTTCATGAGAAGCTCAGGTTTTGTTTAAAAAAATAAAAACATTACCTGCCTTCACTGTAGCAGTGAAGCTGAAGGAAAAATTTTTCACTTTTTTAAATAAATACTTCAATTTACCTGGATTAGCATTATGTTTATACACTTATACAAGGGGATGCACTTCAAATTCTCTTTTACTGCAACACAAGTCTCTGTAGGTCTCTATAAATGGCCGGTATTGCAGTGCATTAAGTGATTACTGCTATGCATCTCTAACAAAGGAATAATTATCAATATGGGATAATATTAAAAGCCTGGAATGCCTTCTTGGAAAGCAACTGCTAAATAGTCTTCATGTTACTGTAGTGTGCTGTGAGTTAGTTTTTAAAAGATTGTTAAGATAAAAAACAACTTAATGGGGTGATAGGATCCACGTTAAATTTGTTCCATTTCCAAGTAAGACAATTAGCTTTCTGACTGCAAATTTTGCAAGCTTGGTTTGACATATGCTGTCTAGTTCAGGAACATTTTCAGCCCTTGCTTTGATTCTTAAAGCGTTTTAATTCTTGAGCGTTAAGATGTTTACCATAACTCATTTGTCTTGTGCAATAGACTAAGTCAATGTTAATTACTTTAAGAGTCAGAATTTTTGTGTTTTCTCAGCTTTGTACTGATGCCTTTCTTTGCCCTTTCAGGTCCAATCTTTTCATGCACTAAGCTGGGCATTGGGTTGTTGTCATCTATGTTGACTCAAAGGAAAGAAGTGTGTCCCACAGCAACAGAAGCCCTCTGTAGCCACAGTTATCTCTAATTCAGTTGACTGGTGACCAGAAGTATCCCCTCTGCAAGATGTCAGAACCTAATGATGGATCTTCTCAAAGGCAGATTATGCAAGCCCAGCCCAGCTCTGATTTAATGCTGATATACAAGAAATTGCTCTGAACCCAAAGCTTACTTACTTTCTGTTAAGAAAAAATCTTTTGTATCAGCTTGCAAATGTCACAGCAGAACTGTACCAGCATCATTAACTAAGCAAGATTTGCTCCTTCAGTTGCCTTACTAAGATGACAGTTCAGCACTACTCTAATACCTGAGTTTCAGACAGAAATATGTTTTTACAACTGTTTCATACAAAATACGTTTGTGATAGAAATGTGAATACTCTAAGTTAATTTGGCCATTCCCCATGGTGCCATATTTTGCAGTTCAAATTCTCATTCTGCCACTGAACTGGATTTTTCAATTAGTCTAACAGTGCAGTTATCATTTGAAGAATGGCATATAGTAGTGTTATTAGATGAAGACAGTTAACCTGAGGTATTGAAAAAAACATTTTGCAAAAAGGTTCTAAAAATAAAATGTTGGCTTATCAAAACCACTCAAAGAAAATCACTAATTTCAATTAATATATGGTTTTGCTAATAAAAGCAAAAATAGTCTTAAAATCCAGTGCCTCCAATTGAGGCATTTCCTACTTTTGAATACTTTGTTTTCTTTGACTTGCAATGACTTTATTTCGAAATGTAAATTACTTAGAAGCTTAAAAAATTAAAAGAATAAGTAAAATTATAATTTTAAAAAATATTTTGGCTGACTTCATCTGTCTAGTCTTTCAGTTCACAAATGAAAGCTTTTCTACGTGAGCCTTGCTCTAATGTTTTGAAAAGGCAGAGCAAGTGTATTTTACACTCTTATAGGAAAATTAGTTCCCTTGTAACAGGGCTTTATTGAGAAGTAGTATTTATGATCTGATGGATACCACCACTCAGTGTGGTTGTTTTCTGGAAATTATACTTAATCACCAGAAAAGGTTATATTTCACTGCAGCGGTAAGTCTCTAATTACTGTGAAACAGGGCGATTCTTCTAAGGAACATTTTCATACAAACTTATGTGCAAATTGATATACAAAGCTGAAGTGATGGGGTCTGAACCCCGAGCCCTGAATTAAGGTTGACATATGGGTGGTTCCCACAGTCCTTCAAAAGGAGGGGATGAGTTTGCCTTTTGGCTTTCCTCCAAGGTGCGGCCGGCCTTGTAAGGAAAGCCCTTGGGTAAACAAGCCCCAGGTGCCCTGCATTGGGTAAATGAATGCCAGGTGTCCTGCTTTGGGCATAAAAGCTGGGACCACTTGCAGGAAGGGTGGAGTGTCTATCTGTGAGGTGGATGCACTTTGCAGAGTTTCCCTGTTGGGGAAGGACCTCCTGACTCTTCCTGCAACTGGGCCCCAGTCAGGTTTGGCATTTGCAAATGCGGGCTTCGTGGGGAAATAATATGGGGCTATTTCTATCTTATATGATCAGCCTACTGACTTGGTTGTTTCCCATCTCTTCTATGGGAGGCTTTGTTTCTTTGTTAATTCCACCTATTATTGATTGTGCTGTGTCATCCCTGGGGTCGCTGGGGTTGATGTCTGTTATGTTTGATCTGACTTGTTTGTACCCCCAGCAATCACCCATATACTGACTTTCCTACATACAATAGAATCTGGTTACTGGATTGTTTAGCTGCTGGCTGCGTCCTTTGCAATAGGCCTAGTGATTGGCAAAACAAAAGCCCAAACAGGAAAAATGCCCTGAAAACATCATTCTCATAATTGACAACTGATTTACTGCTATGTCAGCAACTCATAATATTGTGTAAGTCAGGTCTGACTTAAATTGCCTGTTACTATACATCAGATCAGGAGAAACAAGGAAGGAAGGAAAGGACTGATGAAGGGAGGAAGGAAGATCATGAATCATTAACATAACAGAGAAAGCAACTTCTCTAAGAGTACCTCCCTCAAAGTGCCCAAAGACTCAGTTGTAGAAGTTTATTCAAATAGTTTTGTGCATAGCAGAGAAAATAAAGAACCATTTCAAAACTCCAACAATATCCTGACTCAAACGAGTGCTATGGATATCTTAGAATCCCTAGCAATTTTTCAGTGCTACTGACAGAGTAGTCCCATCATTCTTGTTTTCAACAAATAATTCTGTAGAAATTCTCAGGCAAGTGCGTTGAATGCTGGGCGACAAAGTGTTATGCAAGGGTATGAACAACAGATCCGTCATGTGGTGGATCTTGCTAGTGTGGGGAAGAAGGAGAATCTGAACATGGACCCAAGCAACTGCCTCTGTCCCCACTGTAGTCCTGCCACAGTTAGTTTGGCAGCTCCATTGCTGGTCTAACCTCTGCTTCCAGGACTGGAACAAGCAGGGGAAGCAGCTGACACTTCAATTCTCCTATTGCCTTAACAGCAGCTCGGCATGTGACTCACCAGCACGGGAGAAGAAACAAAATGTAAATCCTGCGAGTCAAAGTAAGCCCTCTCTCCAGTCCTGCAAGGGGGACAAGCAGTTCTTCTCCTCTGAGTATGTCACCTCACTAGCAAGAGCAGCATTCTACTTACACAGCTTGCTTAGATCTGTGACCTGTTATCCACTCCTTGTAGATTAAGGGGAATAATAGCAGATGTGTTGAAGTCTTACTCCACATGCTAGCTTTGCTAAATGGCTGTGTAGACCAAAACAGGCACTGCTGTGCAACAGCTTTTGCTGGATATCTGAAATCCAGGATATAGTGGATATGCTTCTGCACAAATTACAGCTTCTCAGTAGACAGCCTGTCTGGATTCGCACAGGGGGAAACAAGAGATGGAGTAAATGCTGCATTGATAAAAAGGCTATAAGTATATATGATTCAAGCTTTTCCCAGAATTCTTCAGTTACCCTTGCTTAACAGCTGCTAGATTCAATCATTCAAATAAGATCTAAAATTTGTACAATTCTTTGGGCACATGCTAGCCACCAATATTAGGAGTTAGGACATCTGCAGAGGGCATCTTCTGGGAGGAAAGTCTGTATTTTTCACTTGAGTTCACGTTGGGATTTATGTACAGATGTGAGATTATTTTTTCCTGTGTGGGAATTAAGAATAAATTAATACCAGAAAGTTCAGGATAGAATGAACCACCAGCATATGCAATGTTTTTTGCTGTCATTTAGTTAAGTACAGGCTTGGAAGTAACATGGTTCAAGGGTGGAAAGATCTATGATAGGGTTGGAGAAGGGGAAGGCTGGGGACAAGAAAGAGCTACACAGTCTAGTGGTCTCTTCTCTCGTGGAAGAAGACAGTTGGAGTGGATGCTCTGCTGTATGATGCCCTCCTGCTACCCCTTATATGTGATTCAATGTAGTTAGTGCCCAGAATGAACACAGTAGAGATGTGATCCCTAAAAAAACAAAGATACCTGACATGGATCGCATGTGAGTTCTTCGCAGCTAAAATACTAATATTCTCAAATATTTACATTTTGTAATTAACTAGTTAAATTTCTGCTCAAGAAGTGATAGATTCTCTGAGTCCAACACAAGCTCTGTGTGGAAGTGCTGTATATGGAAAGTTGCTTTATACTCCTTTGTCATCATGTTTGAATCTCTGTCAAGAGATTCATACTCTTTCTAACTGCAAATAAGTAAGATAATTAATCTTACTATACGTAAAATTAAGTGTGCAGTCACCACAGCCTTGCTAGACTATGTGATGGAGATGTATTGTGTTTAAGAAGCTGTTTGTGCTGCCAAGTAAGCAACATGTTGTCAACGCCTGATTTAGCAATAGCTTACTCCATATACACTGTGGAAGCCCTACACTTCCATTTATGGCTATTTACGAATTATGTCACAAGTTAAGAGTGGAAAATTTATTCATATGATTGGCATTCTGGCAACATGATATGAAAAGAATAAAAGACAACCTATAAACAGGTCCTACTGCAGCAGACCTGCAGATTTCAAGTCTGATTTTCAGAGGTGTGAGAAATAGGCATTGCCACTGCATCCAAGGAGACTGACATGAGACTAGACCCTCCAGGCTGTAATGCTCAGATGATGTCCTATAACCATGACAAAATACGCCTCACAAATACTGCCAGCTGAATAGCCTCTTCCACATGATCATCTACTAGTGCACTGCAGAATCCTGGCAGACAAATTACTTCATGATCCACTCCTTACAAGCTAGCGTGCCCTGCTCGTGCCGTGCCTACTGCCGGCCCACGCCCCTGTGTGCCCGCTCCGGCCGCTCGCGCTCCCCAGGGGCGTTTAAAAATCTCCCGCGCGGCTCCTGGCCACGCCTCTCCCGCGCCTGAGTGGCTGCCGCGGGCTGCCTGGTCCCGCTGGGGCTCGGGCTGCGAGCGGGGGGTCCCTGGGCTCAGGAATCCTCTGCACAGCGCCCTCAGCCCTCACCGCCCGATCACCTCCGTCGCTGGCGTTGTTGCCACTGCTGCTGCTGCCACACCAACTTTTCCAGTGGACAGCCCCTCAAAGAGCAGACTTCAAGCTAGACCAGATATGTAACTGCATCAGTCGACAAGGGAAGAGCTTCGGGTGTGATCTGTCTGGACTTCTGCAAGGCCTTTGACACAGTCCCCACAACATCCTTCTCTCTAAACTGGATAGATATGGATTTGATGGGTGGACTGATAAGGAATAGGCTGGATGGTCGCATCCAGAGAGTAGTACTCAATGGCTCAATGTCCAGATGGAAGATGGTGACAAGTGGTGTCCCTCAGGCATCTGTACTGGGACCAGTGCTGTTTAGTATCTTCATTAATGATATTGACAGTGGGATTGAGTGCACCCTCAGCAACTTTGCTGATGATACCAAGCTGGGTGGTGCAGTCAACATGCCAGAGGGAAAGGATGCCATCCAGAGGGACCTGGACAAGCTGGAGAAGTGGGCCCAGGTGAACCTCATGAGGTTCAATAAGACCAAGTGCAGGGTCCTGCACCTGGGTTGGGGCAATCCTCGTTATCAGTACAGGCTAGGAGATGATGTGCTGGAAAGCAGCCCTGAGGAAAAGGACTTGGGGGCAGTAGTGGATGAAAAACTGGACATGAGCCACCAATGGGCAGCTGCAGCCCAGAAGGCAATCGCATCCTGGGCTGCATCAAAAGTGTGGCCAGCAGATCAAGAGAGGTGATTCTGCCCCTCTACTCTGCTCTGGTGAGACCTCACCTGGAGTACTGTGTCCAGCTTTGGAGCCCTCAACATAAGAAGAGTGTGGACCTGTTGGAGCATGTCCAGAGGAGGGCCACAAAAACGATCAAAGGGCTGGAGCACCTCTCCTATGAAGACAGGCTGAGAGAGTTGGGGTTGTTCAGCCTGGAGAAGAGAAGCTCCAGTGAGACCTTATAGCGACCTTCCAATACCTGAGAAGTGCCTATAAGAAAGCAGGGGAGGGACTGTTCACGAGGGCATGTAGCGATAGGACGAGCGGTAATGGCTTTAAACTAGAAAAGGGTAGATTGAGGTTAGATGTAAGGAAAAAGTTTCTCAATATGAGGGTGGTGGATCACTGGAACAGGTGGCCCAGGGAGGTGGTGGAGGCCCAATCCCTGGAGACATTCAAGGTCAGGCTTGATGGGGCTGTGAGCAACCTGATCTAGTAAAGATGTCCCTGCTCACTGCAGGGGGGTTGGACTAGATGACCCTTGAGGGTCCCTTCCAACCTAATACATTCTGTGATTCTGTGTCCACGGAAGGAGGCACTCCTCGACCACTTTCCACGCTGCTGGTGGCACCTGCAGCTCAGTGGGGTTCTCAGCTGCAAGTCAGGACTCAAATGCAGATGTCTTGGAGGCATCTTGAAATTATACCTTTGACTCATTTTGTCTGATTTTTTTTCTGGATGTTGAAGTCAGTGGTTCTGGATTATCTTTATACATTGAAACTACTACTTTTATGTCTATCTAACCTTACCAGTGGCCAAAAAAACAATCAGAGCCACTTGAATATGGAGAGGTTGTTTAACAGACACAGTATATTGCTGTAAGAAATTTTTCTTCTTTTCATCAGCTATAGTCAGAAGACAAAATAAGTTTCCTGGCAAAATCAGTTTATTAGCTACAATTCAGAGTATGTATGCTGAAAAATTACTCAGCCCTTGACACAAGAGAGAGGGGAACGCTTAAAAGAAAAAAATCTCAAATGCTTCGTCCAATAATATTCCCACAAATGACGGCCAGAAACAGCAGGCAGTGAAGTGAATACCTTTTTCAGTGGGTGCAAAAACAAACAAAGGAAACCTGTAAGCAACTATGCAAAGTGATCAAAACCATGATATTGATGCTTAATAAGGAATCACTGGAATTCTGTCTGAGCGCCTTTCTTAAAATAGGGCTTTTTAATCCCTAGGTCTCAAAGTGCTTTCTAAAATGCCAGTGAACTTCATTGGTGAATGGAGGGACTTAAAGATACCGTGACTTCCCCAAAAACTCAGAGAGAAAATTTGTATTAAATTCCTCCCCTTCCCCCCCCCCCCCATTCCAAAGACCTTTTTTTTCCATGCTGCTTTCTTCTTCCATTTTTGTTGTGTTCAGAGTAAGGGTAATGATGGTTTGTTTTTCCTGCCTCGATATACTGTTGTAGAAGCTGGTGTGTGTAAGACAAGGAATCCTTATACCAAACAATCATTATGTCAAGTGTGCATCTTCCTGAAGATGTGTTTATGATCAGAAAGTGTGTTGGGAGAACATTTCCTGCTGTGTGTTTTTAAACTTTGCATATACAGGCTTTGACCTGATGTTAAAAATCCTGGGCTTTTTAAATTGATGGACAGTAGATCTGTACTATAAATCTCTGCTTCATGGACCCATCTATCAGTACAGCAAGAGCACCAGCATTTTCTGTCACCTTTACTACCTGGCATCCCTGGGGCTGGTATATATGTAGCCAGGATATACTTGAGAATGTACGTTTCTCTTCTGTATTATCGCTGCCCAGCTCCCAGGACCAAACCACTGTCTCAGCTGAGATTTTCATTTTACTCAGTCATTCCAGCAGGGCGCGGGGAAGGCGCCGAGGAGCCGCGAACGAGGGAGGGGCGGGAGGAGCTGAGGCGCGGCAGGGAGCAGTGTCAGGGCAGTGGGCAGTTAGGAACGGGCAGTGAGCCGGGCTGGTCATCGGTCACCGAGGGGAACAACAGCCAGGAGAGGGACAACCAGTCGCCGAAAGCAGCCCTTCGGAGCCGGTCCGTCCCACAACAGATCGACAGATCCCAGCGACCCACAGGGCGCTCCCAGACCCGGGAGACACGTGAGCAGCGGAGCAGCCCCGCCCGGATTTGGCAGCTCTCGCCAGAGCCGTGGGCGAGGCGTGGGCGGAGCTGTAGTCACAGCGACCGCCCCAGCTTCGAGAACCCCCCCAGAACCCGCACCTGACGAGGTCAAGGAAAGGGGTTGTGGAGTCTGAGCAGCCGGTCACATGAGCAGGACCAGCGACGGCTGCGACCGGGGCAAAAGCTCCTGTGAGGAAGGCGGTGGCAACCCAGACAGAGGTCCTGTGGAAGCACGCAGGTGTCCGCGTCTCCGGCTGCAGAGAGTGCTGGAGCCTGGCACTCCTAGCGGAGTGTGACAGGGATAACACCTGTGTGCAGTGTGAGCAGGTGAATGATCTGCTCAGCCTGGTGATGGAGCTAAAGGAGGAGGTGGAGAGGCTGAGGACAATAAGGGAGTGTGAGAGGGAGATAGACTGGTGGAGTCAGGCCCTGCCATCCTTGAGGACAGGGCAGTGGGTGGAGGCTCCCCTGGAGAGAGAGGATCCCCTCCTCCCTTGCCATCAGGTACAGGAAGAGGACCTAAGAGACGAGGGGGAATGGAAACAGGTCCCTGCTCAGCGAGGCAGGAGAATCCCCTACCGGCCCCCCATCCCCTTCCCAGCTGCCTTTGCACAACTGGTACGGGGCTCTGGAAACTGAGGGACAAACAAATAAAAGTGGAGACAAAGGTCCATCAGAGGAGTCACCCAAGGTAAGTCAGTCTATCGCACACATTAGGACCAGCTCTAACAAGACAAAAAGGAGGGTAACTGTCGTTGGTGACTCCCTTCTGAGAGGAACCAAGGCCCCCATATGCCGGCCAGATCCAGTCCATAGGGAAGTCTGCTGCCTCCCTGGGGCCAGGGTCAGGGATGTTACTGGGAAACTCCTTGGTCTGGTACAGCCAACAGACTACTACCCACTGTTGGTGTCCTGGTTCGGCTAGGATAGGGTTAATTTTCCCCAGCAGTTGGAGGGAGCTACAGCCGGGCTATTCCATCCCATGCTGACGTCATGTCCGGGTGCCCAGGCGCGGGCAGGGCAGGAGCGGCTTTTGTCCGGGTCTGTCCCTCGTGCTGTGTCCGTGCGGTACAGCTCTTGTTCTGTACGTTGTTATCACTGTTATTGTTGTTGTTTGGTTCGTTGTTGTTTGGTTCGTTGTTGTTGCACTGCTGTATTAAATCGTCCTTATCTCAACCCCGGGGTTTGTAGTTTACTCCCTGTCCCATCACCATCTGAGGGTGGGGGAGGGGCAGTGGCAACGTGGTCTTGGGTCCTGGCAGGGTCTAAACCACCACAGTTGCTTATCCATTTTGGTAGTGATGATGTTACAGAGAGGAGCCTGAAAACAATTTAAAAAGGATTCAGGGCCCTGAGGAGATCACTTGAGGGTTTGGGAGCCCAGGTGGTGTTCTCTTCAATTCCTTCAGTGGCAGGGAAGAATACTGATAAAGGAAGGAAGACCCACTTGATAAACATGTGGCTGAGAGACTGATGCCACAGACAAAATTCTGGGTTTTTTGAACATGGGGAGCTTTATGCTGCATGGGGTCTGTGGGTGGCAGATGGAGTTCATCTGTCTCAAAGGGGGAAAAGAATCTTGGCGTACGAACTGGCCGGGCTCATTGAAAGGGCTTTAAACTAGGTTTGAACAGGGAAGGGGATAAAACTGGGCCTGCTAGAGTTGAGCCTAAGGGTGGCAGGCCACGGTTAGGAATGAAGTCATTAGCCCGGCTCAAGTGCCTCTACTCCAATGCATGCAGCATGGGCAACAAACAGGAGGAGCTGGAAGCCATTGTGCAGCACAACAGCTACAACACAGTCGCCATCATGGAAACATGGTGGGACGACTCTCATGAGTGGAGTGCTGCAATGGATGTATATAAGCTCTACAAACGGAATAGGCAAGGTAGAAAGGGCGATGGGGTGGCTCTCTGTATTAGAGAGTGTTTTGACTGCATGGAGGTCAACAAGTGTGATGGATCAGCTGAATGTTTATGGGTAAAATTGAGGAAGGCCAACAAGGCAGATATCCTGTTGGGAGTCTATTACAGACCACCCAACCAGGATGAAGAGGTCGATGAACTGTTCTATAGACAACTGGCAGAAGCTGCAAAATCGCAAGCCCTTGTTCTTGTGGGGGACTTCAGCTTACCAGACATCTGCTGGAAATATAACACAGCAGAGAGAAAACAGTCCAGGAAGTTCCTGGAGTGTATGGAAGATAACTTCCAGACTCAGCTGGTAAGTGAGCCCACCAGGGAAGGTGCCTTGTTAGACCTGTTGTTCACAAACAGAGAAGGACTGGTAGGGGATGTGGTGGTCGGAGGCCGTCTTGGGCTAAGTGACCTGACCATGAAATGACAGAGTTCTCAATTCTTATCCCAGTTAGGAGGGGGGGCAACAAAACTATCACCGTGGACTTCTGAAGGGCAGACTTCAACCTGTTTAGAACATTGGCTGAGAAAGTTCCTTGGGGTACAGTCGTAGAGGGCAAAGGGGTCCAGGAAGGATGGACTTTTTTCAAGAAGAAACTCTTAGAGACACGGGAGCAGGCTGTCCCCGTGTGTCATAAGACAAAGTGGTGGGGAAAACGACCGGCATGGTTGAACAGGGAGCTTCTGCTGGGACTTAGGAGAAAGAGGAGAGTCTACCACCTTTGGAAGAAGGCATGGGCTACTCAGGAAGAATATAGGGATTTAGTTAGGTCGTGTAGAAAGAACATTAGCGGGGCAAAAGCTCAGGTAGAACTCAGCCTGGCCACCACTGCAAGAGATAATAAAAAGTGGTTTTACAAATATATTAACAATAAAAAAAGAACTAGGGAGAATCTCCATCCATTATTGGATGCGAGGGGGAACATTGTTACCAAGGATGAGGAAAAGGCTGAGGTATTTAATGCCTTCTTTGCCTCAGTCTTTAACAGTCCGACCAGTTATCCTCATGGGATTCAGTCCCCTGAGCTGGAAGATTGGGATGGAGATCAGAATAAACCCCTCGTAATCCAGGAAATAGTAGTGAAGGACCTGCTGAGTCAATTAGACACCCATTAGTCTATGGGGCCGGATGAGATCCACCTGAGAGTGCTGAGGGAGCTGGCAGAGGAACTTGCCAAGCCGCTCTCCACCATCTGTCATCAGTCCTGGTTATCAGGTGAGGTCCCGGATGACTGGAAACTTGCCAATGTGACGCCCATCTACAAGAAGGGCAGGAAGGAGGATCCGGGGAACTACAGGCCTGTCAGCCTGACCTCGGTACCGGGGAAGATTATGGAACGGTTCATCTTGGGGGAGATCACGCGGCAAGTGCAGGACAATGGGGGGGATCAGGTCCACCCAGCATGGGTTCACGAAGGGCAAGTCCTGTTTAACCAACCTGATCTCCTTCTATGATCAGGTGACCTGCCTAGTGGGTGAGGGAAAAGTGGTGGATGTTGTCTACCTGGACTTCAGTAAGGCATTTGACACTGTTTCCCACAGCATTCTGCTGGAGAAGCTGGCAGCTCATGGCTTAGACAGGTGGACTCTTCGCTGAGTTAAAAACTGGCTGGCTGTCTGAGCCCAGAGAGTTGTGGTGAATGGAGTTAAATCCAGCTGGAGACCGGTCACAAGTGGTGTCCTTCAGGGCTCGGTTTTGGGGCCAGTCTTGTTTAATGTCTTTATCAATGACCTGGATGAGGGGATCGAATGCACCCTCAGTAAATTCGCAGATGACACGAAATTGAGTGGGAGTGTCGATCTGCCTGAGGGTAGGGAGGCTCTGCAGCAGGATTTGGACAGGCTGGAGCGATGGGCTGAGGCCAATTGCAAGAGGTTTAACAAGGGTAAGTGCCGGGTCATGCACTTCGGCCACAACAACCCCATGCAGCGCTACAGGCTTGGGGAAGAGTGGCTGGAAAGCTGCCTGGCGGAAAAGGACCTGGGGGTGTTGGTTGACAGCCGACTGAACATGAGCCAGCAGTGTGCCCAGGTGGCCAAGAAGGCCAATGGCATCCTGGCCTGTATCAGAAATGGTGTGACCAGCAGGAGTAGGGAGGTGATCGTGCCCCTGTGCTCGGCACTCGTGAGACCGCACCTTGAGTACTGCGTCCAGTTCTGGGCACCACAGTATGGGAAGGACATTGAGGTGCTGGAGCGAGTCCAGAGAAGGGCAACGAGGCTGGTGAGAGGTCTGGAAAACAGGCCTTGTGAAAACCGGCTGAGGGAACTGGGGTTGTTTAGTCTGGAGGAGACTGAGAGGAGACCTTATTGCCCTCTACAACAACCTAAAAGGAGGTTGTAGTGAGGCTGGTGTTGGCCTCAAGTTCTGTCAGGGGAAGTTTAGAATGGATGTTAGGAAGAAGTTCTTTACTGAGAGGATGGTTAGGCACTGGAACAGGCTGCCCAGGGATGTGGTCGAGTCACCTTCCCTAAAGGTGTTTAAGAAACAAGTAGATGTAGCACTTGAGGCTATGGTCTAGTGGTTAGGGAGATGATGGGGTGAAGGTTGGACTTGCTGATCCTGGAGGTCCTTTCCTACCATAGTGATTCTCTGATTCTAAGTCTGATTTATTTTCCCTTCCATAATCTACCATATACTCTGGCTCATCTCTGAGAAGTTCATTTGCGGTTCTCACGACCTGCAAACTAAAGGGTGCTTAGTTAGAGATAACCATTTGGGCACTTGTTGTCAGACAAACTAACCTTATGGTTTTGTTCTGTTTTCTGCTCCTCCTCGTCTTGCCTGACCTTTCATCTGGCCTCAGATAAATGCAGGATAACTTCAGATTTTCTTATTTAGATCCTGTGAAAGTGTAAGTGGAACAAAATTTTGATGAAAAAAAAAAAAGAACTATAAAGTTAACACTCTCTCCACTGTATTTGAGGAAGGTTGTTAAAGTTATCCCTCTAGCTGGGGGGTATAAGGGGAAGCTAAAGCCTGGCTTCTCAGGCACCTTTGACATCATCATTCAGTCTTGCAATGATGTCAGCAAAGTCCTTCATCAGAAAAATGACGTCAGAATTCACTTCGTTTTAGAAGAAAGCATTTGGCAGGAAAAAATCTCATTATGATTTTAGTCTGAACCATCAGTAAAAGAATACAGGATTTTTATTCTTCTTAAATCCTCTCCTGTACTACCTGGAGAAGAGCATATAATCAAAATCAGATATAGAATTTCCTAGGAGAAAACGAAAAACTGCATTGTTGCAGACCCAAGAACAAAGTAAAGTAAATGTTACCACTAGATGACAGCAAATACACGTTTTCTGTTACGTTCTTTCCTGTGATCAGCTCAATTACTAGGCAGCAAAAACACACAAAGAAATTCTGTGTTGAGGAGCTGGGATAAATCCCCATTTGGAAACAAATTCCGTTTCCCCTGGAGACAAAAGCCGAGCTCTTCATTGAGTAAAATTCACTTACTGGGCTGTAAATTCTTTGTTTCAGCCCAGGTAGCATGCTGGAGTTGATATAAAAAAGCTGGCCTTTCCACTGCCTCTGTTGCCAGCATCATAGATGTAGTTAATAAAATAAACTGACATGCTCTTCTGTGGGTGGGAATGTCAGGAATAAAAATGTTCTTTGTGATCATGATACAAGAGCAATATAAATCAAAATTTGCTTTTACTTGGGTTGCAATATAATACACATTTAACCACCGGTCTCAAGGTTTTAAACACAGCCCCACCATTGCCTTTGCTGTGCTAGCTAAACAACTAGGATCCACCATCCTCACACCTGAAGTAACTGTCTCTCAATACAGCTGATACCTTAATCAGAGGACCAGATAAGGAAATAGTTCCCAAAACTGTTTTTAGGTACTCGATGGACAGGAGTGTGGAAAACTGCCGGGACCTGTTTCAGCAGAGATACAAAATATTCTGACACCTTCTGTTTAAAAAAAAAAAGAGGGGGGGGATGGGGTGCAGGGTGTGGTGTGGGCTTTAGCCAGGTCCTGTGGGTTTTAGAGTTACACGTGCCGTATGTCCGTATTCGTACAAAACCGCTGTGCAATTTGCTGAATTAAAATGTGGTGTGGAATTGGGAACAAAAACATAATGAAGCATCCAGTGCTTTGGAAGATGAAAATTTTACTTGCCAATCTACAGGGCCTGTCCTCTCAGTCCTCTCAACCCCCCCCTTTATACTACGAGATATCAACAGGGATGATGGCAACAAGAAGGGCAAGGTGAAAAGGGGTTGCCCTACTATGGCTGGCTGTAAATTCTGGCTGGCGTCCCCCTGGGAAAGTGAGGCTGGTAACGTGGGCCGGGCTGCTGCCCCAGACCAGTCACTGGAGGACGGGGAATCAAGCTCTGTGCACCCATTCCTGACAATTTTAACCAGCGAGCCGTTTCCTCTGGGGCAGCACAAAAAACTACCATTCAACTGTATGGGGGAAACACTGGGAAAAGATTTGCGCTGTAGCACAGTCTGGGAACATATCCATAGGACGTGTACATGCTCACAGAAAAGAAAAAAAAAATGTAAACCTTTGGGAAAGTGATATTGGATGGTCAACAGTTTGCTGGGAGTAAACAGTGCAGCAGCGTGGCTATGAAGGGGCTACACAAATGGCTAGGAGGGACTGGTGGTTATGATCTATTTTGGTGGGCAGTGAGGAGAGGGTGGTCTGTGACAAAAACGCTGCCTGAGCAGAGTACACCCCTGCCATTTCTGCCAAGCAATGGTACAACACATGGCAAAAGCACAACAGTTGGCCAGTCTTAGGGAAGGTATACTACTATGGAAAACCTGTATTTGCCCCTTAAAGTGAACACCATAAGGTGTCGCTACTGCTGGGGCGACAATCCCTGTGTACCGTGGTCTAGGAACCTGTCCCAGGAGAACAACCACAGGTACGAACGTCGTGGATAGCTGCTCCAATTTAATGCTGCACCACAAAGGCTTTTATACCCGTACACCCGAACACCACCCGAATCGCCCGCGCGTGACCGACCCCCCCTTCCCCAAATGTGTGAGCTACCCCCCGGCGCGTGATTTACCCCCCTTCTCGCGGCCGTGCTCTGTCTATTCCCCTTTGTCTCTGCAGGGACGACTCCCACACATTCTTGTGGCTTGCTGCTTCCAACTTTGCAACGTGCTGCCTCCATCTGGTTTGATTCAGACCCTGCTTAATGACAATCAAACAACATTAACTTTTACACTTGTACACTTGTTATGCCTACAATCAGGCTGGAAATGCACCCTCACAGGAGCAGGAATAGCAGCACGGGGGATGTGCACCCCACCCAAGCTGCAGCTCACCCAGCTGCCAGTCTGCTGTTTCTCCCCAAACCCAAGAAGCACCTCTGTCAACAGGTCATGGTTTAAGAATAAAGAAGTGTAAACCTAGTGTGGCTGGGGTGGAGGGCATGGATTTTCCACCTGCAGTGAAAAGAGGACAACAGCAGGAGGGACTCTAGTCCCATGTCCCACTAGGAATCCACCATGAGTAGTACACTGGCTTAACCAGTGGCAAACCTGTGTGAGAAGTCCTATACAAGGGGACAACAGTGGTATAAAATCCTGTTAAAGATGAAGTAAAACCCCACCAAAGCCCTGGAGTTGAGGCTGTGTTTAAACATGCCATTTGACATGCACCAAGTGACCCTTGTTTCACAATGGAATAGAAGTGCAGGATGCTGCTGACAGCAAAGGCATAGGTCAGCCATAACTTGGGCTTATATTACACCCAAGACCTCCAAGTCTTATGTCCAAGTTTTCTTTGTCAGGAAAATGTGGAGTTCCCTGACCACTGTGGGAACACTGGTGGTTGGTGAATAGCTCCAAAACCAGCCTCCTGTGGGTTCACCTTGCCTGTGGAGCAGCTCAGGTGCTGAAGATCACCACTACCCAGCTTCACAGCCACAGTTAGACTATGCTTTGCTGCTGGCATCTGGCAACATGTCTGTGGCAATGAGGCATGAGTATATGATGGTCTGGGTGCACAGTATCCATCTTCAATATAATTTGCTTCAAAGGCAGTATGAATTTTGGACCTGGAAGCATTTGCATTGAAATGTGATTTGTTTTTGACCAAACCACCAAAATGTTGTTAGGTAACCTCTCACATGACTTAACAGGAAATACCTTATTTTGCACCATTTAATACCTCAGTAGTGGTTGGAATAATCTTTGATATGCTGTATAACTCTCTCAAAGAAAGCAACAAGGTTACTCAACATCTGTCTGCAATTGGGAAATGCTAAGGGAAAGAGAAATAAAAATTATATAGAGGACTGATTGAGTTATATTACACTGATTGAGTTAGCAAGGTGGAAACGACCCTTATTCGGCATCACTGATATGATATTTTTAAAGGCTGGTCACTAAAAGCTACCAATGTACTGTGATTGATGTTATAGCTATGTTAATAATGCTTGTATTGCTATTTGTAGTAACTTTATCATTGGTTTGTTATATTAAAACTCAAATAGTAAATCACAGAATCACAGAATCACAGAGTGTTAGGGATTGGAAGGGACCTCAAAAGATCATCTAGTCCAATCCCCCTGCCACAGCAGGAATACCTAAATCAGGTCACTCAGGAATGCATCCAGGTGGGTTTTGAATGTCTCCAGAGAAGGAGACTCCACAACCTCTCTGGGCAGCCTGTGCCAGTGCTCTGTTACCCTCACTGTGAAGAAGTTCTTCCTCATATTCATGTGGAACCTTCTATGTTCCAGCTTGCACCCATTGCCCCTTGTCCTATCATTGGATGTCACTGAGAAGAGCCTGGCTCCATCCTCATGACACTCACCCTTTACATATTTATAAACATTAATGAGGTCACCCCTCAGTCTCCTCTTCTCCAAGCTAAAGAGACCCAGCTCCCTCAGCCTTTCCTCATAAGGGAGATGTTCCACTCCCTTCATCATCTTTGTGGCTCTGTGCTGGACTCTCTCAAGTAGTTCCCTGTCCTTCTTGAACTGGGGGGCCCAGAACTGGACACAATACTCCAGATGTGGCCTCACCAAGGCAGAATAGAGGGGAAGGAGAACCTCTCTCGACCTACTAACCATCCCCTTTCTAATGCGCCCCAGGATGCCATTGGCCTTCTTGGCCACAAAGGCACATTGCTGGCTCATGGTCATCCTGCTGGTCACCAGGACCCCCAGGTCCCTTTCCCCTACGCTGCTCTCCAACAGGTCACTCTCCAACTTACACTGGCACATGGGGTTGTTCTTCCCCAGATGCAAAACTCTGCACTTGCCGTTGTTGAATTTCATTAAGTTTCTCCCCGCCCAACTCTACAGCCTATCAAGGTCTCGTTGAATGGCAGCACAACCCTCTGGTGTGTCAGCCACTCCTCCTAGTTTGGTGTCATCAGCAAACTTGCTGAGGATACATTCTGTACCCTCATCCAGGTCGTTGATGAAGATATTGAACAACACCGGTCCCAGTACCGACCCCTGAGGGACTCCACTAGTCACAGGCCTCCAACTAGACTCCGTCCCATTGACCACAACTCTCTGGCTTCTTTCCTTCAGCCAGTTCACAATCCACCTCACTACCTGATCACCAAACCCATACTTTATCAGCTTATCTACAAGGATGCTGTGGGAAACAGTGTCAAATGCTTTACTGAAATCAAGATAAACCACATCAGCGCTCTACCATCATCTATCCACCTAGTTATTTCCTCATAGAAGGCAATAAGGTTGGTCAAACATGACTTACCCTTGGTAAAACCATGTTGACTGCTCTTAATGACCCCCTCATCCTTGATGTGCCTAGAGATAGTGCCAAGAACAAGCTGTTCCATCACCTTTCCAGGGATGGAGGTGAGGCTGACCGGTCTATAGTTACTCGGGTCCTCCTTCTTGCCCTTCTTACAGATTGGAGTGACATTTGCTATCCTCCAGTCCTCAGGCACCTCTCCTGTTCTCCATGACTTACCAAAGATGATGGAGAGTGGCCTAGCAATGACCTCTGCCAGCTCCCTCAGCACCCTTGGGTGCATTCCATCTGGTCCCATCGATTTATGGATATTCAGATTGCTCAACTGATCCCTAACCCAATCCTCATCTACCAAGGCAAACTCCTCCTTTATCCTGACTTCTGGGCCTACAGGGATCGGGGGCTCCTGGGGAAAGCCTGCAGGAGTAAAGACAGAGGCAAAGAAGGCATTCAGCACCTCTGCCTTCTTTATATCCTCTGTCTCTAGTGCACCCCCCTCATTCATCAGTGGGCCTATATTGCCTCTAGTGTTTGTTTTATTAGCTATGTATTTGAAAAAGCCCTTTCTATTGTCCTTGACCTGGCTTGCAAAGTTAAGTTCCAAGGAGGCCTTAGCTTTCCTAATTGCCTCTCTACATCCTCTGACAACTGTCCTATATTCCTCCCAAGTGACTAGCCCCTCTTTCCATGATCCATAAATTCTTTTTTTCCCCCTGAGTTTGCCCAGCAGTTCCTTGTTTAACCATGCTGGTCTCCTAGCTCCCTTACTTGATTTCATACCCATTGGGACGCTCTGATCCTGAGCTTGCAAGAAGTGGTCCTTGAATGTTGACCAACTATCTTGAGCCCCTTTACCATCTAGCACCCTGTCCCATGGGACTTCCCTTAACAATTGATTGAGGAGGCTAAAGTTGGCCCTGCGGAAGTCCAGGGTTCTGGTCTTGCTAGGTACTCTATTCCTCCCACACAGGATCCTGAACTCCACCATCTCATGATCACTGCAGCCAAGGCTGCCATCGACCATCACTGCTTCAACAAGACCCTCCTTGTTGGTAAGTACAAGATCCAGCAGCGCTCCTCTCGTAGTCGGCTTATCCACCATTTGCATTAAGTAGTTGTCATCAATGCACTGGAGGAACCTCCTAGACTGTGAATGGCTGCCTGTGTAAGTCTTCCAGCAGATATCGGGGTAGTTAAAATCCCCCATGAGGACCAAGGCCTGTAGTTGCGAGGCTGCTTTCAGCTGCCTGTAGAAAGCCTCATCAACTCCCTCGTCCTGATCAGGAGGTCTGTTATAGACCCCCACAACTGTATCACCCATGCCTGCCTGCCCCTTAATTCTTACCCACAGACTTTCAACTTGCCCCTCATCAGTCCCTGGACAAAACTCAATACATTCTAGTTGCTCCCTCACATAGAGAGCAACTCCACCACCTCGCTTCACTGACCGATCTTTCCTAAAAATGACACAGCCATCCATGACCACATTCCAGTCATGTGAGCTGTCCCACCATGTCTCTGTAATTGCCACCAGGTCATAACCTTTAGACCGCACACAGACCTCTAACTCCTCCTGTTTATTCCCCATACTGCGTGCATTGGTGTACAGGCATTTCAGAAAGCAATCAGAGAGCACTGGTGGGACCCCTGGGAGGCAGGAGGCCTTGTGGTCAGGGCCTAAACATCTGTCCCTTCTCTTCAATGATTGAAAATCCTCCCTAGACCACCTTCTTTCAGGCCCTAGCATATTGCTCTTGGGCTCGTCCCTAACAGACTCAGTTCTCTCCCCTTCCCCTTCACATCTAGTTTAAAGCCCTCTCAATGAGCCCTGCTAACTCCTGCCCCAAAAGCCTTCTCCCCCTCTGGGACAAATGCATTCCACCTGCCATCAGGCCAGGTGTCTCATATAGCAGCCCATGATCAAAGAACCCAAAGCCCTGCCTTTGGCACCAGTTACGTAGCCATTCATTAATCTGTAAACTCTTCCTGCTTACTTCTTCACCCATTCTTGCAGGAGGTATGGAGGCAAACACTACTTGCACTCCAGACCCCTTAACCAGCCGTCCCAGGGCCCTGAAGTCACTCTTCATTGCCCCTTCTTGTAATAATTTCATCACTGCCAACCTGAAAAACCAGCAGTGGGTAGTAATCGGAGGGCTTTACAAGATTAGGAAGTTTCTTTTTAATGTCTCTAATCCGAACCCCAGGGAGGCAGCAGACTTCCCTGTGGGATGGGTCCGGTCGACAGATGGGCCCTTCTGTTCCCCTCAGAAGGGAGTCGCCCACCACAATTACCCTCCTTTTCTTCTTAATTGAAGAAGTCCTAAGGCGTCGGGGTGACTGACAAGCCCTAGGTGATTCAGTAGACTGATCTACCCCTCCAACTTCATTTACCTCTCCCTGAAGTTCCAAGGCCTGGTACCTGTTACTCAAGGGCAACTGGGAGGGTGAAGGGGGTTGGGAGGGTTTTGGCTTGCCTCTCCGAGGACGGACCACCCTCCATTCCTCCCTGTCTCCTGAACCCTCTCCTTCTGTCTGATGACAGGAGGGGAGGGGATCCATCACTTGCCCACCCTTTTCTGACTGCCCTTGCCTCAGGGTGAAGCTCCACCAATCTATTTCTCTTTCACAGTCTCTAATAGTTCTAAGTCTTTCTACCTCCTCCATCAGTTTAACCACCTGCCCGAGCAGTTCATTTATCTGCTCGCACCGCACACACGCGGTGTCACTGGCTCCCTCCGGTACCAGTGCCAGGCTCAGGCATTCGCTGCAGCCAGAAACCTGCACGGCTGCGTGTCTGCTCGGAGGATCCGTCTGAGTCCCCATATTCTTTTTCACATCAGTTTGTGGGCGCGTTGCGACCATGGTCTATGCGGTCTATGGTCTATCTGGCTAATCCTCTCCGCGTGCCGCTCTCCTCGTGCTTGCCTCTCATGGGACGCCGCCGCTCTCTGCTCCGCGTGCCGCGTGCTCTGAGGGAGCTGCTGAGATGGCCGCTTTTAAAGTTTGCCGCGGCTCTCAGTCACACCCCCTGCCACGTCAGCCTTTCGGTATCTCTCAAATTTCTCTCAGGATTCCCGCTCAGACTCGGGTTTCCTTGCTCTATCCCGGCTTCACCGTCTCCGGGAAGCCCGGCTCCTTCGCAAACCCTCAGCAAAAGCGAACAGCAAAAGCGAACAGCACTCGCCGCAGCCGCCCCACCGCTCCCACAGCGGCCGCTCTCTGCTCCGCGTGCCGCGTGCTCTCATGTGAATAAAATATTAATTCAAATTAAATCACATACCAAACTATTACAAATTGCCATGTTTTCCACTATGTATGTGCTCGCTCTCACAGTGCACAGGCAAGAGGGCTGGTCATTCACACAACGAATTAATGGATGAAGCTTACAGTGCAACAATGGTTAACAATGGTTAAATGTTGATCTGAGCCAAGGGACCGACTGGGGGATCAGTGAGCCCCTGCAATGGAAGAAGGGCCAGGCAAGGGGCAGGCAGGGGCTGGCCAGAGGCTTTGTGCTCATGAAGCTTGGGTAACAGTGGATGAGTAACTGGCCATGGCTGTTGCAAAGGAAGCTGAACTTGGCTCTATAAAAAGGACACGAAGGGAGGTCCTGAGTCTCAATAATCAGCTGTTTAGAGACTGCTGGACTTGGGCAAATAGTTTATCTTGGTTTTAAACCTACATTTTCTAAAAAGGATGTTGTCAAAGTGCATGGAAAGTCTTACTCACCAAGGAAGTATGCATACATTAGCAGCAAGCATACATTAGCACTGGACTTCTCTTAACTTGCCAGGCAATTAGCATAAGTGGAAACTCAGCTTCCGAGGAAGTCCAAAATGCTGAACCTTCAGGGACTGCCATGGGTATTGTTTGGTGGCTAAGCAGAATCAGGTAAACAGAACCAGGTAAACCTTCACTTTGACAAACTCCATACCACAGATGCTCTTGAAGCATGCAAAAATATCTAAAAGATTTTGAATTTTGCAGTGCTTATCCTCAGTTGGCCACTGTAATGTTTTTTTCATGACAAAACCATTCATGGACTTCATATCTAAAAATAATGATCTTGCTGCAACAGAATAGATGAGGACAGACACAATGCAGAACACTACTTTGATACATTCCATAAATATGCCAACATTTCTCTTTTGCATTTATTTTACTGTATTTATAGCAAAAATATAGAATTAGCACTGTGAACTCATTTCAAAAATTACTGACTTTATAGGAAACATCTAGGTAGGGAAAAAAAAGTCATAGGTTCTTACAGTCAAAACCCACAACTGTGTGATACCTGATCTGACTTTCCTGCATGTTGCAGTAAAACAACCATATTTCATCCATAACTCCAGGAATGCAATACCAAGGAATACAAACCACACAGCATATTCTAGAAGGATGTCCCACTTTGACTTGTAACCTCAGGTATCTGAGACTCCAGGTTGCTTCAAGTAGTTAAATATCTGAAAGAAAACTTCAGCTTTCCCCTGCTCTGGATGTGTCTAGATCTGACAGCAGTCTTCACCTCTGGTTGTTATCTCTCCTGCTAGATGAAGAACACTTTAATCTGTAAAAAGTCTTTCACAGCAGTGATTAAAATAACTGACAAATGGTGCAGACGAAAAAAACCCAAAGCACAGCATTAGAAGAGAAAAGCAAACTAAATACAAAAAGCACAAGCTTTTGGGTGATTCTGATAGCTAAAGGATACTTCTAGAGCTGTGAATTCATCTTAGTTCCTAGCAGAAAAAGACAGAAACCAGCAATCTGCACTGTCTCAAGGGGCAAAAATTCTGATTTCTTCAGCAAATCAAACAGTTTTCCAAAGAATATTTTAGCACCAACAGAGAGAAAATCTTAATCGACTTTCCCGTGTTCATTTTGAGAAGTCTGTCTATTGTTTTGTGCTCTCTTCTGACAAAGAGAGGCTCCAGAGACAAGCTGGTTTTGAAAATGGCACTTGCTAACAATGCCACTAAGAGAATTGTGCTGTTACAGTGAGTTAAGCTATTGTAATGCAGACCACGCCTTTCAGCTTGCACAAGCAAAAATACTATCTTTTCCAGCTCTGTATTACAGCTGAAGTTAATCATAGAATCACAGAATGGGTTGGGTTAGAAGGGACCTCAAAATTCATCTTGTTCCAACCCCTCTGCCGTGGGCAGGGACACCTCCCACCAGACCAGGTTGCTCAAAGCCCCATCCATCCTGAACACTTACAGGGAGGGGGCATCCACAACTTCCCTGGGCAACCTGTGCCAGTGTCTCACCACCCTCATGGTAAAGAATTTCTTCCTAATGTCTAATTTAAATCTACCCTCTTTCAGTTGAAAGCCATTACCCCTCATCCTGTCACTACATGCCCTTGTAAAAAGTCCCTCTCCAGCTTTCTTGTAGGCCCCTTCAGGTACTGGAAGGTGCTATAAGGTCTGCCTGGTGCCTTCTCTTCTCCAGGCTGAACAACCCCAACTCCCTCAGTCTGTCTTCATAGGAGAGGTGCTCCAGCCCTCTGATAGTCTTTGTGACCCTCCTCTGGGCTCCCTCCAAATGCTTTTATCGGTCAGTGCAAACACGATCTTCTTCAGCACAATGTCAGACCAGCCTCATGTTCAGGACAACCTGACTTAATTGGTGTGACCTGACACTGAAATGGTTTGGCAGCACTGTCTAGAGCCCTTCTGCAGGGAAGACAGGCACCTCCAGAAGAGGAGCAGTAGCTACTCACACCATGACAGCTTCTTTTTTCTCCCCCAAAAGTGACCACATCAGTGCATCCCAAGAAAACGTGCTGAGAGAAAAGGGGGGAAGAAGGATCAGCCGGGAGACCCGCTGGTGCAGGGGGCCAGCCCTTCCACTCGCAGGCTGCTGCTGCTGACAGTATTCAGCTGTACAACAACTAGGTCGCTTCATTATAATGTTATAATGGTATTACATTGTTAAACATTGTTAGCAGTTAATTGCAATGTTGTCTTTTTAAAAACTTCCTTCATAAGGAAAGATTCAATGCTGTGAATCTGAGCTACCTATTGTGAATCAAAACAAACTTCTGCTCTGGGCAAAACAGAGAGAAGTATGGTATTTTGTGTTGCATTTAACTGAAAATGAAATTATAATAATAACAGTATCGTAGTAGTTTTAAGAGTATAAAAATCATTATTATCTGCTCATTCCTATTAAAAAGTTTCAAACAAGAACAGTACAGAGAAAGTAATAAAGAAAGAAATTAACAAGCTAACTGCGCTTGTAGGTGGGACTGAAATCCTGTAAAGAGAGCCGTGTAGCTCTACTAGTAGATGTTTCAGACAACCCAAGCAAGGACAGTGAGATTACTGGGACTTTCCACTACGCTTGAAGCTTGGAAGCATTCATTTATATTTTAGATGAATATTTATGAGTAAATGCAAGTGACAAGTCTTTTACTTATTTCCGAAGCAATAAATTTCCTAGCCGGCTTGATGCTTGATCTGTTACAGCTCAGTTCTTTTTGCAAAATTTCCATGGATGTCCATGGACTTAGACCAAGCTGCCCTGGAGCCCTGATGGCTCTTTGAAGCTGCTGGCCTTTGCCTGACTGGTCTGCCTCTTTGCCTTGTTTGCCCACCACATGTCGGTGGCTGGAAGAATGGAAGGATCATATGCAGGGAATTGGAATGGGAGTGTAGCCATGTTGCTTTGCAGTATGGCACCACCACTGCCAGTAACAGGCTATAAGCTTTGAACTGAGTGTGCAGGGCCTCAGGGCTGAGGTTTGTGCAGAACAAGGTATTTATGGCTGTAACATAATGATGCAGCATAGAGAAACATATGCCTGAAGGGCAGAGGGGCCCAAGAAAGCTGGTCCATATGCAAGGACCACCTCCTCCAAGCCCAGGAGCAATGCATTCCAAAAAAGAGAAAGGAAGGCAAGAATGCCAGGAGACCTGCGTGGATGAACAAGAAGCTCCTGGACACACTTAGAGACAAGAAGATAATTTACAGAAAGTGGAAGAAAGGACAGGTAGACTGGGAAGAATACAAGGAAGCTGTCCGAAGAGCCAGGGATCAGGTTAGGAAAGCAAAAGCCCAGGTAGAATTAAATCTAGCCAGGGACATCAAGGGGAACAAGAAAAACTTTTACAGGCATCTTAGTGATAAAAGAAAGGCTAGGGAAGATGTGGGCCCTCTCTGGAACGGAACAGGAGAACTGGTCATGAAGGATATGGAGAAGGCTGAGGTTCTCAATGACTTCTTTGCCTCATTCTTTGCCGGCAAGGGCTCCAGCCACACTGCCCAAGTTGTAGAAACTGAAGGCGGGGACTGGGAGGACGAAAATCCATCCACTGTTAGTGAAGATCAGGTTCGAGACCATCTAAAGAACCTGAAGGTATACAAGTCCATGGGACCTGATGAGATCCATCCACGGGTCCAGAGGGAACTGGCAGATGAAGTTGCTAGGCCACTTTCCATCATATTTGAGAGGTCATGGCAGTCTGGCAAAACGCCCACTGACTGGAAAAGGGGAAACATTGCCCCCATTTTCAAAAAGGGAAAAAAGGAAGACCCAGGCAACTACAGGCCAGTGAGTCAGTCTCACCTCTGTGCCTGGCAAGATCATGGAGCAGATCCTCCTGAAAGCTCTGCTATGGCACATGGAAAATGTGGAGGTGATTGGTGGCAACCAGCATGGCTTCACCAAGGGAAAATCCTGCCTGACAAATCTGATGGCCTTCTATGATGGTGTAAGAGCATCAATAGACAAGGGAAGAGCAACTGATGTCATCTACCTGGACCTGTGCAAGGCCTTTGACACTGTCCCACATGACATCCTGGTCTCCAAGTTGGAAAGACATGGATTTGATAGATGGACCGCCTGGTGGATAAGGAATTGGCTGGAAGGTCACACTCAAAGGCTTGTGGTCAGTAGCTCAGTGTCCAAGTGGAGACCGGTGACAAGTGGCGTCCCTCAGGCATCGGTACTGGGACTGGTGTTAATTCTCATCTTTGTCAGTGACATGGACAATGGCATTGAGTGAACCCTCAGCAAGTTTGCTGACGACACCAAGCTGTGTGGCGTGGTGACACACTGGAGGGAAGGGATGCCATTCAGAGGGACCTTGACAGGCTGGAGAGGTGGGCCCAGACCAGCCTCATGAAGTTTAACAAGGCCAAGTGTAAGGTCCTGCACCTGGGTCAAGGCAATCCCAAGCACAGACACAGGCTGGGCAATGAGTGGATCGAGAACAGTCCTGGGGAGAAGGACTTGGGCGTGTTGGTGGATAAGATCAACATGAGCCAGCAGTGTGTGCTTGCAGCCCAAAAAGCCAACCGTGTCCTGGGATGCATCAAAAGATGTGTGACCAGTAGGTCAAGGGAGGTGATTCTGCCCCTCTACTCTGCCCTCATGAGACCCCACCAGGAATACTGTGTCCAGCTCTGGAGCCCCCAACACAAGAAAGATATGGAGCTGTTGTAGCGTGTGCAGAGCAGGGCTACCAAGATGGTCATAAGGCTGGAGCACCTCTCCTGTGAGGACAGGCTGAGAGAGTTGGGGTTGTTCAGCTTGGAGAAGGGAGGGCTCCGGGGAGACCTCATAGTGGCTTTCCAGTACCTGAAGGGGGCCTACAAGAAAGCTGGTGAGGGACTTTTTACAAGGGCATGTAGTGATAGGATGAGGGGTAATGGGGTGGAAGCTGAGAGAGAGAAGGTTTAGACTAGATATAAGGAAGAAGTTCTTTACCCTGAGGGTGGTGAGGCACTGGAACAGGTTGCCCTAGGAGGCTGCGGATGTTCCATCCCTGGAAGTGTTCAAAGCCAGGCTGGATGGAGCCTTGAGCAACCTGATCTAGTGGGAGGTGTCCCTGCCATGGCAGGGGGGTTGGAACTAGATGATCTTTGAGGTCCCTTCCAACCCAAACCATTGTGTGATTCTATGATGTGGTATCAGTAGCCTTGAGCATGGAGGCAAGGATGTGGTGCAGAGGAGTACAGGCATGGGGTGATAAGAGATGGGGCACAGGCCTTGCATGGGAGATCCCATAACAACTCACCCATGGTCAGTTAAAACAATGCAGACCTGGACCTGGATAAAACTCAGTGTAAGGGTAAAATAGAGAACAAATGCATGACATCTAACATTTGGAAATATATATAGCGAATTGGGATGCAATGTGGAGCTGCAGAGCAGGGAAGGAAGAGCAAAGTGTGGTAGCAAACATACAAATATAATGGTCAAGTGGATCTGAGAGAGAGGAAAAAGAAACAATGGACACTGCTTGACTGGCACTCACATTAGCAGGGAAAGTGCCCTGGGCACAGACATGGATGCTGCTGCCTGGGCTCTGCCGTGCAGCTGGGCTGATGATGGTGGTGGAGGATCAGGCAGCTGGGACCCCAGCCTGACCCGTCCTGTCCTGTTTGGCCACATCCTGCCCATGGGGATGGGGTGGGAAATGGATTACCACCCCCCCACCAACACCCCACCCCAGTGTGGCAGGAGGGCACTGGGAGAGGTCATAGTGCTTCAGGATTAGAAAGTAAGAATCTAGTAAAAATCTAGCAAGTTCAGAACTGCTTCAACAAAAAAATTAAACTTCATCCATCTCCCCCGAGTAACTCCTGAAAATGAAACACTTCAGAGGTGAGGTGGATTGTGAACTGGCTGAAGGAAAGAAGCCAGAGAGTTGTGGTCAATGGGACAGAGTCTAGTTGGAGGCCTGTGACTAGTGGAGTCCCTCAGGGGTCGGTACTGGGACCAGTACCATTCAATATATTCATCAACGACTTGGATGAGGGAATAGAGTGCTCTGTCAGCAAGTTTGCTGATGACACAAAACTGGGAGGAGTGGCTGACACACCAGAAGGCTGTGCTGCCATTCAGAGAGACCTGGACAGGCTGGAGAGTTGGGCGGGGAGAAATTGAATGAAATATAACAAGGGCAAGTGTAGAGTCTTGCATCTGGGAAAGAACAACCCCATGTGCTAGTATAAGTTGGGGACTGACCTGTTGGAGAGCAGTGTAGGGGAAAGGGACCTGGGGGTCCTGGTGGACAGCAGGATGACCATGAGCCAGCAATGTGCCCTTGTGGCCAAGAAGGCCAATGGCATCCTGGGGTGTATTAGAAGGGGGATGGTTAGTAGGTCAAGAGAGGTTCTCCTCCCCCTCTACTCTGCCCTGGTGAGGCCACACCTATTGTGTGCAGTTCTGGGCCCCCCAGTTCAAGAAGGACAGGGAACTGCTTGAGAGAGTCCAACGCAGAGCCACAAAGATGATGAAGGGAGTGGAACATCTCCCGTATGAGGAAAGGCTGAAGCGCTGGGTCTCTTTAGCTTGGAAGAGACTGAGGGGTGACTTCATTAATGTTTATAAATATGTAAAGGGTGAGTGTCCTGAGGATGGAGCCAGGCTCTTCTCAGTGACATCCAATGATAGGACAAGGGGCAATGGGTGCAAGCTGGAACATAGGAGGTTCCGCATAAATGTGAGGAAGAACTTCTTCACAGTGAGGGTAACAGAGCACTGGCACAGGCTGCCCAGAGAGGTTGTGGAGTCTCCTTCTCTGGAGACATTCAAAGCCCACCTGGATGCGTTCCTGTGTGACCTGACCTAGGTGTTCCTGCTCTGGCAGGGGGATTGGACTAGATGATCTTTTGAGGTCTCTTCCAGTCCCTAACATTCTGTGATTCTGTGATTCAGATGATGACAAATGGCATGATGGTTAGTGCAAGGAGGGAGATCATTTCTGTTGTGTTCAACAGAGCCTGTAAAAATGTGGAGAAAATGCTGTTTTGGAAGGGTGATTTCTGTAGACACCTGAAGTTTGTGAGGGCAACAGAGGTGATTGAATTATTGAGATTTGCCTTTAGGAAAGAAATTCCTTCTCTGCCTCTGCTAGAGAAGAAAATGTGTGGGGTTTGTTGATGAGATCAATGCCAATGCATACCCTGTGCTTGGAGTTTCTTGGAGCGGGTGAGGGAGGTGAGGGCTGAAGCAGTTATCCTGGGAGTTATTTTAGCTTGGAAGGGGGCCCAGACATGGATGATTGCCCACAGCCATGATAGCCACCATTTACTCATGAGAAGGTTCAGCTCACTCCCTGCTGTGCCCCTCTTGGGGCCTAAATAGGGAGAAATGCTAATGCTTTTCCTTGCCAGACCCCTCCTCGCTCCTCCCCACCTCCCCCTGCCCTGAGCATCCCTCAGCAGCACCACCATCCATGCCACTACCACCCCAGGACAGGGCTGAGCAGTTCCCAGCTGCTCCCTCCAGCCTCCTGCAACACCTCACTTGAACCTAGTTCCAGTTCCTTGGAGAAGGGCATCCTTGATGAAACTCCCAGTAACATAAATACTAAAAGCATCCAGCAACCAGTTTACTCAGGGCAGCTTTTACTGGAGCTCTGTCATTTACCTTTCCTCCTCTTTTCATTTGGGCACGACACAAGAACAAGACTTAGCACCCCAGGCATGAAGTGCAAGAACAGACCAGAAAAAGTCCATTAAATAAATATCCAAGAAAAGAAAACAGCAATCTTCTTGGGAGAAGAGGATAAAGAGCTGGCCCCTTGGTGGTGTTACCAGTGTCATTATATGTGAACACAACGGAGGACAAAGCAGAGCAGGCATTTTGACAACTGGCAAGGATGGGGAGGTGCACATCCTCATCCTGCGTGTGAGCTGCTGTCCCAGGGGCTCCCTGGAAATACACAAGGAGAGAAGAGGAGAGACAAAGCTGTGCACGCTGGCTGAAGCTTCTCTGACACTGCCTCTGCGAACAGCACGGGGAAAGTCCTAGGGAGGAAGAATCAGTAATAGCAAGATGAATCTTCAGTCATCATGGGATTTTCAGAGTGTGTGGTTGGTGAGCAAATACGAAAACCATCTAAAATAAAATCTAAAATAAGTGTTTAAGTGTTAAGACATCCAAGGCTTGTTCCCTTATGACTCATGGTTGAAGCTCTTATTAAATCTCTGAACATTTTTCCCAAAATGAAAAGGAATGACCAGTTGGGCACTTCCGAGATTAATGTTTCTAAAGATAACAGTTCTTCAATTACACAAGACATTTGTAAGACAAAAGGTATTTGATCATTTTCTCTATGAAGAAAGGAAGCATAAACAGCAACAAATACAAATGTATTACCCACAATTTTGCATTTACATGAGGTTTATAACTCACTCCATAACCCCGATGGCAACCATTTGACTCATTTTCATGCAGGACTAAGTGTCATTTATTCAATCCAAAACATGTATCAGTGTGAGAATATGTATTAGTTTTCAAAATGAACACATGCAAAATGCTAAGGGGAACTATGACAATGCCACTCAACATACCCATCTCACTCACTCAAATGCCACAAATGCTCCACTAAACAGAAAGAAACATTGTAGTTAGATTGTTCTTTCTTTTTACCTTGCCTTAGTTTTCCAAAAATGTTTCTGGAAGCTTCTTCAAGCTATCTAAAACGACTTATGATGTGAGGAATGAAGTCATGTCTGCTAACATACTCACTGGGAAAATGAAGAGCTATATTGTATTGGACACCTGACTTAATACATCAATCAAACACGACACCAGCTCCTGGCAGTGAAAGATTAACTATGTCTCTTCCCTCAGCTCTTTGGAAACAAGCTCCGAACTCATTTATTTCAGTGGATGCAAAAATTTTTTTTAAATGGCCCATAAGGGAATGGCCTCCTCTTTTCTTTTTTTTTTTTTTTTCAGTTTGATGCACCTTTTATCCTAAAGCACATACTAGGTATGTGACAAGTGACAAACCACTAGTACTGAAAACTATTTTCTACTTATCCAGACACATCAGCAAGCATCCATGTAGCGCTGTAGCTAGGAGTCCTTTCTTCAGAATACCTGCTGCGTGTCCTAGAATTACCTTTTTGGAACATTTTAATTCCACTTTATCTTCTTGCATTCACTCATTTTGCATTCACTCAGCTGTAGTCAAAATAACCCTCTGAAGGTAAGAGGTGAGAGATGACTACTGGAGAAAGTACAGGGCAAGAAGTTCAACTCTAAATTGTAAAAAGTAATGAGCACAGAGACCGAGGACGTTTCAATGGGGTGTACAGACAGCCCCACGTTGGGCGCCACTAGCCGCTGTGTGGCCTGGCTGGTGGAGAAAACTGTTGCTTTTCCCTAAGAATTCCTGGCTCAGGAACTCCTGGCGGTGTCCGGGCACCTCGCATACAGCTTCTCTCTCACCCGTGCGATGGAGGCACGCGGCCAAGCCCACACAGAGCTTGCTAGCTCTAGCGGTATCAGAAGTAAAGAGTCCAGAGGCGGCTCTTGCGAGGGATCCGGTGTTTATTCTGACCAGCACGCAGGCTGGCCAGGTAGCAAGAGGACGGGCCCCGCCCGCCGACTTCTTTATCAAGGGACACAGACAGGGGAGGGGCAACAGCTGAAGGCCAATGTGGTGTGACCTAAGGTTAGAGTGACTGTCTGGCTGCTGACCAACCAGGGGGACCCTCCTCACACAGGTCACAAGACCAGGTGAGGAGGATCCTGGCCAGCTGACTTGTGGGGGGTGTTAGATCTCTGAATTCACCCACCACCGAGATGCTGAGCCCCCTGGTTTCCCAGCCACCTCAGCTGGTGGCTCGGGGACTACAACAGTAATGAGCACAGAGATAAAAGCTTCAATAAGTTTTTAAGACAGCACCCAAACACAGTGTCAGAGAAACCCATAACAAATCACCCAAGGCAGTCTAGACAACATAGTGAAAATGTGCTGCCACCCCTATCCCCCAAATCCTGAACTGGCAGGGTCATGGCCTGGAAGGTCTACGAGGTCAGCTCCATTCACAACCCTGTGGCTGCATTCGTAGTTATTATGCAAAGAGTACACATTCCATGTGGTTTTGAACCTCTGCTTTCTGTGTATTTTTAGTTTCATTCGTACATGTGTATCTACCTGGGATGGATGCATACATTCAAAAATCACAAATCAAGTGGAAAGAGATAGAAGACAGTTTAATAGTAAACACTAAATACTTTTCACTGTGATTACATCTTTTACTTCACTTTCAATAGCAAAAGAGAGCTGGAGAAAGCACTATACTTCAAACACGTTTACCACATTCCTACTGTAATACTTCATGTACAGCATAAACAAGTCTTTTGCCTATCTGCATTTCTGCACAGGTAAACTATGTTACTGACATAACTTAAAATGGTAGAATTCTTTGTGTTTGAGTCTAGACCATACGAGCTAATCTTTAAACAGTAGGTCAGCTGGGATTCTTAGGAGGATTTCACGGTTTAACTGTTGTGCAAACTCCAAGAGGAAAAGGAAACTACTATACTGTACGTCATTCAGACTCTTTTGTCATAAAAAGCTTGCAGGGTTAAGTAGACATTTCATGGGTTTTGTAGTCTGATGTCAACTGTTTCCTTGTTTCTCTCTCACAGTGGCTATGAATACTTCTTTGATGGTCTCCTTATCCAAGTTCCTGCCTGTAAAGAGAAATGAATTAGCTAATTATATTTTACAGTGTTATTTTATTTTACTTCACTAAAGGGTATAGTGTAGATTCCTCTCAGCTGGAATATAAAACTGCTGGAGGTCTTGATGGATAAACCTTTGAAGGTTCTGCTGAGAATACTCACTGCTATTATTCTGGCCAGCTTAGGCTGGTTGCTTTTCACTGGACAGGTCACAGGAGTGCATGCTGAAAGAACAGCTTCTTAAAGGCATATGAAGGGACACATAATTTCCTCTTACCTATTAGGACCAGTCTGTTTGTTCTCTTTTCATCTTCTCCCCAGGCTACTGCAGTCTCTTCCAGATCATAGAGCTCATGGACACCTTGGACTATCACCTGATGAGATTTGCCTTGAATAGATACCAGTCCCTTATCAGAAAAATAACTGTTAGGATATATAAACAAACCTTTAAAAATTAAATATGTAAGAGGGGGGAAAACCTTTCACATTAGGCCAAGCAGGGAAAAATATTCCTGGTAACGATGCACCAGTTAAGTCAAAATAACCATGCAGTATGATCACTTCTGCTTGTGACATCCATTCTCACGTCCCGTAATTTTAAAGACTAGTAACTGGACTTCACCGTACTGTGCCTTCTGTTCCTCATTCGGTCAGTATCTAGCATGTTTGAGCAAAAACAAAATGTCATCTGCTACTCTTTCACTTTGCACTTAAGTATAGTGCATGATGTATACGTCTATGAAAGACTGATCGCTTATCAGAAATGATGTAAAACGAGCAAAAATGTTTGATTTCAGATTATTCTGGTTAAGCTCTCATGCTCAGCATTTTCACTATTGGGAAACAGAATCGTTGACTACTGGAGAAAGAACAAACATTTGTGAGGTAAAATCACTAGCCACAGAATTAGAAGGGATTACTATCAGAGCAAGCCCATTAACTCACATAACAAAAGTTATATTAGAAGAGTTATCATCACTTCACATAAAACTTTATAAAATACTCTAGTGGGACACATTCTCTAAAACATGTCTCACACTCCTTTAAAGAAAAGAGCTTAAAATATTTAATGAAAAAAGGTCTGCATTTGACATATTAGTTGGAATTCCAGAACTATGACTGCTAAAGGTATTACGAATACAGGTAAGATATAAATATAAAAGCAACAAAATCTGGAACCCATTCTATAAGTACCTGGGGTTCATTTGCTTTGGTGTACTTGTGTGTGACTGAGGGCTAGCACACAGCTTATCACAGGCCTCAGATCTTGTAAAGAATTACTTTGATTCCAATGCTCAATACAACAAAAATGTGCACAGCAGTACTGCTTTCAAACAGCTTAAGATGCATCAGTGGCTATATTCTTCTACTTATCAGGAAAAGGAAAACAAGGCTATCCTTATTTTGTTGCTGAAAGAGCAAGAATACAACCCTTCTTCCAATGAAATGAAAATAGTTATGTTATTATCCATGAATCACAAGTGTTCTCAGAAAACAAACCAGAGCGTATTTTCTTGTATTACTTACAGCCTACCAAATGACAGACGTGATTATCACTTTTTGATTATTTACTTGGCTGCTTGGCATAAGGAAAATGAAAACATGCCCTAAATTGTCACCTATACTCCTTTAAAAACCATGAAACTGAAAAACATACAAAGTGGCCAGGAAGATGAATACTCAGGGCTGCATGTTTAAAACTACAGTCTGACAATACTGTGAAAAGTTTTAAGTGCAGACCACAACTAGTATGGCACTGCTATGTTATGCCAAATTCAACTTCTGCATAATATGCCAACAATTATAATTATGGATAGCAGTATATAGTTACATCCCTAGATAAGGAGACGTTTATGTGAGATGGGTGGAACCTTTCAAAGCAACGGAAGTGAAAAATTAAAAAGTGACTTAATTATGTACTGATTATTAATTCTGCCACTGATTTTTGGGACTGTGCATCTTCCCTCTCAATTCAAATTAAGTAGGATCAAAGTCTGCTTCTCAGCCATCTCCTTTTGAGTTGTTCCACCAGCCAGCAGATAACAAACTGTCTCTACACAGAACAAAGACAAATTGCTGTTCTCCATTTTGTCTGCTCTACTACAGTGATCCAGTAGCACTTTTGATAGGTCTGTAACAGACAGCACACTGCAGTTTTTTAGATGTAAAAGAGTAAAAGCACAGAACAAAGATTTTGACCATTTCTGACTAACCTTCAGTCTTATGACATCCATGGTGCGTCCACTCTTATCTTTCACATTCTTCTCCCACAGAAGATTCTATGAAAAGGAGAAATGTTTTCATAAACAGAATGTCATGGGATGATTTTCTATAAAAAGGTACAATTATTTTTCAGTTGACAGTGCCGCATTACTTACCTGAATAAACAGATTTAAGTTTTCTTCTTTTATATTTCCTGGAACTTCAAATGTTACTGTAATTACACCCTGAAAATGGAAAGACCCACACATTATTACTAAATGAATAAGCATTTCATTACATGAATTTCAAGAAGTGTTACTTATAACTTGGCCTCATAAAAGAGCAACTCCATACCCATGTCAATTTTTTTTAAAAAAAAATCTCCATTTCTATTCTGCTCTAATTTGGTATATTATGCTATTCTTTTTGGTTCTGCTTGGGTATGCACTTAAGGGGCATACACAATACTTAAAATAGTTTAATGCCACCAGCTTCTACCATGTAATGCTTTGCTGTAGCTGATGTTTGTTCTCAAAGAACACCTAAGAATTTTAATTCTTATAGGCTAGTAAGCTCAACCTTTCAAATATGCTTCAAAATGCTATTTTACTGGTACACTATCTTTGTCACAATTTCTGATTTTCATCACAACTTCATCAGACAAAAATTAATCAATATTTTTTCCACATACCTGTTATGAGAAGTTTTTTAAAAATAGACTATGTAGGAATAGATTTCAAAAATAAAGATGCCTGAAGTAATGCTTTATTCCAAAATAATAATAATAATTAATAAATGTGTAGTTTTAAATTAACAATTATAAAATAAATAATGTGTCTTAAACTTATTTTTGTCACTACAACCTCTCAATGGCATAGAAGAACATACAAAAATTTCTTTTTTTGTACAACCTACAATTCTTTCAAATGATTACTGCTTTCAGACGACTAGTCTGACTTAAGTTAAAAAACTCGATAGAACAAGAGAATAGAACAGAATATTTCAATTGGAATGAACCTACAAGAATCATCTAGCCCTACTGCCCGACCACTTCAGGGTTGAACAAAAGTTAAAGCATGTTATTAAGGGCATTGTCCAAATGCCTCTCAAACACTGACAGGTTTGGGGCATTGACCAGCTCTCCAGGAAGCCTGTTTGAGCGTTTGACCACCCTCTCAGTAAAGAAATGCTTCCCAGTGGCCAGTCTGAACCTCCTCTGACACAGCTTTGAACCATTTCCAAGTGTCCTATCACACCGGATCCCAGGTAGAAGAGATCAGCACCTCCCTCTACACTTTCCCTCCTCAGAAAGCTGTAGAGAGCCATGAAGTCACCCCTCAGCCTCCTTTTCCCCAAACTAGACGAACCCAAAGTCCTCAAATAAAAGCCAGAAAGGAAGAAATGCTATTTCCAGTTGTATCATTGTATTGCACACAGGAAGAGAAAGGATTCTGCCCTTATATATAACACATTGGGTTGAGTACTGTGGGAGTGGGGAGGGATAAATGCGGGCAGGCATATATTTTAGGGTTTAATTTGACATGCTAAATATAAGATCAACAGAACTCTTTGGGGTTTTTTTTAGCATACATGTGCTTACACAATTGATACCTAGTTTATAGGGCAGAATCTACCTCAGTTACTTCTTATGAAAACAGTGGGAAGCACTCCTAGAATGGAAATCTGCACATGCTTAACTACTTAGTTAAGTTTTGTTACAGCTTTAAAGAATGCAAAGTCCTGAATAACAACTCCCTGATATCTACATAAACAGACAACATTTGGGCAGAAAACCTACAGGATAAAGACTGGCTACAAATTTACGAATGGATTCTGTGAATATTAACAACAGTAGTGCTATTTGTGTTTCAGTAATACTCTGCATGTGACTCAATGAATGACATGACTGCCTGGAGCAGTGGAATTTTAATTTTGAAAGTAAGACTTACTATATCCATTTAGAGTCTATCTACCACAAAGCACATTCCTATATGTATCCAATGTAATCTTCCAACGATCTTAAAACACATTATTCCCTAACTGAAACCTGAAAAGGTAACATGATTAGCATGCACTGCTTCCAATTACTCTGAACAATCTTATTGTTATAAAAATATTTAAACAGTAGTTTTTTGTAATTACCTTATCTAGATGCGCATGTGTTGTCTTTACATGCTCAAGCTTTTTCTGCAAACTGAAAATAAGGTAAATGTCACATTTGAATAGGATGGATAAAATGTGATTACTTCAAAATTTAAACAAACTCTGCAGTATTTCAGAGCAAAAATAAATTATCAAAGATAGATTGTATATTCAGAATAATCTTCAACTGTTAATTCAGTTTTCATCTCAAAATATATATGTTTAATTATCCTGGTTTGACATAGTTAATGATTTGTGTTAGAATGTTAGGTTTTTAAAATATAAACACAATTATAATGATTTGTGGTATATCTTCGGGATTTTAAATATTATACTTCAAGAAGTACAACACACATGACTTTCCTCTGTGTAGGAAAAAAAAGGTAAACTACATCATTAAAGTAAGAAAGGAAAATCACTAGAATTTGTCTATTATTTTTGAAAATACTTTAGAAGGATGATTTGAAAAGCAAGAAGAAAATAATGTACAGACCTGCTGCTTGTGAGACTGAAATCTGTAACACTAAGTGAAATACTATATCATAGAATCATAGAATGCCAGGTTGGAAGGGATGTCAAGGATCATCTGGTACAATCTTTCCTGGAAAAAGCACCATCTAGACCAGATGGCCCATCACTGTCCAGCCGAATCTTACAAGTGTCCAATGTTAAGGAACCCACCACTTCCCTGGGGAGATTATTCCAATGGCTGATTGTTCTCATTGTGAAAAATTTTCCTTTTGTGTCCAATCAGAATTTCCCCAGAAGTAACTTGTACCCATTACCCTTCTCTTTTTCATGAGATTCCTTGTAAAAAGGGAGGCTTCATCTTCTTTGTAGCCACCCTTTAAGTGCCGGAACATAGTGATGAGGTCTCTGCTAAGCCTTCTTTCCTCAAGGCTGAACAACCCCAAATCTCTCAGCCTTTCCCCATACAGCAGGCTTCCCAGTCCTTTGATCATCTTTGTGGCCCTTCTCTGGACGCTCTCCAGCCTGTCCACATCTCTTTTGTATCGTGGGGAACAAAACTGAACACTGTGTTCCAGGTGTGGCCTGACAAGTGCTGAGTAGAGTGGGATAATGACTTCTTTCTCTCTCCTGGTGATGCCCTTGTTGATGCAACCCAGCATCCTGTTGGCTTTCTTTGCTCCAGCAGCACATTGTTCACTCATGTTGAGCTTGTTGTCCACCAGGACCCCCAGGTCCCTTTCCACAGAGCTGCTCTCCAGCCAAGTAGATCCAGCCTGTGCTGCACTCCTGGATCATGTTTTCCTAGGTGCAAAACCTTACATATGCCTTTGCTGAACTTCATAAGGTTCTTCTCTTCCAGCCTACCCAGGTCTTCCTGCAGCATAGGTCTCCCTTTTGAAGTGCCCACTTCCCCACTTCGGTATCATCGGCAAACTTCATTAGAGTACCCTTGATCCCATCATCCAGATCACTTATGAAGACGCTAAACAACGTTGGGCCCAATACTGATCCCTGAGGGACCCCACTTGTGACACGTTGCCACTTCGAAAAGGAGCTATTTACCATAAAGCTCTGGGTGCAGCCTGTCAGCCAGTTGCCCACCCACTGCACAGATCACTGGTCTAGACCATAACACATCAGTCTCTCTAGGAGGAGGCTGTGGAGAACCTTATCAAAAGCCTTGGAGAAATCCAGATAGATGATGTCCACTGCTCACCCCACATCAACCAAGCAGGTTACTTCGTTGTAGAAGGTGATCAGGTTTATCAAGCACAATTTGTGCTTGGTGAATCCATGCTGGCTTTTCCTAATCATGTGCTTCATTTGACCTCTGATAGCCCCCAGGAGGAATCACTCCATAACATTCCCAAGGACTGAAGACTTACGGGCCTATAATTTCCTGGATCCTCCTTTATGTCCTTCTTATAGATAGAGGTGACAGTAGCCTTCTTCCAGTCTTCTGAGATGTCTCCCAATCTCTGCAACTTCTCAAAGAGTATAGACAGTGGCCTCGCAACATTAGCCAGCTCTCTAACATCCTCGGGCAGATATTGTCAGGGCCCATCGATTTGTAGGGGTCAAGCTCCTGTCATAGTTCACATACCAACTCTTCCTTCACTGACTGTGGGTCTGTGTTTGCATCAACCTGGATTTTTGTTCCCAAGGCCTGGGGTCCAACAGTGCTGGTAAAGACAGAGGTGCAGAAAGTGCTGAGAACCTCTGCCTTTTCCACATTGTTGGTCACTAATTGACCTCTCTCGTTTAACAGTGGGCCAATATTTTCCTTCTGTTTCTGCTTATTTTTTATGTACCCGAAGAATCCTTTCTTGCAGTTTTTGACATCTGGCCAATTTAAATTCAAGCTGAGCTTCTGCTTTTCAGACTGCATCTCTGTGCACGCTCTGGCAATGCCCTCATAGTTCTTAAAAGGGTATTTGTCCACTCTTCCATCTCTGGTAGACTCCTCTTGGTTTTGAGCAGACTCAGAAGCTCACAGCAAAGGGTCTCTTGCTCTGCCTACTTCCCTAACCTCTAAAGGGGATGAATTTTTGTGTTTCCAGGCAAGTGTTCTTGAAAAAATCCCAGCACTCACTAGCTCCTCTATCTTCCATGGAAGCTTCCCATGGAATCCCTCCCAAGTGAGCTCTGAGAAAAATGTCACCGTATAGAGGTCAAATAAAACCAAAAGAAATGGAACTTCATTTAAGTAGTCTACAACCTTCTTGGTGCTTTCAGAATTTGTCTTTAAAATGCTGCAATTTTAGAGTGTTTCCTCTGTTTTAATACCAAACATTGAGAACCTCTAAAGAAACTATGAGTGAGAGAAAATAGAAGACTAGATCAAGAAATGAAAGATTTTTTTTTTTTGTCAGCTCATTAAGGACTTAGATTTGTAGAGCACAGCACTAACCAGTAAACCTTGCAGAATGCCACCTATTATTACGGCTAATCAGATCTAACTGTGAATTCCCATTGTGAAGAATGATCCTTTTTAGATTCCCATCATTTTACTGCTTTCTCTCTGTTGTGTTGCCCCAGGATGAGTCAGTTTAGCTAGATGATCCATCATAAGAACTCAGGATATGGGTTTATAACCTAATAGTTATCTGTTGGCCATGAAGGACATACTGGCCTTCCTCCCCCCTTAACTTTCTTTTGGATGAGAGGGACCTGGGGGTATTGATTGACAGCCAGTTGAACATGAGACAGCAGTGTGCCCAAGTGGCCAAGGCGGCCAATGGAATCCTGGCTTATGTAAGAAACAGTGTGGCCAGCAGAGGCAGGGAAGTGATCTTACCCCTGTACTTGGCACTGTTGAGGCCACACCTCGAGTACTGTGTTCAGTTTTGGGCCCCTCACTACCAAAAGGACAATGAAATACTTGAGTGTGTCCAAAGAAGGGCAACGAAGCTGGTGAAGGGTCTGGAGCACAAGTCTGATGAGGAGCAGCTGAGGGAACTGGGGCTGTTTAGTCTGGAGGAGACTGAGGGGAGACCTCATCACCCTCTACAACTAATTCAAAGGAGGTTGTGGAGAGGTGGGGATGAGTCTCTTCAACCAAGTAACAAGCAATAGAATAAGGGGTAATGGCCTAAAGTTGCGTCAGGGGAGGTTTAGACTGCATATTGGAAAGTATTTCTTCACAAAACAGGTTTTCAGACATTGGAATGGGCTGCCTAGGGCAGTGGTGGAGTCCCCATCCCTGGAGGTGTTTAAGAGTCAGGCTGACATAGTGCTCAGGGGTGTGGTGTAGTCAAGTGTCGGTGTTAGGTTGATGGTTGGACTCTATGGTCTTCAAGGTCTTTTCCAACCTAGATGATTCTTTGATTCTGATACCTTCCTGATGTTGCCATTGGTATGGATCTGACCGTTATACTCAAGGAGCTCAAAAGAGACAAACATTACTTTTCAAAGATCAGGCAAAAGCCAGTGCAAGCAAAAAGAACGGGCAGCCAAGAGTTGAGAAAAGCAGGCTGTCCTTTGGATAGTACTGCACCAGTTCATTGTGAAATCTCATGAGCACATCTCATCTACTAGAGGTTACTTCTGCAGTTTCTACTGTCTGTGAAGAAGAAAGTGGCTTCATTCCTTTACCTGAAATGAACAATGTGTGTCCAGGAAGGAAAATTAAGCTGGTACTGTCCCCCATTGCATATTCCCTCCTTTCCGTTACAATTGCTCCAGTAGTCCTTGCTGTCTTTGCTGAACCATTTCAACACACAAAGTGAACAGAAAGCCCTTCTCCTCTTGCCTCCAATTTTACTTTTCCACCCATCTAGCATGCTGAACTTGGCATTAAAAAAAAAAAAAAGAACATGGAACACGGTAACTAGAATTTGCAGTGGCTTCGTTTGATGTGGAACCTCAGTCCCTCATTGTTTTCTGTGAAAACTAAGGAGGCCTCTGGTTCATCATGACATGAAGTGAGAAAAATTTTTAAATTCTTTAAGTTTTAAGAGAATCAGAAAAGAGTGTACACATCTGCTCTAGTACTAATGTTGAAGCAAAACCTGTATTTTGGGGGAAAAAAGCCAACCAACCACGCACACTCTAGCTCACTTCAGTTTACAAAGTCAAAAAGCTTTTGTTGGACACATTTCAAGTGGACAAAATTCTGTCTCAGATCACCACTTATAAAGTAAGAATTTTAACTAACTAAATTAGAACTTCTAACAGAAACTCAGATGCAAATTTGAGCCAGGATTTCAGTGTGTCTATTTCATGCATGTATTTATACAATGAACATTATTTCTAATAAAAGAAAGTATCACCCTACCTTATTCCAGACAAACTGTCAAAAGCATGCAGGTCTAAGACATTGGAGAGATCAACTCTAAACAGGGAGAAGAAAGCAAGCTTGTGTATACTTAAATATTTTAAAATGGTTCTCCGAAGATTAAAGTCAGACCATCACCCGTCCTCAAAACCCTGGGTTACCAAATAAAAACACATATTCTACAGTCACTTGTTAATCCCATCTAATCAGCCAACAACAGTAAATATTTTTCTCTACACTTTCCAACTAGATTTGGCAATAGCTTCAAAAAAAAACAAGTCTACTTTATTAAGACTATGTCTACTATTTTCCCTTTCAAAATCACTTAAAACGCAAACCTGTATTATAGGAACCTTTATTACAATCTACTTAAATAATTGATGTAATAGCACACAAATCAGTCTAGCAGCCTGAAAGACACACTGCTCTCCTAATGTCCCTGGGAATGTCATTTCCATTTAATTCCTTATTGAAGATGAAATCCGAATCAGAATTTCAATGAAAAATAGCAAAACCAATGCAGCAATTAATTTTCCTTCTTATAAACTCCCTTGCACTGCTTTCAAAGTTATTTTATAGTAAAAACTTATCTGCAGCAGCCATCATAAGTGAGAAAAATCTTTAAGCTGACACAACAGAAAAAAAACATTATAGTGCATGTGATCAATGGTTAGCTCAGATACAACTTAGCCTTACGGGTCGCTCTTTAGTTAAAAGATCTTGGAATTTCTACCTATAACACTTCCTTAAAAATCTGCTACACTTTTGGAATATGCTGAAGCCAATTAAACTACACCTATATCAGCATTTTTCAGGAACTTTCCAAATGCTATTACTCCATGAATGGCAACATGACTAAAATAAAACTTGAATACTCAAAAGCCATATTAAACTTAGAAAAAAACCGCAGGTTTTGGAAAAATTAATGCCCACGCTTTTGTAAAATTCATTTTACATGTAAATAAGAAATATTTGCGGTTATATGCCAAAGTCCAATAAAAAGCACTAGTGATAAGCTCTGTAAACTAAGGTACATATTAATAGTGATTTTTCTTTTTTAACTAGGTATACACTAGAGCGTAGGATGTGGACAGTAGCAAAGAAAAATACATTTTTACTTCTTTAAAAAATTATTTCTCTAAATGCTTATCAGTAAAATAATATTGAGTTAAATATTTCTAATTCAATAGTTTTCTTATGACTAAACTGATCTAACAGCATACTTATATCTGTCACAAAAGAAGCAGGATCTGATACCTAGTAACAGTGACCATTTAATACCTTGATCTTTGTGTTTCTACAATTTTAACAAGTCCATTTATTGACCTAAAATAAAATAGAAAAATCAGAAGTTAGATGAAAATATAACCATAATACATTGCTTATATAACTTAACCATGGAAAGCAGCATGAGAAATTGCACCACAATAAAGACCCCAACTCTGTTATGAACTTGTTGAACAAAGCAACAGACACCCCAATAAGACTTCATTTTTATGACTGTTTCATATCTTAAGTAATGGCTGTGGAACTTCACAAGTTCTGACAACAAAATTCACTAGTGAATTCATACCTACCAGCAGACTTTTTTCCCTTGATGCTAATTCAGAAAAATGGGAACAGCTGCCCAAAAATATAAGAACATAGACACTTAACACAAAGGCCTGTATTTAGCAGGTAATATCAAATCTTACCTAGACAGGCAAACTGCTACACTTGTGTAAGCACACAGAAGTACTGAAATGCCTTTAGAAAGGGGCAGTCTCCTTTTCCCTGCTGAGCCAATGATTTATGTCAGTGTAATCACAAGATCTAATTTCTGTATTAACAGCAAGAAGGAAGTAACTATGTTTAAATAAAAATAACCTTTGAGCCAGTACAGTGTTACAGTTATGCCAAAAGTTTCATACCTGACAGATGTTCTGACTTTATTCAAGTCATCTTCTGAGACCAAATCTGTTTTATTGATAATTATAAGATCAGCTAGTGCAACCTGCCTATGCATTAAGGAACAAAAAGAAAAAAAAAAGAAAAGAAAAAAAAAGACGCAACATGAACAAATACTTTTTTACAAGGCAGAAACACCATCTCTCTCATAGCACAAAAAAAGTAGTATGAGCATTGTTAGTATAGAAAGGTAAACATTAATCAGACTACAACATCATGGAGGATTACTACATGTCTTCTTGAGGTGCTCTTCTGTGCCATGAGAAGTCTATCATGCTATAAAGGCTTGCTAGATTTTGGTTTGGTGTTTGTTTTTTAGGAAGTCACCTAATCCTCAGTGCTTTGTAATTTATGAACTTCACAAGCCCCTATTTCTTTTGCATGTACTCTTCACAAAGTCAGACTTGATGTGTCTTTGCTTTTTGAAGACTTCTGCTGTTACAATTACCTCTAATCACTGTGGCTCCACGTTAAGCAAAAAATATTCCTCTATCTCCAGTTCTACTTCGAGCATCTGGTAGATTCTAACATGCAGTTTTCTTCCCCTCAACACAGGCGGTTTTCCTTCACTTATGTAAAACCTTATCCCTCTTAAAGTATACACGAGAAGAGCCAGATCTTGACAAAAAGACTAAATGGAGTATGAAGTCACTCTTCTATTTTCTACCTTGTTACACCAATCTACCTTGGCTTAAAAGCAAAGGAAGAGAGAAAAGCCTTATAAAAGAAAAGGAAGCCATTTCTAATGAACTTCTATACATCACAGTTCCTAACTGTGATACATAAAATTAATTGATATACCCATACCGAGATGCTTCATTGACAAGGCCTTCTGGCTTTTCCTCTGTCAAGTGCTAGACAAAAATTAAAATAATTGGATTAAGTATATTCAAATGACATTGAAATTCATTTGCAGTTAAGGAAGTCAAAACCAATTCAGCTGAGAGATATTTTTTAACAAGGTACTGAGGAAGACAGCATCTAGAATTGTTCTACAAAATTATGGTGCCCAAGCACGCTTATATATTCACCATTTCAGAAGCTATCATTTCTTTTATGAAAACTCTTCTAATGAATTTTATGACTAGAATGCTAAAGAGTTTGAAAACGGTATTATAGTATTTATTTTTAATTACTTTTCAGATCTATGAAGACGTAAAAAAGTAACCATGACATATAGTAACCATGGAAAAACATATCTGAAAAAGTTAAAGCACAGTAATTTTTCTAATGAGTGAGAAGTTGATTCACTGTTAAATGTACCAGGACTATTAGTTTAAAATTTGATTTTAAAGACACAAGACTATCAAATGAAAATGGAATTAATTGTCATGGGGGGAAAAAAAAAAAAAAAAAAAAAAAAAAAAAGAGCTATTTCCTGATTGTGTACAACCTAAGCAGGGCAAAACAACAGCATGACTGGGAGAGAACCTCTCCTCTGACCTTTTCTTTGTAATCCTCTGTGTATTGATTATATTGAATTAAATGTTGTCATATTTGTTGCCCTGAAAAGGTCAATGCCAGTAGTGCCATTGTCAGCTCCTGAGAGCAGCAAACTTTCACTTCAAGTTGGACAACTGTTTGCCCATGATTAAAAAAATGAGTATTTCAGATTGCTGGGTGACAAATCCATTAGAGTGATAACCCATGATATCAATTACCACTTAGGTTTCAGTTTGGCTGACTGGTCACAGGGTACTATTTGTCAGCTTTTCTTGTGACAGGTTGGCTCTTCAAAGCATGACACCCTTAAATTGCTGAGTGTTATCTCAATATCATTACCTGTATGGCTTTGACTAACAAGCAGCTGTTGGGGCCAAGCATGGCAATCAGAGGAATTGCACAAGTTAGCAAGTCCTTTATACAAAGCCAATATTATTTACTTGGCATATATCTGAGAAAGTCTGAAGTTTCTATTATTCTGAGTGCATGTCAGTGTTGTACAGGCTTACTAATCAAATAATGTAAGAGTTTTCAGTGAGCTGTCAAAGATAATAATGGATAGAAAAGCTGAATGTTTTAAAACACTTTGTCTTGCTTCTTAAGTTTAAATATCTTGAAAGTTTAAATATCAAAAATTTTATTATTTAAACAATAATAATTCAGTACTGCTGGGTACAACACAATTATATTTGATTCAACCAATAAGTCAGCACTGCATGAAGTCTAAGATAAACAGAACATTTTTGCAAGTAATAAAACACATTTGAATTAGTATGAGAGCACTGAGCTGAAAAGAGGGCTAACTTAAGACATGTGGTTTCTTGTGATACTTGAGCTTAAAAGGGCAAACCAAGCTCTCAGCCCCTTCCTCTTGCTCTTCTCCTAAATCATTTGCAAAACACAATGGCTTAACTCACTAAACTGGCTTCCTATGGGGTTAGATTAGTTCCACCCTGGTGCAACACAAATTGAGAAGAGGGCAGGACTGCCCCATTTCAGTAAATCAGCTGTTAGATCAGCTCAACTGAAAAAAGAAACTCAAACAATCCAAACAAACTAAAATCTTAAAAAGGAGGGACCACTTCCTTTTTTTTTAACCATTAGTCTTCAGTTTTCTCAGCTTTTTGTAGCCATTGTAAAATAGAGATATAAAAAACACTCTGACAGCATGATGGGATTTTTATACCATGTAGGCATCTTTTCCTATGGTCACTTTTATTTTGAATCCTGCAAAATCAATACCTAATCAAAGTAATCACTTCCTACATTATTACGTTGCAAATAATTATTTTTATGACTAGCTATTACCGAAGAAAAAAGCTGAACTATTTGATTTAATCACAGTTTCTGCTGTTATCCAACCTCACTGGTCTATAGGTCTGTTCCTACATTACACCTTATATAATTACTTTAATAACTGTTCTTTTTTTCTGCTTCCATGTAACAAAATAATCTTTTAATCTGAAATGGTACCTAGACATGTAGTGCTCTCATCTCTCCTCACCACAGCTACCATTACATTAGCATATTTCCTGATTTGAGCCCTAACTCACTTGTTACCACACTGGTATCAGAGGTCTGTTCTTACTCCTTTCAAGTAACATGGACCAGTGACACCCCATAAGACAAATTTCTCCACTGTTTTCCAGTAATCCAAATACCTACTTGGAATACAACCACAATCCCTGAGTGAAGTGACAGAAGTAGAAGGAATCAAGTCTCTAGCAACCTGATAACTCTTACCAGACATGCTGCTGTGCTGGTAAAAATCTCAATTCATATGAATATCAGTAAATCCTTGTTCCCATTTAAAATATATATACATCCTCATCCATTGTAAGAATCAAAGCAATTGTAAAAACAGAATTCATCCAAATGAACATTATTGCAATAGGTGTTCTAACTTTGCAGTTTTAAACCCTGTAACATATCCAGTAATTTACCTGTAATCCATGCTTCGCGTCAACAACAGATACAATACCTAAAAGAGAACATTAAACTGGAATAAAATGTGCTGAAAGCAGCTACCAATTTAACAACTTATAAATTTCCTGTACAATTACTGAAGTAACAGTATCATCGCATTTACAGCTGCTTATAATACTTGCAATCCTTCCAGTGTATCGGAACATCAGACTCGTCACCTAAGTAGTTTCTTATTTGTTATTCATAAATGTGGTAAAAAAATGTCTACCAAACCAGGAGAGAGAAACTCTCCTCCTTCTTCTGCAGCAGCAAATTGACAGAGGTGTGCTTTTACAGGTTATTGAAACAAATTAAGGGGACTGACTGATGTATACAGTTATTCTGATTGTAGGTGGCCAGGAATCTGCAATTCTCAGGCAGAAATTTAATAGGCTGTTTCCTATTCAGCTGAATGTTTTGTTGGCTACATGAGCATTTTAAAGACTGACCGAAGTGTTAGTAGGATGTTTCTTTTAAGCCAAATTTTTTTCCTACATTTAAAAAAAATAAAAAATCAACATTCCACATGATCTTTAACTACATAAAGTGATGATTTCTATTACAGTAAACTCGAATTTTTAATGGAACACAGCGAATACTAGACCTGACAAGAGTACAATAGGCAAAGAAGGCAGAAAACAGAAGGCAGGGGAGTCCAGATGTTGACAAGTTAAGAGTTCAGAAAAAAGAAAACAATTTAGGAAACACTGCATTGGGAAAAAAAAAAAAAAAAAAATGAGAGCTGTAATATTACTCCTAAAGAATGTTTCATAAGATCTAATTAATGAGATTTTTCTCCCCGCTTACACCACTGTGAAGATCACTCCATACCTGATTCCTTAGCAAAACATTACACAACCCTTTTATGGATTTAGCAAACTGAAACAGCTTGCCAAGGAGATAAACAAGCATCAGAATAAGCAAGTGGATCTCTGTGGTCAAACCTGGGGATGTAACAAGCAAGATCATGTATTTCAAACATTTTCTGCAACCTTGCTTTAAATGGTAAGGATACATTACACTAAATCCAGATATAGAATGCCAATATTTTGTAAAACAAGCTTGTACTTCTTACCATCAAGATAGATGTCACTTCCCAGCTCAGAATCAACCCAGAAAATGGAGGCCACAGCTCCTAGGAAGTGCAGTACATTTAGTTGCAAAATTGACATTTTCCAGTAAACTATCGATATGCAAACATTTAATAGAAAAACTCTATTTATAGTGCTGTACCTGAAACTCCACCCTTTCAAACTCAGAAAGCATCACAGATGTCAAATACCCAACCACACATTCAACCTAACAGCTACCAAAGCATTATACTTGTGCGCACACCAACAGCTATGACTACAAAAAGCTTTAAAAACCTCACAATTCCAGATGCATGTAATTTTTCTAAATTACCTTTACTCAGTAGTATCAATTATCTGTAATTACTATACTCCAACGCTTCCTCATTTCTAAAAAAAAAATCTGTATTCCCTTTCTTCACCTTTCAGCCACTGTTTCTAGGTCATGGCACACACCACCACCAAAAAAAAACAGAGATAAAACAGTTAAAGAAAAATTGAATTGGCACATTTGGGAGAAATCAGCTCCCTCCGAGGAACCTTCTCTGTCCTCCACTGGCTTCTATGAACTCTCCTATGCAGTTTCCTACATCGTAAATCAACAGGATGAAGAAAGTCAAGAATACCTATGTATGGAAAAGTATGTTTTCCTCAATTATCTCAGGTCTGCACAATAAAGCTTCTAGCTTTAGATAATTTTAAGATAGCCTGAGCTAAGAAATATCTAATGCACGTTCAATTTGCAAACAGATATTGTACTGGAAGGGAAGCTTACAAGGGTAAATCATGCCTGATCAATCTGTGAAGACCATATCTGGCCTTCTATGAAAACAAAATATCGTATCTCTGGACAAGGAGAGAGCACTGCATGCCATTTACATCAACCCCAGCAAATTTTTCAGCACTGTCTTTGAAGATATTCTATTAACCAAGTTGGGACATTACCAGTCTGAATGGAAAGACAACTAGGTAAAAGCGGTTGGACCGTCAAGCTCTAAAGACTGCAGTTAATGGATTATACCCTACCTGGAAGTCAGTAGTAAGTAGTATACTGCAGGGATCTATCCTGGGATCTGTCCTGTTCAACATCTCTACCAAGAATCCAGGAAGGGATGGAAGACATGACTGTTAAGTTTGCAGAGAACACCAAATTCAGAATGGAACAGTTGATACACCTAAGGGCAGAGCTATCTTTCAAAGAGACCTGGCCAGGCAGGAAGCAATGAACAACAAGAACCTGATGAAATTCAGCAAGGAAAAAGGTTGAGTGATACACTTAAGAGCAAAGAGCACTTGGCAATGATATAGGCTAGGGACAGATTAAGTCCCTGGGGGTGCTGGTAGGCAGCAAGCCAGGCAACTACTGAGCCCTGGGATCAGAGAAGGCCACAAGCACCCAGGCTGTTGAAACAGAAGTATGGCTGAGGGAGGTTCTTCTCTTCCATTTAGCATGTTCAAGCCCACATCTGGCCAGCACTTCCAGCATGTAGATTCCCCATATAGGAAAGACATCAATAATCTGAAGTGAGTTCAGCATAGGATCACCTAGAAAGTTGAGGCCAGGGCACAGGACCTACAGGAGGGGTGGGGGAACTGGGTTCATTCAGCCTGGAGAAGGGACAGCTTCTAAGGAACCTAACAGCAGCCTTCCTGGTACCTACAGGTGAGTCATAGAAAAGACTGAGCCATGCTGTGGCAGAAGGATGAGAGACAACTGTAGTAAATTGAAGTAAGAGAGGTTCAGACTACATACATGAGAAAAATGTTTTTTCATTATGAAAAGGCAGACACAGAACAGGTCGCCTGGAGAGGCTGTGTCATGTTTACCCTCCGAGGACAGAGATATATGACTTGATATCCCAAACAACCTGGTCTTGTCTTACTGCTGACCTGCTTTGGGCAGGAAGTTGGACCAAAGACCTCCTAACATCCCTTCCAAACTGAATTATTCTATGATTATAAGATTCGAGTATTTTTTACAGGCTAGGCCTCATCATCCACTGAACTTCCATCCAGATGAGGTGCTTCTGGAACAATGAAACACATAGCACTCTCTCTTCTTTGTATAGTCATTTATATTCCTTCAGAATGTAAAATGGAACATACTAAGCTGACAAGTCTTGAGCAAAAAGAATACGCCAGTATTGGACAACTGGGACCAAGGGCTTGGAATCTCTGACTGGATACCTGTGTACCACACATGGCCTAGGAGTATGCTACTCCTGTTTTCTGTTAAAAGGGACCTGTAAAAAGATTCTATCAACTGTAGGATGTGCTGTATATTTATTTTTTTAAAATAATCATTATTTGTTATGAAACAAACCATTTTAACATATACCAGTACCACAACGTGAAGGACAGGAGGAGCTGACAGCAACAATAGTCCTTGTTTTTTTTCAATTATCAGATCCTTAGTTACTCGTAAGCTGTCTAAGAATATTAAGTACATCAGGGGCAAAAAAACCCCACAAAACCAAATCAGTAACCAAACTCATTCTAACACCTAAAACTGCCACCTGAAGTGACAAGATGCAGTCCTCCAAACATCACTCTGTATCAACACCAAATACCTGTCAGTTGTTCACAGTGCTTACTCACACAAGATATAGCAAGAGCCACAACATCCAATGGTTTTCTAATATCTATTGATTTTTTCCAAAAGAGCTTAATAGTGTTCCAATTTGACTTGTAGAACTTGTATATAACAGAGGCCAAATCAATGTCCCTTCTGTTGAAGAAAATTACTTTACCATTACAACTACTTAGCTTTGAGCTGGAAAGTGTCAATCTCCCAAATGGGAAACAACTGAACTTCTGCTAAGAATTTTTCCTTCACTTTCAATGAACAACACATTTTTAATTGAGGTGGTTCAGAGAAAATTGTTTTAGATAGCTATTGCTAACATAAGCTCAAGTTTAAACCCCTTTTTATAATAAATATCACTAAAGAGCACACAAGGAATTTTTAAGATCAATTATTGTTATGTACCTACAAGAAGAACGTATTAGTCTGTTTCACAGCATATTTTATGACTTCACAAAATATCAGGCCTACCACAACCAATGTAACAATACATCTGACACTAATCATTTATGCTTTAGAAGGGGCAAGGTAGAACAGCAAAAGCTTACTGAAAACTACTAGTCTCAGAGTGTGCTTCTCTTCTCCAAGCCCAGTGTCTTCTCTTGATAGAAATACATTTTAACTGGATTTAGAGTCAATTTAGAGCAAGGTCCAAAAAACCGAAACACCCGACCAAACCACCCCATGCAGAACCCTGCTTCTGCACCTTATCCAATTCAGTTTTAACCTAAATAGCAATCAAAGCATGTGCCTGACAACTCACTGCACATTTTGCACAGTGACCTGACTGGTGACTAAAGCAGCACTTCATAAAAACAGAATAATTATCATAGTTGTGAAAACCATAATGTGAACTACCTGGATCTGCCAAACCAGTTGTTTCTAACAATATATAGTCAAATTTTCCTTTCCTTTGCATCAGGTTCTCAATAGCCTTCACACCATTGTCCCTGTAAGAAGAAACAATTAAACCTAAGAACAGAGAAAACAAGCTAAAACATGTATAAACATGCACCTTTTGATGCAGAACACAGTGTCAGTATCATCAAAGCAAAGGCCTGAGTCAGGACTTACAGTCTACAATGAAAATTCAGTCATCAAACTGCTGCTCTATATTAGGCAAATTGTAGTTTTCTGTTTCACTTTAGTCTGAAAATAGTGTTTGCCTTCTCCCGACAGGCATAATAAAGGTGATTTAAATGAAGATTTGTTTTCAAACATTGGAAATCTTGTAAAGGACAGTAGGACTGTGTAAGTATGTAACTATTTGGTTTGGCAGCTAAGATTACAAAAAGAAAAGGGGTGTGTGCAGGGGGTGGGGAACTGAACCATTATCTCCTGCTTTTCCACCTTACCTAAAGCAGAATTAATATGTGTCACTTAAATCTCAGCTGATGAAGTCAGTCTGAAGCAGAAATGTATGTCATTTTCTATAAGAAACCAATGTATACAAAACATAGCAGCAGTGGCAGCACACCTCAGTAGAACACAATGCAATTGAGTCTTCCATTTTCCATAGGACTAGCTCTTCCTAATTCTCAGGACAAACAGGCCATCACTGTTATTACAAACTTTGCACAAACAATCTAGCATTCAAACAAATAGGGTAAAAACACTTCAAAGAAACAAATACACTTCTGCTTTTTAACATGACCATCGGCTTACAATTTGGAATACTGTGTTTCATTAGGTCACCAAAAGGTTCTCCTTCCAACCTTTCTGAGGTATATGATATTCAAGTATTAACCAACATACAGAGAAAGAAACACAGAATAACTATTTATTTTGGAAATTAGGAAAGCAAGTCCTAGTTCAAGCCTCTCTGAATCTTTAGCCCTCCATATAAAAGCATATACTACTAATAGAAGATGGAGAGCTCTATGCCCTACAATAACCCAATGGTGTATAAATTGGTATTTAGATCATTTTTCTGAAAGACACTATGTCCAAATCCAGTACAGCATCAAAAGGAAATAAATTTATATCTCCCAAATTCCAATTCTTGTTTTATCTGACAAAAGAACTCTCAGTCAATACCACCATCAGTTTTAGGAATCAAATCCTGGATGTCTTCTCCTTTCCTCAATTCCCCCAAAACCCACTGTAAGAACCCGTACAATAGTCTTTCCTTACTTTACTGAGCAGCACAGGCAGCCATTTCTGAGCTCCAGCCATTCTTCATAGAGTTCTCCCCCTTGACTGATTGCCAGGGATTTCTCCAAGGCACTTCCTGGAAATTAAAGTAGTACTATAATTTTAAATCAACAAGTTTACATGACAATGCCTGCAAAAGAGATATGAAAGTTTCAAGTCGGTATACATTTTTACTCTTAAATTACATTTTTTTCTTCTGAGACCATGCTCTTTATAAATTAGTATTTTTCATTTTATGAGAAATTTAAAAGGCAAAGCCAAGTTGGTTCTACAAAGACCAAAACCCAGAAGATGAAAGTACGGCACAAGTGCCACAAACTTTGCTAAAAGAAAGGCAAGTCAGCCCCTACCACCATATCAAATAAAGGCTCTGTCTATACATTTTATTTTAGGCTCCATGACCAGAGAAGTGGCATGCATCTTTGATAGCGAAAACAAAAAAAACAAACCAACACCAACACCAAACTGTAAGCAATGCTAACTATAGCACGGATATAAAATGATACCATTAGAGTCAAAAATCCTGAGAAGGAAAGCAAAGATTTCAAAGAACAACAGACACCAAGTGCAAATCTCCCCATTTTCTTGGTCTAGGATAATTTGGAATCTGTAAGTGGCTGAAGGGAAAGCAAATATCCACCAACACATTGTTTTAATTTCGATTTGCTTGAAATTGAGTAGGACAAATGGGCGATACATTCATCTACTTGACCAAGGGACAGAATTTATATACAAAACAGATGAATGCATAGCATTGTTTTATGAACACCATCCAGAAACTTTTCGCCCTTCTGAATATAATAAGGTATGTCAATAATTTCAGTAATGGATTTAAAACTACAATGTTCTTGATTTCCAGAAATTTTACAATTTGCCATTTTACAGCTAAAAAAAATGTTGCTGCACGTTTACATACCTTCTCCAAACTCATTCAAAATAACTGCTATTCTTTTATTATGCTGGTCTGTCAGTATGTAATTTAGAAGAGTTGTTTTCCCAGCTCCTAGAATACAGACCATATTTCTATTAAAATGTTAAAAAAAAAAAGCTTAAATTCTCAAATAAAAAACAAATACTGTTTTGCACAGGCACACTTCAGACAAATCTGATCTCTTCCGAAATATGAGTTTTCATTCTTATATCTCGCGTTCTATTATAACTCTGTAAAAATTAATTTGTAGAGAGATTTGACCCCATGGAACTATAAGCACATTAAACCACACCTTTACAGGACCCATAGTTTTCCATTCACTAAGTGTTAGTGCTTGATAAACTTACAAGTCTCCAACTAGTCGTTTCCTAGAAAACTTATGTTTCTTTTCACAAAAGACACACCTATTCTTCTCCCTCCCAATGCTTTTTCGGACAGCTATTTTGTCCTCAGTAATCACTAATGTGTTACTAACTGCCATTAGATAAGGCATTGTCAAGTAAGGTGTTCACGACTTCTGTAATAACACACTACTAACAGTTTCATCCCACGCACGAGATCACAGCTAGGGGAATTTGGTAAAGCAACCTTCCTTCCCAATCTTCAGGGTATTTTGAGAGAATATGACACAGTACAAAGATACAACTTTTAGAACAATTACGGCAATCCTAAATTTATCCAGATCTTTACCGTACATAACTATGTTTGAAGGTCCCAGTAATAGTGCTAGTTTAAGAGAGGGAAGCCAAATCTCACATTTGTCAGACTGCAACTCAGTCTGCACTTAACCGAGGCAAATACCTTACACTCTTCTGACATTAAATGGCAAAAAGCGATTTGTCAAACATGACCAGAACAACCCAGAGTCTGAAAACAGGCTGGTAAAACCAGGGACAGGAGCTTGTACTGCTGTTCAAAATCACCCCACAAATGACTGGCGCTGGGAAGGCGGTGAAGCGCTGGATGGGCAGCGCTGAGTACGCCTGTCAGCGATGCCGTAAGGCTCTCCCTTACCCACCCACCCCTGGGCAGGGAGGCTGCTGTCAGACCTGCCGGAGTGCTGCTCCGCCCGCCCGGCGATGTGCAGCCGCCCTGCAGCCCACAGCCCAGCCCAGCCTCTCGCTCAGGGCTTTCCAGGCCTGCCGTACACCTCTTCCCAACGTGGGGATGCGGGGCAGGCCGCTCCTCACCTAAGTAGCCCGTGATGATCGTCACGGGGATCTTCCTGCTGGAGCTGGTTTCGGTCTCCCCCGCGCCGCCGGCGTCTATCGGGACCAGGACGGGGCAATCCTCGTCCTCCATGACAGCGCGGCCCCCTGCCGCCCGGCGCGGCCCTGCCAGCGCGGCTAGGGAAGAGGGAGGGAGGCAGGGCAGGTGAGGCGGCGGTGCCAGCCGGAGAGGCCGCAAGGCGCCGCTCTCTTCTCAGCCGCACTCCCGTGCTCTCCCGAGGCCCCCGGCCGCGCGCGAGCCGCCACTCACCGACGCCCGGCTGACGTCAGGCACCCCCCGCCACGGGCCCGCCGGGCGCGCTGCCCCTCACGCACACCGCGGGCACGCGCCACAGCACGCACCGCCCCTCCCCTTAGCGCGTGCGCCCTGACCTGCCCGCCGGCCTCTCGCCGGGTCCCGCCCCGCAGCGAGGAGGGAGCGCGGGGCGGGGGGCGGGGCCGGGCGCGCGGTGCTGCCCCGCTGAGGCGCTGGGGGTGGGCCCGCGCGGGCTGTTGTTTGTCCGTCCGTCCGTCCGTCCGTCAGCGGCGAGCGGGCGGGCTGAGGCTGTGGGGTCGCGTCCTCCGCTCGCCGCCCGCTCTCGGGAAGAGGCGTGTCGGTTGTGAGTCTCGGGGAACCGTGACGGCGTCACGTCCCGGTCAGCAGACCTTGTGCGGGGCGGGTGTGCAGCGTTTTACGTGTGATAAAGTAAAACTAAGGTACAAATGGAATGTTAGCTTTCTCTGCTTTCTGTTAGATACCGTGGTGAGGCGTGTACGTGTATGACATACCTGTCGGTAATTTTAGCGGTGCTGTGAGCTCCCTAGCTCTCTGTGGACCGTAGGTTTGACAAGCCGGCATTCATCACCCATTCCTTCACATCAAAAGGTGTAAATGAAATAGTATTGAGGGGGGCATGCAGGAGATTCGCCTGATGCATACTTCTGCATGTGCATACTCAACCCAGGTGTGGTTCTCTGCTCTCAATGCAAGGGCCGGTAACACAGGTTTGAGTACAGACTGATGAAGTATGTTGGGCTTCATCCTGTTTGTGTTTGTTGGCTTGTATGGCAGTAAACGTACTTAGTATTTATCCTCGAATATTCTTATACTTGTGTAGGTTAAAACATTCCTTTAATACCGATGATATTTGATTATATTCCACACCAAATAGTTTGCTTTTACTTCAGTCATTCTGATTATAACAATGTAAAAAGTCCGCGTGTAAAAGTCTGGTCTAAAAAAATTATCAAATATCTTCCATAATCCATTAATTCATCTTGTCCTTGGAGATACAACTGTATTAATTCCAACAGAAATACCTATAGCTACATGATTGGCCAGATAATAAGTTCAAAAGCAAATTATTAAAACCCTGATTTGTGAGAGAAATGAATTTTTTGCTTTGGTTGTAGTTAAAATAACTCATGTTGCCCTACGCTAGAAATCTGCCAGCTCTGTGGAATGTCAGCACAGCAGCACAGGTATGAAACTTTTGAGTTTAGCAAGGTGACTGGCTTAGGTATCTTTAGTAAATAGGAGTAGCTGACAAGAATTGGTTGTGGAGTTTCTGTTTCCTCAGCTGTGGAAGGCAGTAAATCTCATCCCTTCATTATAGGGCATAAGTATATAGTCTGCTGATTTGTAGAGTTTTAGGACCAATATGTGGTAAAAATGCATCTTCTTGTGCTCTTGTTTCAGCCACTCAGATCATCGCCTTATATGACGCATCCTGTTTCAAAGGAAAAACCTGATCAGTTTTTCAAAGCTGTATCTGTTAGAACTCTGACCAATGGTATATGTTTTTGCTGTCCTGAGACTGCTGAACTTTATGAAGTTCTGTTATTAAAGGATTAATTAAGAAAAAATTTGTATTTTCACTGCAAGAAAGCTGTGGGACAAAGAAAGAAAAAATCAGAAATGTGTTGGGAACCAGCCGCTTAGCATCACAGAGCATATAAAAGGCTGTAAGGTGTCTTTCAAAAATGAGACTGTTTGTAATACTGAAATTTCATTTACATGTCAGTGAGACATCTGGTATTGCAGAAGAAAAAACGTGATGAAAACTGTGTCCTGGTTCTTTAACTGCTTTTCATCAATTCACGTGACACTGCTCGTTATTTTCCTTTTGAACAAAATTACCTAAAATAAATACTGTGGTTTCTGGGATTCCTTTTGATTTCTTTAAAGTTTATATTCAAACATTAGAATTTTGCTATAAGTATTAACTGTCTCTGCGTTTCTACTGAACTGTGTAATAAAGCCTACTTTGTAAAGGTAAATGCAAAACTTGCGTGTTTTATTGTGATGTCAGCTAAAATGAGCATAGCAAACCTAAATCTGAGTGGCACAGTTGGAGTGTTTTATTCGAAGACATTTGTAGACCGGACATACCACAGAAAGCAGTGAAGTGTTGATAGGTACCAGGAGGTTGTATTGAATTATTACTTTAGGTGGCTGCAATTGAAATAAGCTAGTCCCTTCCCAAATACTGAAGATCTTAGTGCAAGCAAAGCCGTTTGCTTCAGGCTGATTTGGATGATGGACAGAATTGTTTAAGGTTCTTTAAGGAGAATTGGGGAAGAAGGCTGTAAGAGCCGTGAAAATAAGGAAGAGGATGCGTTGAAGAGCCTTGCAACTTACTGATTGCTGGTAACAGTAGCAAGGGGAGTGTGATCTGATTGAAACAACAGGAAAAGAAAACCACTAGTGTTTCAATATTTTGTGGAATATAACAGTCTTAAAGCATCATGGCTGCTGGAGAAGGAGGTTCCTTTACAGTACTAGTAGTCTGTATAGTACAAAGGAGTTCAGCGTCACAGAGAAGGGACTTGCTGCAAACTCACACAATGATGCCAGATTTTTTGAATCATAGTTAACCTGCAAAAAGATGAGGAAAGAGAAATTTAGTTCAGTTTTGTGATCAGCTCAGTAGCTGCTGCCCATATATATCTCAAATTATAAGCCAGTAAGCAGAGGTATAACTTTAGTATGATTTGCATACTCCCCTGGGTACATTTACTTCTTTCTTGCCTGTTATCTGTAGTTAACTATTTCTATATGAAACTACCTCTATCTTCTTATCTGTACTTGGATTGACGGCTTCTCCTGACAACTGGACTTTATTTTTCTTTGAAGAATGCAGATTATTCACGTCATGTAAGAGGAGGATCTTTTAAAATACAGCAACATTACTTCAGTCAGTGCACCTGCTTTTTAACACTGCTGCTTTTTATTACTTATTTGCTCAATATGCTGTTATGATGTGAAACTGAGACCTTTTGAATAAAGGTATGGCTTATAGTCAGGTTTTAAATATCAGCATACATCATCTAGCAGGTTGCTAATTGTATGTAAGAAGATAGTGACAGTAAGGTAAAATTCTCAGTGTTGTCTCTCTTTAAGTTCTGTTTACTGCAAAGGTGAGCAAACAAATCATTCTCTTTGAGAAGTGCTTTGTTGAGGAGCTGGCCAGTAACATTTTTATTTCTCCAGAAGAATTTGCATAGATAAATCGAAAAAAAGAAAATATGTTTTCACATAGCTTTTTTTTTTTCCTTTTTTTTTTGGGTCAAGTGTTTATGAAAAAAAAGGAGGCTGCAGAGTGATCTAAGTTCCCTTTCTCCTGTTTCACCAACACAGAAATGAAACTTAAACCTACGAGTTCTTTTTTTGTTTTTAAGGAAGGTGAAGTATTTCATTGCTAATCTGTTTAATACATCAATAGGAGTAATAGAAAATTACACTTACTTTTCTGAGATTTAGCCTACTAACTTTCATATAACATTTTTTCTTTGAAACAATGTCGAATAATCACATTTTCTTGGATACAGTCGAGATCTGTGCCAGCCAGAGCACTGAACTTGACAGCACGTCAGCTTCCTTTAAGGAGAGAGTGTTAGTTGCACTGGCTGCATCATAGGTATCTAGCCAATGATGTTGTATAAAGGCAGAATATGAGCAAACATTGACATTGTGTGTTGCTGGCAGCTACTGAGATCATCACAGTTTTCCTATTGGATAGGAAACCTATCCTAACCTAACCTCCAGATATTCGTACAAGGTTATCAGATAACATTCATTCCTGAAGTTATGTACCGCTGGTGTACTTTGACAAGGATGCAAACTTACCATTTTAAAGGATACTGAGAAAACTCCCATGGACTTAACTCAGTTGCTGGTGGAGCATCGAAGGCACATCCTCTACAAATAAGCAGGTGACACGTGAAGCTTCAGCAAGCCTTTGTCATCCATGACTATCCTGGGACACAAAGTTTGCAGGGATACCACTTCTGGTGAAGAAACAACTGCTAATTTACTGTTTTAAGAAAACAGATGTTTGGAAATGTGTGTCTTAACAGAAAGAAAAAAAACAAACACCCTGGTAGGAGGCATAGAGACATGCCGATTATTGTCTCTTCCAGTGTTTCCCCAACCCCAGCTTGAAAACTCCCTCAAAACAATCCACAGCAGTAGCTGTTCTGCCCAGATGCTCGTACCCAACCTGTGCTGTCATTACCACTGCTCAGCTGCTCTCCACCGGCCATAAAGCTACCACCTCTAGGTCAGGTTGCAGGAGGAAGACCAAAGCATAGTAAGAGCATTTGAAGCCCAAGTGGAATGAGAGGGAAGTGTGGCTGTGTGACTGATTCTAAGGTTGAAGTGATGCAGTGACGATTAGGACCATTGTTTGGGATGCATGTGTGTGCAACAGGAGGCTGGGGAGGAAGAAATGGGGAATGTAAGCATGCTTTCTGCTGTATTGTGTACAAGACGCTCTATGAGCTACTGCCATCCAAGCAAGCTAGGTTTGGAAAACCATGGTCTGTTCTGAGTTGCATTGTTTTCTTCACTTGTGGTTTTGTGCTGCCTCCACTGGCACCTGGTTTGACATTTTTTTTAATCTCCTGGCTAGAAAGATCTTGTTCTACTTCTTGTTCTAAAGGCATATTTAGACTTCGTGGCCTTGTATACAGTAGGTTGGTTTGTTGCAGGAATTCAAACAAAAGTGTTTAACACTAATCTGGAGCTGTAGTGGTGAGAATACTTAATTGGACAAGATAATTTTAAAAAATCAGTTTACCAACATCTCATCTAGAAGTAGTCCAATGAGTTAAAATCATGTAAACTTTCTTGGTAAAAGTCTTTTTTTTTTTTTTCTTTTTTTTCTCCCCCCAAAAAAGGCAATGAAATTGCTGACATAATAGGTTAAAAGGAATATTTGATGAGTTTTGCTGCTCATATGCTGAAGTAGGCTGCTGGTAATTCAGTTCACCCAGAAAGACAAAAACTTACAATGATCTAAGTGTTTGGTCTGTACCTGCTGAATATGCTAGCAGTTTTGGAAACCTTACTTTTGTGTGTCTCAGGCATTTTTTCCTGCACGTGACAAAATATTTTTGAGTAATCCTTTTGTCCATGCTTACCAAGAACGTATGAAACTGCAAAATAAATAGCTGTATCATTCATAAGTGGGTATATTGTGCAGGTTGAGATATTGTCTGCATTGCTGCTAGCTCAATTTGTGTGGCCAGATTTGGCTATCAAGGACGGTCCTACTTCATGCCACATAGGCTGTTAAGATGAAGCCTGGACTCTTTTTTTATAGCTTCAGTAAAAAATGAAGTAGTGGTTTCTTCTTGAGTAATTAGCAGTTCTGGAGATACAGCTAGGTGAAACATCTTCCTCTCTTAAACAAACAACAAAACCAAAAAAACCAACACCCCAAACCTAATTAATCACAGACCTCAGTAAGGGAAGAACATCCATTTCCTTTTATGGGGCCTGCTGTGAACAGAAAGATGAGTGTGAAACCTATCTAATACCAAAACTGTTGTGTACTGTCTCAACAACCAGGCTATCTACAGAATGGCTAATGGATTACCTGATTTTGTTTTTTTCATTTCTTACTTTTCTCCTCCTTAGCTTGTAAGTTGCTGGAAACAGACACAACTCTTCATGTAAGCTTTTGAAATTAAACAATGAAAAGGATGGTTATGGTTTTCAAAGGCAATATTTTGAGAAACAGAAAAGACCGGACTTCCTACTGTGAACAAGCAGCTCGTCTAGTGACAGGAGACAGAAGGAGGTGGAATTGAGGGAGCTCACTTCGATGTGTGCAAGGCGTGTGTAAGAAGTGTTTCTTGCCATCCTGCAGTGGTCTAGACAGCACAGAAAACTGACAAGCTGGTGTTTATTTCATGGCATTTTAAGGACAGCATGGTTCATGTTAACCTCTAAGCTAAAATCCTGAAAAGCAGGAGAGAAGAAACTCCTCTGTCCACCAGTTTCCTGTAAGAGCAGAATCAGTAAGCACACTAGAAGGGCCAAGATGTTAAAATAAATATTTCAGCTGGATTTTGGATGCATAGCTTTCAACAGTGCTGAGGCCCTTGACTCCAAGAAGAGTAGGTAAGAAACACAGACCATTGATCCAGGAAAAAATCAAACATTGGGTGTTTTAAATTTGGCTCTCAAAAATTGATGTGACCATTTAAATTACATGGTCTATTAAAATTTTTAAAAGGTTACATTTTTCTCATTTCTTTCCACTGTTGACACAATGCGATCACAGCCGCCTGTCAGAAGGCAGGTTGCATGCTTCGAGCTTCTTGTAGAGCAGTAATACATCTATTAAAACCACAGCCAGTCCATGCACTGAGGAGACCTGTGAAGGCAGTGACCATCTTTCAATAGACACATACAAGTGCGGATAGGGAGAAAGGTAGTGTGAAGCAGCGTCTTGCCGCAGCCAGCATCTCTGACACACATGTCAGATCATAGCTACCTGCCCATGATTTGTAACTCAGTGATATTGAAGTTCGAATTACACATAGGTAAGTGGCTTTAGCTTTATCTTGGTAAGGTAAAGAAAGGATGGGTGTGGTGGGTAAGTTCCGTGCAATAAAGTGTCTAATTTATTTTTCCCAAAGCAAATGTTTGTTAGTTAATAGTAGATCTTAATATTTCTTTCTAAAGTTTTCAGGCTCGTATCTGAAATCTTATTCTGCTATAGATCTTTGAGTTTTTTCCCAAAAAGTATATCCATATTGTTTAAATTTTCAACTCTTTATTCTGCTTTTTGTTAAGTATTCCACCTTTTCATCCTTTCTGCACTTCCCTAATGGCACATAGCCAGTGCTCTTCAAAGACCATAGGGAGTAACCTTCATATTTGAGAGCACCCATACTTAACAATGCTCTAAAGAATGGTGAGTCCTGCAGAGTGAAAGGTAAGTTTTAGTAGTGGAGGTTTGGCCTTCACTGTTTGACAGTCTTCCATTTCTTGCCTCCAACGATGCTCTTTTCCTCTAGGTACCCTCCAGCTCACTAGGAGTGGAGAGGTAAGCTATGACTGCCTTTCAATGGTGAAGTGCTGGGGTCTGAACCCCAAGCCCTGAATTAAGGTTGACATATGGGTGGTCCCCATGGCCCTTTAAGAGGAGGGGATGAGTTTGCCTTTTGGCTTTCCTCCAAGATGCGGCCGGCCTTGTAAGGAAAGCCCTTGGGTAAACAAGCCCCAGGTGCCCTGCATTTTCATAACGAGTGCCAGGTGTCCTGTTTGGGGATAAAAGCTGGGCCCACTTGCAGGAAGGGTTGGAGAGTCTGTCTGTGAGGTGGATGCACTTCACAGAGTTTCCTGTTGGGGAAGGACCTCCTGGCTCTTCATGCAACTGGATCGCAGTCAGGTCTGGCACGTACAAACGCGGGCTTTGTGGGGAGGCAACATGGGGTTACCTCTATCATATGTAACCACCTTATTGTCCTGGTTGTCTCCCATTTTCTCTGTAGGTTACCTTGTGTCTCTGTTTATTCCATCTATTGCGGGTCATGCTGTGTCGTTTCTGGGGTCACTGGGGTTGATATCTATCATTTGTGATCTGACTTATTTGTACCCTCAGCGATCCTCTGTATACTGACCCCTTTACGCAAAATAGAATTCACTTACTGGATTGTTTTTCTGCTGTTGGCTGTCTTTTGTACTGGGCCTAATAATTGGCAAAACAAATGGGTGAATCCTAATGTTGCTGCCACCAAGGCATGGATTTAATAAAAATAGGACGACCTAAAACTGAATTGCCTCTGCTACCCCAGAATTAACCTGAAACTGCATTGCCTCTGTAGAATTCGCCTGTAGAAACCATGTTTGGCTTCTGTTTCCCCTTTCAAATGAAGCCCGCATTCTGCTTATCTGCAGAGATCTGCACCAGTGCTGAGAGAGAAATACCAGTCAGGAAACATCATTTTGGAACACAGACGCAAGATGCTTACTAAAAATGGCCTTTTTAAAAAGTTGACCTGTGGAGCCAAGCTGAGCTGACGGTACCTGGTGTTGGTGTGTGTGAGTAGTTTAGGGTAAGAGAAATATATGTGCTGGCTGCGCGTGTGTATTGGCAGAATAGCACCCCAGGTACAGAGCTGGCATCTCTTCACGCCTCACACCTTGCTGCTGCCCCTGCCTGCCCCAGCCGGGGCGAGCGCCCATCCCGCTGCGCTCAAGGGCAGACCCCTCCCACTCCGGCTGATTTCGGTGAGGAAGGTGAAATGCGGAAGTTCCCACCCAGAACTGTCAGAAGACAGGTTTTTACACCCGGAGCATACAATTAAGAAAAATAAATAAATGAACTAAAGCTGCCCTTGGTGCGTACGGCCGGCGCCGATCCTCCCCGGCACCGACTCCCGCGGCTGCCCGCGCGCATGGCGACTTTACCCGCCGCAGACAGGAGGGCGTTCGCCCTGAAAATAAACAGGTAAGGGGCTTTCCTCCCACCTCTCACCAGCCTGAGGCACAGCTAAGGCAGGCTGTCGGGCTGCGGGGCGGGACGGCTCCTCCCGGGGGACCCGCCGCCCCCCGCTCTGGGCACCCGCTGCCGGGCTGCCGTCCCCGCGGAGGTGCGGCTCCAGGGTACGCGTCTGCCGGGCAGTTCGCTGGGACGGAGTGCACCCCGACGACGCCGGCTACGGGTGTGCGCCCTGTGGCAGGGACGAAGGGTGCAGCCTCACGCCGAGAGCTGGTGCCACATCGGTTCGGTCCAGCCCCGAGTCTGCCAGGGGGGCTGCGCTCCGGCCGAGGGCTGGGGTTCCTCCTCCACACGAAGCGGCAAAATTAGCACTCCTGGAAATGCGCGTTTTATGTAGGGCATAAATACTGCAAGGACATGCATCGCTGGGATATTTTTTTTTCCTTTCCACCCTTTCATCTATGAAAAGAAAAAATCCTTCTGACAACTGAAAATAAATCTAAGCCACCCCTTTCCTCCCCAAACCAAATACATGAGAGTTCAACTGCTGAAACACCATACTCTTGCGACTTTACTTGCTGTCTGCGAGACTTTGGTTTCTTTTCCCAGGGCAGTACTGACTCTCGGCTGGTCTGCTCTGAGGTGGCAGTAAGAAACCAAGGCAATTATCTTTATGCTGTTAGGTTAAAGGAAAACACAGGCCTCCTTTCAAGAGTCTTGTCATCTGAGGCAAAAACTGTGTTTCCAGGGTGTTGATGTAAGTGCAAGGTAACTGAGTTTGCTGACACGTAAAAGAACAAATAGCATAATGGCAATATAAACTGAGGGTAAGCAGCTGTGCCAGAGAGAAAAGTATGCGGAGAAACTCCACCTCCTCAGCAGTTTATTGGAAGACATGAGATTTGCAGTCACAGAGGATAAAATTAGCTCCACTGTGATGTTCTTTTCCCATGGCAGAATATGCATCAGTGTACCTTTCTGTATCCTTTGGGAATTCATTTTAAATTTATGGGGGAATATTTACAAGAGTGAAACATCATGTTGAGAAGCCATCAGGTGAGCAGGTCACTATAGGGTCCTGCCATGATTCCCAATCATTTGGAAACCTCCTTGAATAAAAAGCATAACTGGCTGATATTCAGAGGATTTTGGTTATTTTCTGTCTTTCTATTTTTAGGGTCAGCCTTCTGGCAGCTTTTCCCAGCTGTGGTGATGGTCACTGTTCATCTGTAAGACCAAAGCCTTACAGAAGAGTGAAATCATAGCAATTAATCTGGCTTCATTTCACAAAGGCTCACAAAAGTTTGGTAGTAAGACCTGTTGTGGAATTAAATTATTGTTATCATTTTTTAATTTCTTTTTCTTTTGATTCAATAGTGAAATGTTCGATATTTTGTAGCAAATTAAATGTTCGAGTATGTTATTCGTCATGTTCTGAATATGATTCCAGTTTAACAATCTGCATGTTTATTTTGCAAGTAAGAATATTCTCTTTTACAAAGTGCGGTAGAAATTACATATATTTGCTAGTAGAACATGATGTTTCCCTTTCTTGAATAGGAGCAGGTAATTTTTACATGACTCAAGTGCAGTTTGTTCTACTGACAGTAGAATGATGTGTTTTCACAAGAAGTGTTTTTAAGGTGGTGTTTTGGGGTTTTTTTAAGATATTTTCAAAATAAGAGGAATATTATGTCAGCATCTTAGCATTCTTGCCTGTACACAAGCGGCTAATTTACAGTTATAAAATTTTGTTCCTCTTTCTTCAGAGTTCCTGAGTTTACTTCTTCAAAACGCAACTCTGAGTGAATTGGACACTGCTGGCAAGGCATCATTTACAGTAGTTATTACACTGCCTGTATAATTACTCTCCATTCACTACAAATTCACATGCAAGCTCTTCTCTTTCTCACTCGTTCTCTTGCCAGTGACTTGACTAAGCTCTATACTGTTTTTATGACGACCGGCAGAATTTTAGACTCCTGGTTCCTCAGTATAAAGGACATGAGCCGCCTCCTTGCTAGTTACTTAAGGGGTACCCTGGTGTGTTCGGTGAAGCGTGATAGATATCTGACCGCCTTATGAACTATGCTAAACACTGTATTTGTAAAGAAAAATAGCAGTGACGTGATCCAAAGTGTTGTGTTAGTCCTCTCATCATGATTTAAAGTTAATGTGAGTTATCGATCGTGAACGCTGGATCTGCAGATGCTTCAGGAACAGCTGCTACATGACAAGCATCACATTTGTTTAAAACAAGGTCAAACTTTAAAATCAAGCTTTCAAATGCCTTCAAACTTGTAAGTTGCTTATGCAACCTGTCCATGTAATCATGTCTTCCTATCACATTATTCTTTCCACCTATCTGGTGTCTGTTGCCCTAACGTGTTGCTTCCTGCCTTTTTTAATCCTGTAAAGACTTGCACATATGTTTTTTATGCATGTATGTGAGTAGTTCCTTCTGGTTTAATGGGATAACTTTTATTTATAATGATGTTCATCTCATGTAGAAGTGAAGGAGCAAGCCTTTAATGTCCCTCTTGTTAGGCAGCACCCTTACTACTTACCTGTATATTACCCAGAGCGAAGTTGCTGAAAACTGAGCAGGACCTCAGAAAACATCCTCTTCCAATAACATTTTTTTTTATTATGTGAGAAATTAATTAAATTACTGTCTAACTTTATACGTTCTTTGAAGTGAAGCCTGAAGTTTCACTTAAAATAAGTTGTAACTGTCTTTCCAAATGGCCTCTTGCATTGGACAAAGGAAGGGGAAGAAAACCCTGATTAACGTGCAACACTGAGAGGCCATTGTGGCGCCCTCTGAGAGTGTTAGGTGTCTGTGGTAAGTTGGAAGCCAGCATGGGACATGAAAAAACAGATCCTCCTTCTTGAGTCAAATCCTAGACAGTGATCACAAGATACCTGGACTGCATGTTGTAGATGTGTCTACTTTCCAATCACAGTATTTATACCCAGAAACTAATAAAGTTGAAAAATAATTTTGTAAACTGCAAAGAAAAAACAGCTCATCATTGCTAGAAGTGTGGGCTCTAAGATGTACCAGCTGAGCAGTGTACATTTGAGAGACCATAAAAGCTGAATTTTAATGTTTGCCTCAGCAATATGTTAGGATAAACAAGCATATCACTTAACTTTCAGTCATGTGACTCATACAGTTAAAAGCCCTCCCAATAGACATACTCCTCAACTGTTTCTACAACCAATGTCTGCATTTTACAAGCGTTTTTAGCATTTACTTCTATAATTTCATTTCCTTGTCCCTGAAATTGTCCAGTTGCCCAACAAAATTTTCTTTTTCTAACTTTAAGAAGTGTTCTTAAGGATGAATTCACATGCATAGATTTCTGTTTAAAAAGCCCAAACAACCTACACTACCAATATTAAAGCAAACATTTAGCTAAAAATATAAAATTCTAAAAAGCCTACAACTAAGTCAAACCCCTACCTAATTCTCAAATTGTACTCTGAATTCTACTTTACATTAATGACAGCAATACCTTTAAATTATTTCTACCTGAAATGAAAAGGTCAGATTAAGTCTTATATTATACAAAGTCTCAGTCCTGAAAATGCACAAGAAATTACCCTACATGGCAAAGACTGTTAGCAGAGGGGTCAGATACAGTGCAAAATGGTTTCAGTGGTAGAACAGGCCATTTCCTATGTACTCTGGTAGCAGATTTGTCCACTGCAACAGTTTTATGAGGTTGAGGTCAGCATGTTTTGATTTTAATTTTGATTGAATTTGTTATATGGATATTTTAAAATGCTAATTACTTAAAAGCATTGTCTAGACTCCACTGTATAGGCCAAGCTATTTATTTTAATTAATTTTTGTTTTTAAATGTATTAAATAAGCTGCAGGGAGAACATCAGTCCTTTGTATGAACAATAGATGTATGTAGTAAGTATAAAGATCCAGTGCATTTTTAAAAAGATGTGGTAAATTCTTATGGTCAGTTTCTTACATAAAGTAAAAGATTATAAAAACCTCAATAAAATTACCAGTCTGCTAACAGCGAAGACATTTCCATGTGTTTGCAGCACACCTAAAACACATGTTAATATTTTATTGGCTTCTAAAAGCTACTTGTAGATACCCCCTTCTTATCAAGTATGACCATTAAGCCATAGCCATATAATATGCAGTATCAAGACAGTGGTAGTATTAAAAATCCTGTGTTTGTTTTTACTGAGTCAACCTAATTCAAGAAAGAGAGTCACAAAGGAGAGCACACTTGATGAAAGAATTTAATCCTACGTTATTCTGATGAGTTGCACCCTGGAAATCGGTCTATGTGAGGATAACTCAAACTAACAAGGCTTTGCAGGTTCATATTCAAGACAGGTTTTTCAAACAGTCAAATAATAACACATGAATTCATCTAAAATCCATACCACAAATATACAGTGCACTGTGGCTTTTAAGAGACGTTTTAAAATTCCAATTTGTAATTGCTATGGTGAAAGACTAATTCTTACATACTACATGTGTGAAATAGTAGTGGGTTTGTATTTGCTACAGAGAATATTAAATACTAATAACAGATTAAAGGTAACAAAGTAGTATGTATGTTTCATATGTTATGTATAACAATCCGTTAGTAACAGCTTATAGTAAATGGCTGGTTTTCTTAGACTTCCATAAAATAATTGAAAAGCTGATCCTTTAAATCCTTCAGAGAAAATTACTTGGAGTTGCATGTGCAGGGAGTATAAAGATCAGGTTTGCATCTTAGAACCACAGAAAGGTTTGGGTTGGAAGGGACCTTCAAATATTTACTTTAATGGCAATATTATTTTACTCCAGTTATGACTGCAAACTGGCATATCTGTGAGAGGTACAGAAAAATCACTTCATGATGCCATTTCAGATACAAAAGTAAGGGCCAAATTCTCTTCCTCATTGCTGGTGTGACTGGAGCCAGGATGAACAGTGAGGGAGCATGTTTCCCTTTGCAAGCACGTGAGGGTAATGACAGTGGTTTTGTGCATTTATTCCTACTGTACAGAGATGTGAGCAAAACCAGGTTCCTTGCACTTGCTGTGGTCTAGGCGGGTGAGAATATGGCACACGATACCTTACTGGTTACAGATCTTCTAAAGAACTTGCTTTCTATTTAGACACCTATGTGCAGTGGGAGCTGCTAGAGACAGATATCTATAATTTATGTGGTTGCTTAAACCCCAGCTGGGATCTTTTGTCTGTCTAGTGCAGCACAGCATGGGGCCGTGTAGATAGTTGACTGAGTTCTCTAAAAAAATGTGGCCTCTTTGGTGTAGAAACCCATGTTACTTGGCAGTGCTGGGTTAATGGTTGGGCTTGATGATCTTAGAGGTCTTTTCCAACCAAGGCTATTCTATGATTCTATGATTCAAAGATCACATAGTCCAAGTCCCTTGCCATAGGCAGAGATGTCTTTCACTCAATCAGGTTGCTCAGAGCCCCATCCAACCTGACGGTTAACATTTCCAGTGATAGGGCACCCACAACTTCTCTGGGCAACCTGTTCCAGTGTCTCAGCACCCTCATAATAAAAAATTTCTTCCTTATATCTAGTCTGAATCTACCCTCCTTTAGTTTAAAATCATTAGCCCTTGTCCTATAGCTGCAGGCCCTACAAAAAGTCTTTCTCCGTTCTTTCTTATAATCCCCCTTTAAGTATTGAAAGGCCACAATAAGGTCTCCCTGGAGACTTCTCCAGGCTGAACAACCCCAACTCTCTCAGCTGTCTTCATAGCAGAGGTGCTCCAACACTCTGATGATTTTTGTGGCCCTCCTCTGGACCTGCTCTAACATGTCCATATCATTCTTGTACTGGGGGCCTCAGAGTAATCCAGGTGGACTCTCAGAAGAGCAAAGTAGTGAGGGAGAATCACCTCCCTTGACTTGCTGGCCATGCTTCTTTTGATGCAGCCCAGGATACGGTTGGTTTTCTGGGCTGCGAATGCACATTGCCAGCTCATTCCAATTTTTCATCCACCAGTATCCCCAAGTCCTTCCCTGGAGGCTGCTCTCTATGCATTCATCCTCCAGTCTGTACTGATCTTGGGGATTGCCCTGACCCTAGTGCAGGGTGTTGCACTTGGCCTTGTTGAACTTCATGAGGTTCACATGGGCCTCCACCTCAAGCCTGTCAGGGTCCCTCTGGGTTGCATCCTTTCCCTCACGTGTATCAGCTGCACCACTCAGCTTGATGTTGTCTGCAAACTAGCTGAGGATGCACTCAGTCCCACTATCTATGTCATTAATGAACATATGACATAATATTGGTCCCTGTACTTATCCTTGAGGAACACCACTCATTACCGGTTTCCATTTGGACATAGAGTTATTCACTGTAATTTTTTAGATGTTAGTTGGATAAGGAACCATCCAGCTGGTTCCATCAAATCCATATCTCTCCAATTTAGAGGTAAGAAAGTTGTGGAGGACTGTACAGAAATCCAGATAGATGACAACAATTGCTCTTCCCTTGTCTACTGGTAAAGTCACTCCATTGTAGAAGGCCACTAGACTAGTCAGGCACAATTTGCCCTAGGTGAAGCCATGCTGGCTGTCTTTAATCACCTTCCTGTATTCCATATGCTTCAACATAACTTCCAGGAGAATCTGTTTCATGGTCATACTGGGAACTGAGGTAAGGCTGACTAGCCTTTTTCCTGCATACTGGTTTTGTTTGAGATCCTCTTAATTTGGCTATAGGAAATACTGGATTGATTGTCTTTATACTTTTTTCATCTCTCATTACTTTTATATTTAATTTTTTCCAGTTTTTCAGCTGAGTTCAACATGTGTTTTTTCCCAATTGCCACAGCATTTACCTCCCATTTCTGGTTTACAGGGATAGATTATAAACTGAGCAAAGTATCTGCTCATTTCTTTCACAGAATCACAGAATGGTTTAGGTTGGAAGGGACCTCTGGAGGTCATCTTGTCCAGCCCTTCTACTCAAGCAGGGCCACGTAGAGTTGGCTGCCCAGGACCATGTCCAGATGGCTTTTGCAGACCTCCCAAGGAAGCAGACTGCACAACCTCTCTGGGAAACCTGTGCCAGGGCAGTCTAGGGATGGATCCTATCTATTGTAAATAGCTCTAAAGATAGTAGGGGGAACTTCCTAATGCCTGTGACATTATCTTTTCATCAGCCCTAAAGATACTTCTTTTGCCTTTGCTAGGGTGTCTCCAGTGAGCAATCAAATTAGACTAAATCTATGCCAGGGCAGCATTTCTAAACATGACACTTTTCTCACACTTGAGAAAATGACAAATTTAAGCAGCTGTTTTGCCAATTAGTAGGCCCAGTACAAAAGACACAGCCAGCAGCAGAACAACAATCCAGTGAGTAAGTTCTATTTCACGTAAAGGACTCAGAATATAGGGGACTGCCGGGGGTACAAACAAGTTAGATCACAAATAACAGATATCAACCCCAGTGACCCCAGGAATGACACAGTATCACTCATAATAGATGGAACAAGCAGAGACACAAGGTAACCCAGAGAGAAAATGGGAGACAACCAGGACAATAAGGTGGTTACATATGATAGAAGTAACCCCATGTTGCCTCCCCACAAAGCCCGCGCTTGTACGTGCCAGACCTGACTGCGATCCAGTTGTATGAAGAGTCAGGAGGTCCTTCCCCAACAGGAAACTCTGTGAAGTGCATCCACTTCACAGACAGACTCTCCAACCCTTCCTGTAAGTGGTCCCAGCTTTTATCCCCAAACAGGACACCTGGCACTCATTATCAAAATGCAGGGCACTTGGGGCTTGTTTACCTAAGAGCTTTCCTTGCAAGGCCGGCCGCACCTTGGAGGAAAGCCAAAAGGCAAACTCATCCCCTCCTCTTAAAGGGCTGTGGGAACCACCCATATGTCAACATTAATTCAGGGCTTGGGGTTCAGACCCCAGCACTTCAGCAGCATACACTTTGGCTGATCCCTATATATAATTCCAACCTATTTCAGCTGATTTGCATCTCACATTCTGGCACTGATATATTATTTTGCGTTTAAGCGCAACTGTGTCAAAGCCTGTCTGCGTCCACACAGCCTGTTGAATTATACCTGGGAGTAAATTGTGCTGTAGACCATATGAGGAATGTAGCTAGAGACTATAAGAGAGCTGCATGAAAAGAGGAACACTACTATAATTTTGGACTAGTCTTAGATTGCAAGCTGTCATGTTTTATACAAGCACAAAGTTGAAAAAAGAAGAGCAAACAGTGCATAAAGCCATGTTTGTCTGTGCAGAGCTGTGTGTCCATCCTTGTGATGTTTCTAAGTCTGATGGGGAACTGTGTGACCATTGCTTCCTCCTCTAGCAGAGGTGGATTGTAAATCAGTTACAGGAGTAAGATGAGGAAGAAAGCAAGATTATATATTGTTATTATATATCAAGATTATGCCATGGGGTATTAATTCACAGTGCTAATACACATTCCTGTAAGTATCTGCTCATTTCTCAAAGATAAGGTTATTCAGGACACCCTTACTAGATTTGACATCCTGTAGTCCATCACGAAGACTAAATGCACAGATCTTTCCTCTGGTACACTGTGTGAAAGATTACAACATTTCCTGCCTAAAATGCACCTAACCTTTAGGAAGTAGAAAAGAAAGAGTAAGAAAATGCCCTTAACTACTTTTGGAGGGTACTAATGCCTTTGATTAATCACAAAAAAGTGATTTACTTTTGGTTTGTACTGTTTACCCCAAACTTTATGATTGCCTTTTCTGGAGTGGTCTGTCTGCTCTACAATCAAGGTGATAGTAGAGACTTAAGTAGGGGGTTGGTGACAAACACACACCCATCCAGCCAAATCTCTATGAAAAAATATAGGTAATACGAAATAATACAAGTGTACTCTTTATCAGCAAGTAAGCAGCTGTTGAAACAAAGCCTTTAGAGAACAGTTGATCATGCAAGCAGAATAGTTTTGTTACTGTTGAGACAGACATTATTGACAGCTGTTGTTAGGAGGAAGGTAATCTTTTCATCTGAATGGATATTCAAATTGTGTTTAAAATATAACCATCTATTTTCTATTACAGTTGTTGAAGATGTATTTTACTGTGCTTACATAGTGCAGTCACTGGAATCGGACATAATCTCTGCTACATAAGAGTACTGAGGTTTTTGCTTTATCTCTGGAAGATGGCTGGTGAGCAGGAAACGGACTTCAGGCTCTGAGCAGAAAATCTGTGTTTTAAAATTCTTTTTTAAGATCTTATTTCCCTCTTAGACTTCAGATGTCTAAATGCATTGTGAAGTCTGGGCTGCAATTTATGATGAGGTTCTTTTTTTATGGTTCAGAAAATCTTAAGCTTATCCAAGAAAACGTAGTTGCAAATGAGAAACATCTTTATGTCCACCAGGTCCCACGCATGAACATTGCTTGTTTATCTTGCCAAATAGTTTTCATTTTCAGACATGCAGTGAAAACCAGCAAGGAAGAAATATTTAATGTTGTATGTTATACTGTCTACCACTTTTAGGTTTTATGGTCATTAAAAATTATAGTTCATGAGCATAGTTATGCACAGTTGTCCTTTTTTCTATTCTGACTTTTTTTTTTTTTAAAGTTGATTTGAAAAACACACACTAGACTATACTGTTGTTTGTAGCAATAGGAAAAAGGATAGTCTGTGAAAATTGCTTACCTGATAACATACTCACACTAAATGCTTGCCATCACGAATGCAGTTACAGAAAAATAAGTCCAGGCCTAGATCAGCTTTTGGGCCAAGTTCGTATAAAAAGTCCACAATATTTTGCCTTGCGACCTTTGTAGAATAATACTTGCACATGATGAATCACAGAGTTTCCTGAGCTTCAGTAATAATGACCTGGAGACTTTTTATAAAGGAGTCAGCACACCTGGGCTCAATATTAGTTTTTTCCCCTAAAGTCAAACAATCTGGATTAGGTAAGAGTATATTTTATTTCAGTTGTCACATGATCTGAGCTTTACAATCATTACAATAACAAAACCTCATGTTCAGAACATTGTTAGAGTAAAATTTAACCTTTCACCAAGCTTTAAAATTTCCAGATGAATCGCGGAGTTCGTACCTTATAATATAAAATGTCTTGCATCACCCAAATGTGTTTGTGAGGGAGTGTAGTATAATTTTTATGGAATTTGTACCTGTAATGGTAGCCAGCAGATACAAAAATATATTCTTTTTAGCAACATAATTGTAAATATATGCCAAATTCTGTGGACATTCTTATTTTTAAAAACATGAGTGGAAGATCCAGCTTTCAAGTGTATCTTAGTTACTGCTCTGGCTCTCACTAAAGCTGAATCAAAACTCGTAGTTCTAAAAATGGCAGTACCTCTTCGTGAACTTGAAATTGGGCCATTTTTTTTCAGGTATACTCCCCTAATAAAAGATCCTGCTTTTTCTAGTTAAACTTGCAGCTCTAAGAAAAAATGATATTATTCTAATAAGTGTCTGGAAAAAAATAATTCATGGTTTTCCTGTCACAGAAGGGTCACACTGAAGCTTCACAAATCTGTATTCCTAGGAAGACAGATAAAATATTAACACAAATTATTTTTCCAGTTCTGTGTTATTTGCATTATCTCCTCCTTTGGCTTTTGAAGTACTCACAGTATTAAAGACCCATCTGTGAATATCTTGTGAAATTCTTTGAAGCTGTCAGTCATGAAAGAGACCAAATACGTATTCTTTTCTTTGTTGATAAAAATACCACTCATGACCTTGATATAAATAAAAATAACCCTGTAGGAACAAAAAGAAAAAAATCCCTAGAATAACATTTACATGGTCTTTATTAGTATTATTGATGTCTGACTTTTTCCTCCCTTATTATTAATAATGGTTTATTAGGAAGAAAGTGAAAATAAAGTGCATAAACTGTTAAACTTTGTGTAGGTTTTAAAAAATTATCAGCATTATGGTAGCATTTTCTTAGTGAAGTCTTTGTAAAGCTCAGATAATACATGTCAGCTGGAAGATAAATCCTTGCATTTATTTCATAATCACCCTGTTGTGAATTGGTAGGATAGTGCAGACAAAACAAAAATCTAAAATCACAAACTAGTATCATTCTAATACATTTCAAGTCATAATATAAAAGGAAGATGATCGATATAATCACTAATGCTTTTGAAATTTCCATTATTGTTGTTCTAGAGGATCTAAGATGTTGGAAGACATTTAAACAGCTTAACAAGGAGTGAGCCAGGAAAAAGAGGAATAGTAAAAAAAAAAAGCAATATGGAGGTAGGCCGTAAGTACAAAGTTTTGCCCTGGAGTACAGACCTGTAGAGTCTTCTGGAGACTTCAATGGCACACTTGTTAGAAAGCTTTTCTTCAGCCATCTCAATTGAAATGAACATTTAATGAGGCACCACTGTGAGCTTTAGTACCTCAAGCAGAGAGTGGTCTGAACCAACCACAGAAAATTATCCTTAGATAAATTGAGGTTAATCCCTTCAGTATGAAAGATGTGTGTTTATATTGCTATATGCTGATAGATTTTAAGCTAATGGGGACAACAAAAGAATTCTGTTGTTTTCATACAAATGTATCTTTTGTTAACACTGTGAAATACTCTTTAGAAACTCTGTATTGCATATATAAACTATCAAGATCAGTTTATGTCTATAATAGGATGACAGATAAGATTGATTTATACTCTACCTTCTAGGAGGTGCCACTAAACTATCATATGAATCATTACAGCTAAAAACTCTTTCACAAGCACCAACCAGTCAATAGTGCATGCACAATGTCTTCTCAAATGTATCATAGCTTCTCCTTATTATCCATAGAACACAGTGTGTAAAAAGCACGTAAAAGCATGGTTCATCAGGACCAAATCCTAAGTCTAGCTTCTTCATGTGGCATGAAAGTATGGTTGTCATTTTCCTCCACTGCCAGGATTAGAACATTAATTTTTACGTGTGTGTATGTGCAAAACAGCAAAACTGAGTGGCAGTGAAAAATTTTCACATAATCAATGGTATACATGACCTGGGACAGAACTAAAAATTGACCTGTCCTGGTTTGACTAAAATGGAACCAATTTTCCTTTCAGTGATTTTACTTTTCAGTTAATTCTCTTCTAAGACTGCACTTTCTGAAGTCAGCAACATGTTTCTCAGTGTCTGCCCCTAGAAGTGATAATGGTCGATGTTCGTACTCAGTACTAAGCTCACAGTACAATGACGTGCAGAAAGGCTCTTGCTTACACTTAGTCTTGCAGAAAGCAAGGTCACTGCCAAATTCTCTCAGTGCTGCCTTGGGCCCCCATTAGTGTCAGGGTGCAAAAGGCTGGCACCTGTGGGGAGGAGCAGACAGGACAGGTGACCCAAACTGACCAGCGAAGTGTTCCATCCCATACACGTCAAGCTCAGTATAAAGCTGAGGGGCCATGGGGAGCAAACTCTTTTCTTCTGTGGCCGGCATCCTGGGAGGACTCTGTCCGTTCTTCTATCTCCAGTCCTGATCTGTGCATTCCTGAATCCAGTTCTTGTCTGCTGCTGCTGCATCCACGAGTCCACCCTGGGATGTTCCCAGAGCTGCTCTGCAGCACCAGTGGTGACATGCACGTCATCAGGGGGAGCGTGCAGTCGAGAGCAGGAAGCTCAATACTGGTTTTCTATATATTTGTGTATATGTAAGTATTTTTCTTCTCATTATTATTATCTTTTCTTGTTATTGTTTTGTAAAAGCTGGTTTAGTTTCTTCCAACTAGTAATTCTCCGTTTTCTTCTTTCCTTTCCCCTGCTGGGGAAGGGAGAGAGGTTGGTAGAAAGTATCTGTTGTCCCTTTAGTGGCCGGCCCAGCCCCAAACCTTGACATTACCTCCTGTCCGCTTTACTTTGTAATAAGCTGCTGACATAATGAAGTCGATGATTTCCTCTCCTAGACTTCTTTCTTTATTCCTGCGCCATCTCCTTTGAGAAGACTGTGGTTAAATTTCAGCCATCTTGAACAGGATCTTTACTGCTTTAGGCTGATACACTAGACCCCAAAGCAGGGGTGTGCCAGTGGATCTGTAGTCTATCTGAGCCATCAGGGAAACAGCAACTAGTTCCAATCAACCACTGCTGTAAATAATGACTAACAAAGCAGAGCTCTGGTGCCTTGAGGACTAATTAGAAGAAAAACAGGCAGTTCCACTGGTGGTAAGAAAAGGACTTCTAAGCAAGATTCCCATATTTGCTAGTTAAAGATCTGGATTGTTGCCCAAAATTTTGTGTACATTTGTATGTGGGAATAGAGGAGAGGGGTAGGTTGCTACTTAATTTTTCTTTTCCATAGTTTTTTGTTTCTTGTTTTAAGTTGTAACTGGAGAAGTTTCATGTTAGGCTCAGAAAAAGAACAAAAGCTAGTTGAGGATTTTCTATGTCAGCATCAGATGAAAGCGATTATTGCTTAGGGTAGCCAAAACTGAATATTTTACCTGTTAAGCAGAGTTTTCACTATTTTACTTTATGTATCCATCATCTGTATACATTAGATGTGTGTGTTTCTCTGTCCTTGGGGATAGTTCTTATAGTCTCTTTTTATTTCATTTGTTCGTCTTTCTTTGTTGTCTAATTGAGTATGCAGCTCTTGCAGAAGACAATTCACATTTCCTCAGAGTGTGCTGGAAGGGATTGTAAATATGTTAAGGACTGCTCTTCTTGCCTCCCTCTAGTAGGTAACTTCTAATAGTTGATCCAGTAGGCATGTGAATCATACTTTTAAAGCCAGATTTTCTCTTATTAAGTCTCTGATTTCCAGTTAATAGATTATCTTTCAAGCTGTTCTCTTTCTGGTTTCTTTTCTTTTTAAATTGCTGTTCTGTGTTTAAATTTTCATAGTATCTACAAACTAGCAAAATACCCATTGTACCTGCTTTTAAAATACATGTTTCAAAGAACTATATTGTTGAGCAGAATTTACAGTGAAACTACAGAACCAGCTTTATGTATTATGAGCATTCATGTAGTATTAATTATAGATCTAGCAGTGTTCAGACACAGATCTAGCATATGTTAGAGAGAAAAAATAAATGGCTCTTTTATCTTCCTTTCCTAATACCTCATCTAGGCCCAACCAATAACGCAGATCTCTAAGTTCCCAGTCCTGCAATAAGCTCTGCCCTGAGAAACATCTCTGTATTTGACCTACAAGTTAAATTTAATTTTAAGAACCTCCAGGTGTAGTCTGTTACTTTGGTTACACTGTTGTTTTCATGCATTATGCAAACTGTACACTTTGCATTGTAGAGTATTTGTGAAATACTGACTATGTCTCAACTTTCTGTTAGCAATCCAGGAGAACTGCTGGAGGATTGCATCTACCAGTGGGACAGACACTGGTGAAATTCTGATTGTGCAGCACTAGGGTTTTGGGGGGTTTGTGGGGTTGTTTGGCTACCCTCCAGTCCCATCTGAGTGGATTAGGAAGTCTGGGGAATTCCAGCTTTTTTAAAATTTACACCAGAGGAGTACGGCATCGTCACTCAGGTAGGGCCAAGGCAACACAGTGGAGCAATGAATTCCAGTTGATGGTACTTTGCTCCAACACCATGGAGTAGCCAAGGATCTAAAAAGCTCAGAAGAGCATGAGGCTGCTATTAGCTCCCATCTTTCCATGGGTTTACGCTATTTTGCAACATGCCATATGAACGCTGACTAACTGTGAATTCAGCAGTGATTTTCATTGAAAAAAACTCCCCCCACATATACTTTATCCAACTCCCCCTTTATCTTTTCAGCTAGTGCTTCCTCATTATCCTAAGAAGAGGGACAGGTACCAACATGAGATGTCTGTAGAGCTATCAACACTGCTGAGTCCCGTTGCTGGTCTCTGAAAGGCTTGCCACAGCCCAGATGCTGTTCTCCAGTTAGTTCAGAGACATGATCTACATTGCCAGTGTACTCTTGTCACTGTGGCATCACTAGATGGCCACTTCCAGTGTCCTACTGCTGTTGCAGTAATAATATTTTTTCTAATAGCTTATTAAATCTTTCTTGCTTCAGTTTAAGCAAATTACTTCTTCCCTTTATGGACATGAATTGCTCACTGTTTTCTTTTACAGATTGCTACCTTTTACATAGTCAAGGTCAACTACTGTCTCCCCTCAGTCATCTCTTTTGTAACATCTATTTTTTTCAGTCTTTCCTCGTGGGCCATCCTTTCAAAAATTTTTTAACATTCTGACTGCTCTCTTTTGAAGCCTTTTAAATTTGATTGCATCTTACTCTGTGGTGTTCTAATTGTGTACATCAGCCTAAACACTGTCTCATTGGCTTAAATAAACAGAAATAACTTCTCTTTTTCCTCACTTATGGTACTTTGTTAGTAAGCATCCCAGTGTACTCTCTCAGCCTCTTCTGTGGCATGGCTATTTCTTTAGATAGTTCATTTCCCTTTTTGATTTTTTTTCTTCCAAAGTTTAGGGGTTTATATTTATTTTTATTTAATCTAATGGTCCTGATTTCAGATTGTTTCTAAAATATAAGATCATCTTGAATGCTAGTCCTGTCTTTCAGACCACTCACAACTCCTTCCAGTCTGATGTGATCCACAAATTTTATTACTGTGTCACCTATACCATCATCAGTGTTCTAAAATAAAATATGGACTGGAACTAGATTGAGGAACAATTAACTTGCTTCTCACTTACAGTAGTAAATTGTTCAAAATCTCTTCACAATCCTATTTCGAACTATTGATGACTACACCTTGAATATATTTTTTTAACTAGTTTTGGAACCAGCTATGATGATTCCATCCAGCCACTGTCTCTTTACTTTGCTTTATAGGAATGTAATGACAGACACTACCAAGAGCCTTACTGAAGCCAGTTGAACTGTCACAGAAAAGTGTTAGATTGGTTTTATGTGACTGCCCTTTGATAAATCTATATTGGCTGTTCATCATTACCTAATAATTGCCAATAATACACCAATAATTGTTGATCTTTTGGACCATAGCTTACTACAGTCCACAGTTTTCAGTTGCCCACTATACACTTCATCATCAGACTATTAATATACAGGCATTACTAAAGTGATGTACATTTTAATGTTAAGTATGATTTCATGATCCCTTTGCTTCAACTGGAGACCACAGTTTGGGACCTGATGTTCCAGCTACTTATAAGTTGGTTGTCCAGTAAGTTGCTCTACTTCCTTTTTGAGAGCCAGAGACCAGCCATGGCATAGATGGACTGCAGCCTCCATAAAAGCTGGGACACCACATGTGCTAGGTTAATGTGAACCATCATTTACCTGCGGGTACCCAGACAGTGTCTGAAGTAGCTGTTTGATCAGAAACTAGGCATCTCACAGACTACAGCCATTCTGCTGTTATCAAAGAGCCATCTAGAAGGACCTCTGTTTCCACCTTGGTTCTCAGGTTTTCAAAAATTTCCATGCTGAACTCTTAACTGTAACAGACACCTTCTCTCCATGTTGGGGTAGCTAATTTGTGCTTTTGATTTGGTATCTTTTAGTGGCTGTGTCTTTCCTTTACCTGTTCCTGGTAGACCCTGACAATCATTTGTGAGGTAGTTCAAACCAACTTTGCTGTCTTCTGTTACTCTTATAGTATTTCTTCTCTCTTTCTTCCTTCAGTGAGATGGAAAACATAGTATCAATCAATTGAACTTCTCTTAAACTATTTGAAATTCATCTTTATAGATTACAAGATTCTTCTTCCATTGGACTGATTTATTTTGCATGCTCTTTCTTGGAATATTGGAGAGACTCTGAAACTAATGTTGAAAAATGTATTTCCTCTCAGTTAGCTGGGCTTATACCAGACAGCAGATTTGGCCCTTCATCCACATGCATGCTTCCTCTTTTGTAGATGAAAATTCATACCATTTCCTCTTCAAAGTGACTGATGACCCCATATCTGGTGTGATTCAGAGATGTGTTATATCATTGTTTACAGCAGCAACTTCTGCAATACACTGTACACAGTTTTTTACATACATAAAGCCAACATCTGCTGCTACATCTATTATTGACATCAGTAACATACCCCTGCACAGGGTAGAAACTGACTCATTTTGCAGGAAAATAATAGTTTTGAATAATTTGAGTTTTGTGTTATACCTTGCTACATATGTTCATGATCAGAGATTATTTACAATGTGAAGATGAGTAACAATAACCGTGATATATAAGCAGCTTTTCTTTTTAAAGTAGGGCAAAAAAATACTAAGGAATGCATAGACTTCCTCCCTACATGGCTTCTTGCTTATATAATTATTAAATAACCTTTAAAAAGATCCCATTCCATCCTGTCTGATTTTCGAAATACCCCTGATGAGTAGGAATTTATCTTTAAATGGATCTCTTTTCTTTCTTTATCAGTCTGGCAACTACTGCTGCCTTCAGATTGGAGCAGTGTCCCACTCACACCTGGTGTGGCCTTTCGACCTATGAACAACTACTCTTATTTATGCATTTTTTATTTTAGAAATCAGGCCGAATACCTCTAATACCATTAATACCTTCTGTGAGATGCCTGCCTCTGAACACGAGCAGAACTGCATTGAGCAGAGTTTAGTTTTTGTCATGCTTGTTAAGAAAAGCAGTAGTAAGAGATTAAGTATCACACAATAGGTATAGTAGTCATAGAAATCAAGAGGCCACAGGGGAGTGAAGGTGCAGACCAAACAGGCAAACTGTCCTGTGGCGTCTGGTAATCGTAGTGCCTATTAATGCTTGCTGGAGTTGGAAGAGAATCTCATATGGAAGGGAAAGTCTTCTTACATCTGTATTTTCCTATGTCCCAGTTGGCTGCCCTGTGGGCTGGAAGTTTTTCTTTGGCACTTGGAATCTGCTTAAGTGCATCTCGTTCTATTAAAAATCTTGTCCCGAACATTTATGGTGAAATATATTGTAGATGTTTTGTTACCATTTCATGGCTGATTATTCTTAAATCATATTAAATATTAATTTATTTGTTTCCATGAAAAATGACCAAGCAATTCTGATTACTGAATTTTCAGACTGATAGTATCTGCAACTGTACTATTATCCTGGGATTTCTGTAGAATTCAGTACTGGCCTCTTTCTGCTCCAAATGAAATAAAGTAATTAGCACTTAAGAAGCATTTTCCTCAAATGTTCAGCTGATACAGTATAGGCTGATTTTTAAATTCATACTTGATTTGTCTTGTGCTTTTCACAGCAGACTGCACTATTAACAGAAGTCTGGACTTACACTGTTCAGCGAGTAGTCCTGTCTTGTTTATCCCTTGGTCAATTACTAGTTCATTAAAATATTTGCCTCTGTGATGTTAATTTTTCTTTCTGTGCTTTATTATCCTGTATCATGCTCTCTACAGCTACCTAAAAGGAGGTTGTAGTGAGGCTGGTGTTGGTCTCTTCTCCCAAATTACTAAGGATAGGATGAGAGGAAATGGCCTCAAGTTGCATCAGGGGAAATTTAGAATGGATGTTAGGAAGAAGTTCTTTACTGAGAGGGTAGTTAGGCACTGGAACAGGCTGCCCAGGGAGGTGGTGGAGTCGCCGTCCCTGGAGGTGTTCAAAAAACGAGTGGATGAAGCACTTGAGGCCATGGTCTAATCGTCTAGTGGTTAGGGAGATGCTGGAATAAAGGTTGGACTTGATGATCCTGGAGGTCCTTTCCAACCATGGTGATTCTATGATTCTATGATTCTATCTTTGCTTTGCAGAAAAGAATCTTCAAGTATTGCTGTACAGGTTACAGTCACACTTCACTTAAGGGCAAGGTTATTCTTTCTTGCATAGCCTTTCCCAGTTGTGAGGAGTGCAATATAATGATAGAAATCTGTTGGAAGCTTGTCAGAATCTTAATTACATAGAACTGCAAATGTTTTTTGAGGTTTGTATCAACTACAAAAAGAGGAGTCTAGAAATCATCAAAATACATTTCTAAATACTGGGACAGGAGACTAAATTAGCTAAAGTCTGGCTTTTGGAATTTGTATGGGGATAATTGTAGTTATAAAGGTTTTTCTCTGCTTAATTAAAGGCACTCCTCTGCAGAAATAAGAAAGCAATTTACTCTTCAGCCAGGCCTTGCACAGTTCTGCCAACGAAGCTTGAGTACCCCTGGCTTTTCTACTCTTCATCTGGTAAGTTCTGGATTTATGTTCTTTACAGAGGTTTGGCATCTACATTGCTTAATATTTTTAGAGTAAATTAAGTGAGCTTCTTAAGTTATCTTGCTTTCTACTGGCTTCTGCTGGAAGCTGTTAAAAATACTTCCTGGTGAGCTGAGGAAATTATGCATTTGAAAAAACTGAGAACGTTCCTTGAAGCCTGAAATGGGCGGTCTTTCTGCATAGTAAATCAAAGTTCATTAGTAAGCGTTGAAGTATATTACATTCTTTCCTTGCTGGAAACATTCAACTCCATCAAGTAAATGCATTGTGTGATGTTGTCCTGGTTCCCCAGGCACAGACCCATGGGCCAGCCATGCAGGCAGGCCATGAGTAGCGCCGAGTCAACTGGGAGATCCAATCAAGGCAGCTGACTCACAGGTGTATCCCATACCACTTAATCATGCTCATCATAAAAGGAGGGAGCTCACTGAGGGTGAAGTTCCTCTTCCTAGGGCTCTTCTCTCTTGGTCTTCTGCTCCTGCTGTCAACGTCAAGCAGCTGAGTAGAACTTCATATAGTCTATGTCAGTTGTTGTATCAGTCTTACTTCATTAAATCTGTTTCTACTTCAGCTCATGGGGCTTCTCCCTTTTTTCCCCAGTTCTCCTTCTCAACTTGGAAGGGAGCATTGGGTGGTAGAATAACTGCTACGGTTTAGCCCTGGGTACTGGCTAAACATAGACAGGTGGTCACAGGTGATTTGCAAACAGAGGTCAGTGAATAAAGAGAAATAAAGAAAGGTAGAAGCTCAGTTAGCTTGGCTTCATATGCAGTTTCCAGAGCCAGCAGTAGAGGCAGCACACTGATGTATTTTTTGGTGCTGTAGGGTTAGCATGTTAAGTGAGAAATGCTAAAATATGCCCTGATTGACATAGATATTATTGAGTCAACTGTTATGTGTCTCCAAATCACCTTCAGCCTTCCATGTGTAATCACCTTCTAAAGAAGTCGAACCGTATGACATTGCCCGTATGACAAAAGGAAAAAATGCCAGATCTTTCTAATTGCCTTTCAGGAGGATGGGTATTCCACAAACATATTATGCCATGAATAAAACTGATGAAGATTTTTATACTGTCCTTCTTTCTACCCTTTTAATTTTTTCTTATTTTTGTGTGACCCGATAAGTAGAAGCAGGAAAAGTCTTTGTGCACCACTGATTGTGAAAAATGTAGAACACTAGATGTAAGCAGTTACTTCCTGTGTGTCAGGGCCTCCCGCCACTACTCACTTCCTTAATCTGAAATGCTGTGGTGTTTTAACTTGTTCCTTGCGGTTATTCAGCCTGGGGAGGCTAGGTCCCTTCTACACGCAGACAACGGCTTCTGCTCTTGAGAAACTTGATAACATTTCATTTACCGAGTATTACGCCGTAGCTGCCATTTTGTGTGCTGTCACAATCTACATGCCTCTAATCCACCATCTTTAAAAAGGTATGTTTGCAATAATGATTTGTGGTGTTTTCTGTAGAATATTTGTTTTGCACACTTGTATGATGTGCAAAAAGGAGTGTTGTCTTCTCAGTTGAAACAGCATCTCTGTTTCTTTTGATAATTTGCACCAATCGTTAGGGAGACTGTTACCCTCCATCTACATTTACCTTTTTCACCATCTTTTTTATATTTGTGTCTAATTTACGATAGTCAGAAGCACACATTTCTAGTGATTAAAGATTATTATTAACACTTCAACTAGAAAAAGTTAAAAAACATAATAAAGAGATAGATTTGACTTGCCAGAATTAAAAAGTGTGATTTCTGAAAGAAAATGCAATGCTTAATCAAAAATTAGATTGCATTAAACAAAAATATTTTGCATGCAAAGCATTACATCTTCAGCAACTGAAAAAATGCGATATGCTTTTGTATACTTTAAGCTGTGTTTTTTTCTTTAATCTTTTGTGAATTATTTTTCTTAGTAGATCTTCATATATGTACACTAACATGTAATGTTTTACCCCCTGGCAGTAGAGTAAGGGAACTTCAAGGATATGCTGACAACTAATCAAATATCAATAGCTAATAAAGATCACTATTTATTCATAACTGTTGATCAAGTATGCTCAGCACTACACTAAGTACAAACCAGAGACAGTGCTTAACCTAAAAATTTATTAACAGCACAGTGCATTTCTTCAGCTGGCTGCCTCGTGATTTGCTTGACTGTCAGTTTTAAGTTTTCCCTTTGAATAAAAAGAGCAAAGAAAGAGAGATTTTCCCAAAGGTGTTTTCAGAGAATTCAACTGATCTCTTAAATGTACAGGCAGAGGGGTGAGCTCAGAGATTTTATTTATGCAGAGACGAGTACAGTTTCCCTATAAAAGGGGAACCTGGAGCACAGGGTGGTGGTTACTTCTGTTCAAAGGCCTCTACTAGATCATTTGTAAGAGCATTTACCATATCTATTTTTTTCAAAAGTTTAAATTGGTTTGCTTCTCCTAGATGTTTTTAGTGCTTCACTTTCTGCAAGATGTTTCTGGATTTTTATTAGCTGAATAACTTCCTCACTTGTACCTCTAGTACACTAAAAAGGCTCCAAAACTTGTATTTACCACTAAACAGCTTTAACTCGTCTTCTTACCTACAGTGGCTGACATGGCATATCATGTGTGAGCCATTTTAGTCCACAGTGTTACTCAGAGCTTTGCCATTGTTGAGCAGCTTTTCATGTTTCATAAATTGTGGAATTCCTCATTGTCCTATTGAGCTACAATTCCTGATGTTGTGGGTGTTACACCATTATGTGCAGAGGTCACTTCATCCGTGGGTGAAAATCCTGTCAACTTCCATGAGAGCCTGGCATGAGTAGGACTCAGTAATAAGTGAAGACCTCATGATTTTGGCCCACAGATTTTATTTGTGGAGAAGAACACTGGAGTATAAGTGGGATAGCTCCAGAACACATGTTGGATGAGACAATAGCCACAGTAACATTGAATATAAAGGTGGTGTTGATAGCAGGGGCATCGGCTGCCTTATTTTCCCTACACTCTATCAATAACACCATAGGGGTAGATTATCTGATCTATGTTCAGACTATTTATTGCTGGCAGCTTCAGAAGGCAGCCTTGTAAAAGGTATTTAGGCTAATCGGTGCAATGTGATCCTTGCTCTTTGATGGCTATTTTTTTGCTAGAATTCTTCCTCCTAGTAAATAAGTTATTCTAGTGCTATTATTCTAATGCTCTAACTATTTTTCTGTGCTCTTATGGCACTTAGGTGTCCTTGGCCCCTCTGTAACTCACAGAACATAAACTATAGGGTTTCTAAAGCTGTATCTTTTAGATATATTTGTACTTGTCAAGAAAATTGTCAATGTGAGATGCTGGTCTCTGTACTCAGCTGGACAGATATTTTATTTTCTAAACATATACAGGCTATTTTTGTTGGCTATATAATGTGTAAAATCATTTTCTGTTCACCGAATCACAGAATCATGTAGGTTGGAAAAGACCTTGCAGATCATCTAGTCCAACAGGCAGCCTAACACTGATTTATCTATACATAGGATAGCATACATTTTTAACACATGAAGTCACATTTATATGTATGTGGAACATTTCTAGGTATCAAACAAGACTTTCTGCCTCTCTTTTTGAGACTAAGCAGATAAAAAGAGCCAGACAGCTTCATAGCATGTATGAGTGGCAGAGCTTGCACTTGTTTAACTTTGCTCTGATCGGACGTTCTGTGTAAGAATGGCTGATTAAATGTGATCAGATACAACTGGTCGCTATCAAGGTGCAATGCCGTGTTCTGTGGAAATGATGGATATCTAAGGTTTGCAATAATAAATTTAGTAGTTCTGTGTAATCTTTTGCGTAGTTACTGTACTAGCCCTTGAAAAAGCCAATAAAATTAGAACTCCAATAATATGCAAACCAGTAACATTCAGAGATGGAAAATAATTATTTATTCTGATTTTAGGTATATCTTGCCCTCCACTTTGTTTGGAGTTGAAAGCACACAACATTTCTAATAGTATCTTTCAGGCACAGCACCTAAAATGAACCGCATCTTCATGATGGCAGCCATGGTGCTAATAGTTGGTCCTTAGCTCAGTATGGCTTGCAAGACTTACTGCCCTGGCCTTGTTATTGCTAGTGCTTTTTGTCACATGTGCCGTAGGGTCCACTGGCAGCTCCCTGCCAGCTGACATTTCCTGTCACTATCATTTTGGTCACCTGCCCTTGTCCTCTGTTGTTCCAATTCACTGCTGCCTCTTTCATAACTCTGATTAATACCATGCATTGGACAAGAGGGACTGAGCTCACTTTGTGCACTTTTGAGGCCGTCCAGGGTATATCTCAGTCAGCCCTTCTTCTACTAGCATCTAGGAAAGCTCAACAGAGAAAATAGGTGCAAATTTGGGTTTAGGTGTGGTATCTTCCATTTCTTTGTTGTGTTTTAAAGCTTTTATCTCTTTGTTCCATTTCTTTTATTTCAGCTGAATGTTTCATTAGCAACTTTCCCCTGTGTTAAATGCAGTGGCACTGTATATAAGGTGTTATAAGTCTGTTTCCAATATTTATTAAATAATGGGACAATTAAAAGAATGAAATAAATAAGCTTAAATTACACTATTAAGAAAATAAGCACCTTTTAATTTCCTCCATTAGCCTGCCTTTTATGACGCAGTAGATCCAGTAGATTTTGAAGGCTTCCTAATGACGCGGCTGAACAACTTGGACTCAGAAATAGCACAAGAGCTTGGTGACTTTCCTGAAGATGATTTGGACATTGTTTTTACACCCAAAGAGTGCAGGACTTTGCAACCCTCTATGCCAGAAGATGGGTAAGGAGACTTTCTCTCCCTCTGAAATGCTGCAGATTTAAAAGCAGTTTTGAAGATGTTGATCCAGACACCTCATTCGGCCATCGATCCAGCCACTATGTGCTTGCTGAACTTTAAACATTTGAACTTTGGTATTGATTCTGTTAGGCCTGTTTGCACACTTAAAATTATGCAAGCACTTACATGACTTGCTGAGCTAGACAGTAGTGGCACAGATGAGGTAGGTGTAGACCAGGAAGAAGAGTAAAGAAGGGCAGGAGAACAGTATGAAAAATAATTTCATAGCTGTAATCCCAAAGGTGGAAGCTATTTCTGATCAAACAGTAGGCATAGGATTGATATTTGGTTTAATTTTTCCTTTTTTTTTTTTTTTTTTTCCTTTTGCCGGCTATGCATTACTGGCCAGCTGTATAAAGTAGAGCCCTATGCAACAGCAGTATTTGTTCAGTGTTTTCTGCCCAGCATACCAAATGCAATGAGGCTACGAAGGAACTAGTTTATATGACTTTTGCCAGCTGTGGGCTAGCTGAGAACCCCTCTCTCTAAGCAAGATCTCAGCCTGCAAGTTCCTTCTTGGCCCAATGTGTCTCTCAGAAGAGCAAAGGTGGTAGAGACAATGTGACATGCTAAACCACTGGAGAACTCTTTGAATCATATAGCTCCTAAGGGTTTTTGTAACATTTGCACAAAAGGTGATTTTCACTTGGAGTTACTCATAGAAAATGTTCCAGTCTTTATCATGAATTCTTGTTTTCCTGTGGACTGGGGAGAGATACTGGATGTGGGAGATGGTGAATATTTGGTGCTTAAAGTTCCCATTTATTTGAATAACAGACAAAATAGTAAAAAATTCTCCAACTTTGAAATGAAATTTAAAAGAGAAAATGACTATTTCTTCCCTATTTCCAAGGTTACTTCCTAGCATGCCTGATATTTAAAACAACAGTTATCTATTTGTTTTTCCAGTAGGAGAACATGTAGACTCACGCCACCCAATCAGTTTTAGGCCTGATTTGCACCTCAGTGACATTAAGGGTTTTGTAAGGAGTCTCTGGAAAAGCTTAAATAGTTAATACCAACAAATATGCTTTCAGCAGATTTTTTTACACAGCAGCTTCCTATTTAGCGATTCACACCTCCGTTATCAATATTAGTGTTTTCACAGAAAACCTTGATCAAGGATGCAAGGGTGTGTTAGGGAAGATGAGAACATGAAAGCACAGGAAGCACATGCACCAACAATTAGTCTGCAGAAGACGCAGTCTGTGGTGTCTTTCTGGACCCAGAGTAAGAAACAGATACCACCGAACAAACTGTGTTAACATGCTGCCTGCTTGCAAATGTCTCGCCTGAACCAGATGCAGGAAGTGACATGTGCTGTGCCAGTCCACCAGTGGCAGGGACACACAGCAGTGTGGTATCAGCCAAGGCTCCATCCTGCAGTGTATGTATGAACCCAAAGGAGTCGTTACCCCATCTTGGTAATTGATTACAAATATGTTAAGAGTTCTGGGTGGGAAGTGCTAGAAAGTATTATACCTTTCACTGATTCCTGCATTGTAAGTGTATCCTGCTCTTTTGCTCACTTGGATCAGAGGACTAACAAGTGATTTTGACATAGGCCACTAAATTTTTTTTAGAATAGAGATATGGGAATTATGCTACAACATCATGACAACAAATTCACAGACATTGACTTTAGCTTATAATATTTCAGTTCCAATCAGTATCCAGTCTAGCAGACAGCACTGACAACCCCATACATTAAATGAGACTAACTTGAAAATCATAAAATTAATTTATAAAATATTCTTAGATCTTAAAGTTTTATTATGCTATCTGATTAAAAGCTTGGTTTAGAATTTTCTTCATTTCTATGAGAAACAGAAAATTACATCAAGACCATACAAGAGAGAATGTACTTGCAAGCATCCAGGAGCTGAGGCCTCTAGAAAAATATCTCTATATGTTGAGACTTGTTATGAAGTTTTGAAAATCACAAAGATGGGTACCTGGTATAATTTATTTTGTTTTGCTGTATTCTTTAACAACATCAGTCTTATATTCATTAAATGCATAGTGTGGCAAATAGTTACCTCTCTTAAACCTGTGTTACCTTTATTAACACATTAACAAAAACCTGCATCAGGGAATTCCTGCAGTATGCAGAATTCTTAAAACCTCAAGCAATAGCTTAGCAGTAAAATAAATATGCAGGAGAGGACTGATAAGAGAGGCTTTTGTCTGAACAGCATGTTTAGATAAATTTCTTTCTCCTTAAGGTATGACCTAGGTACTAAAATATTTAAAATCTGTTGCTTTTTCCCCAGGGCTGAACTGGACTCACATGTCAGAGACTGTGTTCAGACATATATTCGGGAGTGGCTGATTGTGAATCGAAAGTAAGCTACATTCAAGTAAATAAAATAGAAAATACCTTGCATCTTACTTGACAGAGAGGAAATGCAGGCTATTACCAGTAATCCTAAAGAATAGTGATTTGAATCAGTGACTGAAGACAAGAACTGACTTTCACATCCACTGTATGTAATGATGATTTATTTAAATCAGGAATAGTGCTACTAGTTTATCACACTAAAATGAAAGATAATCAGAATAAATATTACATTTGTACACTTTTCATTTTCCCCCCCATGCCCTGAAAATTCAATGTGATCTGGTTTCTAATGGTGTCTGAAAACAGAACAGAGTGCTAGTAGCAAAATGCCGAAGGTTATGGGCTTTTGCAGCAGTGACTGATTGTATTCACAGGATAATTAGTGTAACATTCAAAATTACTATTTTACATTGGTAAGTGATTTCTGCATTTGGGGTCAGTGGAATTCAACACACTGTATTAGACCTGTAGTTTTTTGTTTTGTTTTATTTTATTTTATTTTATTTTAACTTGATTTGATTCCATTCCATTTTATTTGATTTTTAAATTTGGTTTTATGATTTCATTTCATTATTTCATTTCATTCCATTTCACATATTAAATGTGAAGGGAACCCTCAGTCAGTGCCTTCTGTGCAGAAATGTCTGTCCCCAACTCTCAGGCATGTGCTGCACCAGTGGAGCTCCCCTCTTTCCCCATCACCCTCTCCTGTTCTTCAGAAAGATGTTTTTGGAGCTGTTCTCTGTGCCACTTCCTGTACATCCCCTCCTTTGCTCAGACCCTGTTCTTGAGAAGCAGTAGTAGCAGCCAGTGGTAGAGTGCTGACACATCTGCTGCCATTTCATTATGCCCCCTCGCCCACACTTGCCACTCTGTTTTTCTAACCTGATGTACATCAGCAGTCAGTGGATAAGCGGGTGAGACCTGGTGATTTTAAAGGAATTGCACTGTTTAATTGTGCACCTTGTGCAGGGACGGAGAGCTGCTGAGGGTTATTAAGAGACTTCCCCTGGGGGTGCTGATGAAACTGATTTGAGTTCTCAGAACTGTTTCACAGTGAGTCACTAAGAATAAGCTAGCAGGTTTTGCAGGCTCTCCACCTGCACTGCTCAGAGCACAGGCGCTAGCTCTTTCACACAGTGTTGTTCTGAGCACACAGTAAAGAGCCAGCATGCAGCTTTGTCTGTGCACAGGAGTGGAGAGAGCAGTAAAATAGGTGAAGTGAAAAACACAACATAGCTATTATTGTATTTACATGTGCGTGTAGAAATGTGAATGGAACTGTAGGAGTACACGTGTGTGAAAAGATTTGTCGTGTTTTACTATTTCATTCATTCAGGTAAGGCAAATTTGCATTCAAACACTTTATAGGGCAGCCCGTGGTAAACATGATGAAGAGCCCTGGCAGAGAGTGGTTTTAATGGCTGTGACTAACAAAGCAAGCAAGTTATTAAAAATTGCAAAGAACGAGACAGTGTAAAAGACACTGCAGTGTCACATAAAACAGTGATAGATTGTTATTGGGAGTCTCATGTTATGCTTGAACACTGTTGTCAAAACAGATAAGAGAGGAAGAAAAGACAACAAGAGAGAAGTGAGAAAACGTAGTTGTAGAAAGCTTTCAATTGTTTTGACAAAGGCTGGAAAAACTGTAGTTGCCTACTTAGGAGACAAAGATTCATAGGACAGGTTGCTGGACATATGGTCTGGTGAGCTATGTATGAGAGGAGTGTGTAAGTGACTTTCATCCATTCATGGATGTGAAATTTCAGAACAGGAGATTGAAGAGTCTCAGTGGGTGGCATGAGCAGAGGTGGCCCTCACGGCCCAGGGCAGAGAGGTGTGTAACAGAGGGACTGGACACAGCTGAGGGGTCTGCGTGTTTTTGCCAGAAGCTGAATGGGTGGCTTGTTCCTGTGCCTGTCAATTTCTCTTTTCACTTGTCTTTTATTCCTTTTCTTCATCCCATTTTCTTAGTTCAGTGTGTGGCCATTAAATTGACATGTGCATTAAAAGCAAGGTTTTCCTCTTGCTGAGTTTTAATTGCTACTGTGCTTTCAAAATAAATAAACAGTAAAAATAAATTTTCCAGGAATACTTCAGAGGAAAGGCATCTCTAGTGTAGCTTGTACACCACAGGGACAGTATGGTACGATGTCTGGTACATAAGTATCTCCACTAATCATTTGTTTGCCACTAGAGGTAGGGAAAAAATAATCAACAAAACTTCTTTTGGATGCTGAAATGTCTTACAGTAAACTTCTGCAGAATTTCTGTCTTTCATTCGGGATGATTAAAGTGATTCCAAAACAAGGTCACATCCAAGGAGAGCTGGGATTGTCTCTTCTTTGACTTCAGTTTTCATTTGCAGTGAACTGGTAAAAGATTAAAATGCAAACACGTCAGAGTATATAATTCAGTTACTCCCAAAATGTAATAAAAAGGTGTCTCCCTGATCAATAATTGCTTATTGAGGCATTTTATGAAAGTACTCAGATGTTTAGATGTTGCTTAGAGAGTGTTAGAGAAAGGAAAATGAATGAAGCAGGATACCGTAACTAAGGAGGCTGATCACGAAAAGACCATCCCAGGATTTAGCAAATTGCATAGTAAAGCAGTAGAAATACAGCTCTGGATGTGTCTGATATCTTTTTTTCAGGGTACCTACTGTTTTTCTGCCATCTGCCACAAAAATGTAACTTGAAACTGGTACTTTGCTGTAAAATGAAGTTGCCGGCAGAGAGGGTTCCATTGTGCCATAGCAATAGTCCTCTTCAAAAACAGGCACTGTTTGAAAGGTGTAGGTTATTGTATGTGATTAACTTGGGATACCAGCCAGGTCAGGACAAGAGCAGTAAGTTCCTTGATGTATAATTGCAGGAGCAAAGAGACAACCAAGAGATATGCAAGCCCAATCCATGTTCTTAAAGTCACTGAAATAATCACCGTGTCTGATGAGGAGCTCAGAGCTGAATTTGTACCTAGGTCAGGTTTTGCTGCTGGCTCACAGCCGGCTCACAGCCTATGCAAAAGCAGTCTGAATGAATTTTCTTCCTTTTAAAACCATTCTTAATATAGAGTTGCAGTGGTGTGATAAAACAAATGTGAAATGCCACATTTTTGCACGTAAGCTGTGCTACACTGCTCTTTTGCACAATAATGTTTCCTGTTGCTTAATCATTTTTTTAAATTTGTCTTTTCTGTTTTATTTTCCCTTAACTCCTTGTGCTGTCCTGACTTGCTCGGGCTTCTCTGTGAAAGGAACCAAGGGAATTCAGATACTTGTAGCCTGAAAAACAAGGGATCCCGAAAAGATTTTCACAAGACACTTCAAAAACAAACATTTGAATCGGAAACATTGGATTCTGGCGATGCAAACTTTCAGGTACATTTTCTTCACTTTGGGAAAAGAGATCAAATATAGAAGCATTCCTCAAAGGAAGCATCCTGGGATCCCTGTGATGGTGTCAAGCGGAGGGGTATGGGTGCTATTAGGCCTCATGGCAGAGGTGGCGGCGTTTAGGCCCTCTCTGCCAGACAAGGAAGAGTCATAGAATCATAGAATCAGTCGTTTCGTGATGCCCCGCTGTCCAAGCCACAGCTCTACATTTTGTTGCTTTCTGACAGGTGGGGCCCCGACACATCCAACCACTCCCTGAGGAGGCCTCGAGAACGACCCTCGCCTCCTCCGACTTCGACCTGCGCAGCCTGCAGCCAGACCCCCGCCTGGAAACCCTGCTGCGGCACGTCAGCGCCGAGGAGTTCGAGAGGCAGAACGAGGAGGCACGGCGCACCAACAGGCATGCCGAGCTCCTTGCCCTCTACCCCTCCGTGGATGAGGTGAGCTGGCAGGCTGAGTGGCCCATGAGTCTTCTCAAGCTGGCTCTCCTGGCATGTTTAAGGTTAAAGCTGTACCACGTTTAAAAAACAGGGTTTGTGGCCAGGATACGTTTCTCCCTTGGATAATAGCACGGTGAAGACACGTCACTGTGGGCTTCTGTCAGCTATCTTGAGCATCCATTCAAGGGGTTATACTCAGACTCATGGTGCAGGTCAAGCCCTGTGCTGGTGATACAGTTGTGTCAGGGCGTTACCCTTCACTGTAATGCTTGCTTGGGGGCCAGAAGTGTAAATATTCAGTGTAAATGCCAGATGGGGGTCAGAAGTGTAAATATTCAGAAACACAAATCAATTTTATTTCATTTCTGAAGAGATGAAATGCCCACTGAGTGGGGGAAGTCTGTAGCAGTAGCCAAGTTAACATCACATAAAGTTTGACGTACATATGTAAATTTACAGTTGTTTTAACTGAGTATGACTAGAATAACTGTTTAATGATAGGAAGATGCAGTGGAGATACGGCCAGTGCCGGATCGCCCAAAGGAACATCTGGGCAACAGGATTTTGGTGAAGCTGCAGACTCTGAAGTAAGTATCCTTCACAAGCCTCATTCACCATTTCTCAGTTCATACAAGTGTACTGCTGCCGACCCTGCGACACCACTGCAGGTGCCCTGTTCAGCAAGGATTTACATGCTTGCTTATTTGTTCTTAGTGTAGCAGGGGACTGTTTCTATCTATCATTACAGAAGTCTTGAACATGTCAGGCTGAAAAGGAGTTGGGAATGAGCACAAATTATTTATTTCCAACAAACTAGATTGGTCTCCACACTCTCTACTGGACTTGATAAATGTAAAAAAAAAAAACTTCAAGGAAGGCATGATTGTTTCTAACTGATATCTGAGTCCACCACTCTGACAAATTTAGAAAACACATTGCATGCAATTTAGTCTCCTTCTTTTCCTCTTGAAATCATCTAATAAAATACACTAATAAAAAAATCCTCCAGGCTTTGAGAGAGCTGAGGTCCAGAACTAAATATTTCTCCTTATTTATTAATGGAAGTGCTAGTCGAAATACAGCACTTTCATTTTTTTATTATGCAGAGTCATAAGAGTGCAGTATTAATCAGTGTCCTGTATGTCTTTCCTTAACAGGTTTGATATAGAGATTGAACCTTTGTTTGCATGCATAGCTCTCTATGATATAAAAGAAAGAAAAAAGGTAAGTGTACACACATTATTTTTGTTCAGTTGGCTTGGGTTTTTATCTCTGTAGTAATAATTTAGGAAAACTTAAAAAAGCATGCAACTTTTTCACACATGCAGTCTGATACAGGATTCTTTTTATTCAAAGTCACATGCTTGCAATTGTTTATTTTTTAGTTCTAGTTACTACTTTTGACTTTTTTTAAGATAAAATTTGATGCATTTTGGCTTTGCAATACATTTTAATTCTTTCCTTTTCAAGATCTCAGAAAATTTTCATTGTGACCTCAACCCTGATTCATTAAGAGGATTCTTGCGTTCTCATACACCCTCTGTTGACTTGTCTACTCAGGCAAGATCAGCAGTATTTTCTGTCACTTATCCCTCGTCGGATATATACCTAGTAATAAAGGTATGTTACAGTGCTACTTCAACACCATTATTTCTGGCTGTGCCTGTTTTCTGAGTTTGTAGAGCTGACAAACATGAGTTTCCTGTGGTTGAAAGGAAGTCTGATAGTTTTTAATAGTACATGTGCAGATGTTCACTGGTGTATCTCACTCCCAAGCTAAGGAGTTACATTGATACCCTGTCTTTTAATTCTACAAAGTATTTAGAATTTCCTATCTCTGCCTAAGGAAAGGTAAAATGAAATAAGCTATTTTCTAAAATTTTAATTACATTCTGTGGAGGTTTTTTGGCTTTGATTTACTGCACTTTGCATCATTTTGTTTATTCAGTTCTGAAACTGAGTTAGCCTGAACTATTCAACATTCAGAATGTGTTGATTTTCCTGATTTCAGTCATTTGAAGTAGTACCTGATTGGCAGTGTTGTCACATATGTATTTTCTACTTTCTAACAAACCAGAAGGAAAACTAGGAGAAAGTTTAGTGTCGGTTACACCAGAAAGACTGTTCGAAGAATTCTGTATTGTGCATTTAGGCAGGCTCTTCTATATTCCTAGAGAAGCAACATGTCACTATTTGGGTGGTATTTTTTCTCTATGAGTGTCTTATTTTACTGCTTTTTGTAGATAGAAAAAGTGCTTCAGCAAGGAGAAATCGGAGACTGTGCAGAACCCTACATGGTTCTTAAAGAAAGTGAGACTGGCAAGGTAAGTAAATAACTATAAGGACTGTTTAGGTTGAATAATGAATGCACAAGGAAAAAAAAAAGAGAGAGAGAAAGAAAAAACCCTTTAGATTAGTACACAATCCCAAGGGCACTGTGAAGGAAGCCAGTTGGTGCATCCGTGGTGCAAGCAGTGTGGTGTTTGTGACTGACAGGTAGAAGTCATGAGAAGGAAAGGTGCATTTTCATTACAGACACCTTTGGAAATCAATACTGACAAAGTCTTAAGTCACAAAGCAGACAAGGGTGAGCAAAGAAGATGACAATGCAGTGTGGAGTTAGCAGGAATATTTGTACCTCAGAAACATGTTACTGATTTGGCTGGACAACCAGCCTGTTGTAGTGTGTATGTGGCCAGTTCAGTGCTGTCATCTATAGGTAACATGCACTCTGTTCAAAGAAGTCATTCACCTTCCTGAAGCAGATTGACACTGTTTGCTGGACTTCTACACGTCTCTCACCTTTAGAATATTGCTTGCAGTAAAATAGTGTTTCTGTCTCTGATGCAGGATGTAGAACCTGAAAACGTTTCGTGGTGATCGTTCATGCTGGGTTTGACAGTCACTGCAAAAAGATCTGCATTTCCTTTTTCTATAATGAAAATAAACTCCTTGAAAAGAAGTTAAATGAATGTACAAATCAAAACAGCTATGATCCTGACATTGATGCAGTTAAGAAAATGAGATAAAAGAATGCAAATTATTTACTGAACTGTAAATATGTAATTTCCATTTTTTATCTATAGTAGCATTAAAATCACTAATTGTGTTTTAACCAGTCACTATTTTCTTGGTCTTAGACAAAAGAAAAGATCGAAAAACTAAAAGCCCAAGCTGAATCCTTCTGTCAGCGGTTGGGGAAATACAGAATGCCATTCGCCTGGATTCCCATAAGCCTAACTAATTTCTTCAACCTTTCAACACTTGAACGAGAAATATCTGAGGCCGAAGGTTTAAATGGTAGTTGTCTAACTTTTCTAACTAACGCAAAGCGACTCTTTGGTAGGTCTGTGCATAGGGAACAATGTCATTCACTCTGGCATTGAGAGTGAACAGTGGATTCAAAGTCACATCTTCTCAGTCTTCCTTTTCAGTGCTATAAACACAACTTAATATCCTCATCGTTTCATCTCTGCATATTTATTTTTGTGTATGCTAAATATTCATCCATATTTTAGGCCAAATTTTGGTTGAACGCTGGTTTGGTAGAAGTAAAACTCTCCCATATGGAGCTCATTTGCAAAGCAGGGCAATCGAAATACCTGTCATCTTAGTTTCTAGAGAGTACAGGACCGTTAGTCAACAACATTGACCAGTGTGCTTTATGAACTAAAAATTTGAATAAGCTTGTGCTCTGAAGCAGAAATAATGTCCCTTCACTAGATGTGTCCTGGCATTTCACTATTTCACATACTCTGAAGTAGTGGAATGTTTTAGGTACTCTCTCTGTCCTCTGATGTTGCTGGATTTCTAGTGTATTCTGATAGTCTTTGTACTGAAGCAACACAAAGCAAATTGATATTTCATCTAATTTCCCTTTCAAGGGAAGGGATCCACTAGTGACAAGAGAGCAACACTGCTACAGGGGAGAAGACTTTCTGAGAGAAGTCTCAGCTCGGAGGACAGCTATCCAGTATCAAACTTCAAAACAATCTCCCTGACCCTCAATACCTTCTTCAAACAGGTACTGGATACTCTTATTTCTGATTGCCTAAGACATTTTTCAGCTAAGTAATGTGAACTGTGTTGGGAAAAGTTACCAGTGACGTTTTTGTGGGGACAGAGGATAACTGCTGTCAAGTAGGCAGTAATCCACTTGCTTTGCATGCCTCTAGGACATGGTTCACTCAGAAGCTTTTCTCAGTGTTATGGAGTATTTTAATAAAGATAATGATTTTTATTTTTCTCCTGGTAGGAAGGAGACAGGCTCAGTGATGAAGATCTATTCAAATTTTTAGCTGATTTCAAAAGATCATCTTCCTTGCAGAGAAGAATTAAGACTTTACCAGGTACATAATTCATTTCTGATAGAACAGTATATATGTACTTTTCTCCTCTAAATTGTTCTGTAAATTTCAACCCCAAAATATAATTAACTTGGGTTTTAAGTCTATAGTATGTGCTATTGTGGAACTTCCTGGGTTTCCAGTCTCTACCTGAGCACAGGTGCTTTTGAGGTTTTTTTCTGTATAAGTGAGTATGGAGATTTATATTTAGCCTGACATTCTAAAATTATTTGCTTTCCTCCCTAATTTACAGTGTATCTACTGGATGTCTTTTGTAATTATTCAAACTGCTTGAAGTCAGTGCTTTAAAGCAAATTTCTTAGATCCTTGCTATTTCCCTGCAGTGTTTTTAAATGGGTCATATTTTACAGAGAGAGATTAAAATGTGTACACATTTCATCTTATTTGGGTATTTGGATCAGCATTAGTTAACAAAGTAGATAAGCAGAGATGGTGTTTGGCTAACAATGTCAAAACCTGGCCAGCTTATATTTCTTTTTTACATAAATTACAGCGCAAGCTCTTCTGGGTTGTAGAGGAACCTTAAAAAATATGAACCAGGTACAAAGCTGTTTTGCGTTTTTAGCTGATTTCCAGAAATTACAAGTCTGAGTTCCCCAAATGGCTTTCACTTATCACAACAGAGAATTTAAATTGGAAGTCTAGTTATACTTGGGCAAATGTTATCAGTATCAACTGTTTAACAGCTCGCCACAGCAAGCCTGGCTTTCCTGATAGGTGGTGTCTACTTTGGCAGAGATTAATCAGAGCAGAATCTGAGTCGGGGGAGGGAGAGAGAGCTGTATTAAACAGCAGCCCTTTTATCTTTTATTTGTCTCCCAGACAAATTGTATCATATTTCCATGTAAAAGGTACTAGAACATCAACCAAGGATATAGTATTCCTTCTTCCTTTCTTGTTTCTTTGAAATTGTACAGGGTAAACATAAGAGCCATTTATTGGCCTGATGTGTAGGGATGTGTGTAGGCTGCTTCCTGTGTATCTTTCTACACCTATACTTTCGTTCTCATGCAGCCTTCAAGCCAAAGATGCAGTTCTTATTTCTGCACGGTTGCTATGTAACTTCATATATTGTTTTCATTTTTGTTTATTTATACATTGGTTATTTCTTATATTTTTGCTAAGATTTTGTGATTTTTTTTTTTAAAGGAACCCTTAAACTGGAGATTTCCCCAGCTCCAGAAAACCTTGGTTATTGTCTGACACCAGAATTACTACCAGTGAAGCCATTTCCAGAAAACCGTAATCGTCCTCACAAAGAGATTCTGGAATTCCCGATTAGAGAAGTGTATGTTCCCCATACCATTTATAGGTAAGAAATAGCATACATTTTTTAATTTCTTAAGATCCATTTTCAAAAATACTTGTGCTTTAGATTTTTTTTCAGATATAGAAAATAATTATTTTTTTTTTAAATGTTAAAGACTATGCGTTAGGATGATGATTTAATCATACTAACCATTACAAGAGAAAATGCCTGCCGGTTGTTCTATAGTGTATTTACTAATCTAATTATTTTGTCCATTGAAAATTTTTCTAAAATGTCAAAAAAAAACCCTAACAACTCTCATTGACTTGGTGTGTATATATATATATATATGTATGTATATATATATATATATATATATACACCTCTATCTTTCTTCTTCTGTGTTTTTGTTTCACTAGGTCTTGTTACCATTTTTAGCAGTTTTGGTAAATGTGCTGGGTGGTTTCTATTGCTAATTTGAGTCTCTTGAGCGTCTGGGGAAGTAATGTGTTGCTGTGTGTACTTTTTCACCATGGATAACGGCTCTAGGCTATGTTGTTTCTTTTCTTAAATCTGTTCTATTCTGGTTGTTTAAAGGAAACCACAGTGTTCAGTGGTGTGCAGCTCAGCAACTCCCATAATTTTATAGTGGTCTGGCACATCTGAGTCTCCAAGAATAAATGAATATCAAAAGAATGTGCTTCAATATGTTTGTGCAGCATAGTAGTGCTAATGAACGGTGATATTGGTAACAGCTAACTAGCAATAATTCAAAGCGTGGGTATTGCAGTACTATAGATGCAGAAATACCGTCTTTCATGTGAACACTGTGCTAGTGAAGACATGGGAGTAAAGCAAAATGCTTCTTACAGCAGCAGTTGACTCTTCTAGGGGACTTTTCCGATCCCCAAAGCAGTAGCTGCATGCTGAATTGCAGTAGTAGCAAGGATGTGACTATCAGTAAGGAATCACAGAATGAAGAACCTGAATAGAGGGATGTAAAACTCACTCACATGCAGCAGAGGTTAGCAAAGAGCCAGCTCTCCCAACAGGAGGGGCAAAGGAAAGGGGAAGCTGTATCACAGAATCACGGAATTTTCAGAGTTGGAAGAGACATCCAGAGATGATCTAGTCCAACTCCCCTGCTTAACAGCAGGATCCCCTAGAGCACATGACTCAGGACTGCATCCAGGAGAGTCTTGAAAATCTCCAGAGAAGGAGACTCCACAACCTCTCTGGGCAGCCTGTGCCGGTGCTCTGTCACCCTCAACAAAAAGAAGTTCTTCCTCATATTTAAATGGAGCCTTCTGTGTTCCAGCTTGTGCCTGTTACCCCTCGTCCTGTCAGCAGGAACCACTGAAAAGAGTCTGGCTCCATCCTCCCTCAACACACCCTTTAGATATTTGTAAACAGTAATCAAAATCACCCCTCAGCCTTCTCTTCTCCAGGCTAAAGAGTCCCAGCTCTTTCAGCCTTTCCTCATAGGGGAGATGCTCCAATCCCCCAGTCATCCTCGTTGCCCTCTGCTGGACTCCCTCCAGTAGTTCCCTGTCTCTCTTCAACTGGGGAGCCCAGAACTGGAGGCAGGATTCCAGTTGTGGCCTCACCAGGGCAGAGTAGAGGGGAGAATGACCTCCCTCGACCTACTGGCCACACACTGCCCTGTGCAGCCCAGGGTGGCATTGGCCTTCTTGGCGGCAAGGGCACATTGCCGGCTCATGGATAATTTACTGTCTACCAGGACTCCCAGATCCTTCTCCTCGGAACTGCTTTCCAGGAGGTCCCCCCCTAACCTATCCTGGTGCCTGGCATTCTTCTTCCCCAGGTGCAGCACCCTACACTTGCCCTTATTGAACCTCATGAGGTTCTTCTCTGCCCAGCTCTCCAGCCTGTCCAGGTCCCGCTGGATGGCAGCACAGCTCCCTGGAGTGTCAACCACCCTTCCCAGCTTGGCATCATCAGCAAACTTGCTGAAGATACACTCTGTTCCCTCGTCCAAGTCATTGATGAATATGTTGAACAAGACCGTACCAAGTATTGACCCCTGGGGAACACCACTGGTTACAGGCCTCCAACTCGACTCTGCTCCATTGATCATAACCCTCTGTGATCTGTCACACAGCCAGCTCTCGATCCACCTCACCGTCCCCTCATCTAACCCACACTTCCTGAGTTTCCTAATGAGGATGTTAGGGGAGACAGTGTCAAGGTAGATGACATCTGCTGCTCTCCCCTCATCCAGCCAACCAGTTATAACATCACAGAAGGCTAGCAGATTGGTCAAGCATGATTTACCCTTGGTAAATCCATGTTGACCCCTCCCAGTAACTTTCTGTTCTTCAACAGGTTTAGAGATGACTTCCAGAATGAGTCGCTCCATCACCTTCCCAGGGATGGATGTGAGACTAACCGGCCTGTAGTTCCCCGGGTCTTCCTTCTTGCCCTTTTTGTAGACTGGAGTGATGTTGACCTTCCTCTCCTGTTCTCCATGACCTTTCAAAGATGATGGAGAGTGGCCCAGCAATAACATCTGCCAGCTCTCTTAGCACTTGCGGGTGCATCCCATCATGGCCCATGGACTTATGGATGTCCAGTTTGGCCAAGTGGTCTCTAACACTGTCTTCCTCTATCAAGGGAAAGTCTTCTTCTTTCCAGACCTTCCCTCTTGCCTCCAGGATTTGGGATTCACGAGGGACTGCTTTAGTAGTAAAGACCAAGGCAAAGAAGGTATTCAGTAACTCTGCCTTTTCTGTGTCTTCCACCACCAGGGCATCCGCCTCATTCATCAGTGGGCCAACATTTTCCTTACTCTTCATTTTTCTATTGAGGTACTGAAAGAACCTCTTCTTATTATCCTTAACTGTACTGGCCAAGTCGAGTTCTGCTTGAGCTTTGGCCCTTCTAATTTTCCCTCTGCATAGCTTCTCTACATTTTGGTACTCCTCATAAGTTGTCAGTCCCCTTTTCTGAAGGCTGTAGACTTTCCTTTTGTTCCTGAGGTCCAGCCAAAGCTCTCTATTTAGCCAGGCTGGTCTTCTTCCCCGCCAGCTCTTTTTTCAGGACCTGGGGCTGGCCTTCTCCTGTGCTTTTAAGAGTTCCTCCTTGATATATGCCCAGCCATCCTGGTTACCTTTGACCTTCAGGACTGCCTCCCAAGGGACACTCTCAACCATGCTCCTAAGCAGGCCAAAGTCTGCCCTTCGGAAGTCCAGAGTGGCAATTTTGTTGGCTCCCCACCTTGTTTCTGCAAGAATTGAAAACTATCATTTCATGGTCACTGTGCCTAAGACAGCCTCCAACCTTTACATCCCCCACAAGACCAAGCAGCAGGTCCAGTAGGGCACTGTCCCTAGTTGGCTCCCTTACCAGCTGTGTTGGGAAGTTGTCTTCCACACACTCTAGGAACCTCCAAGACTGTTCTTTCTCTGCTGTGTTGTATTTACAGCAAACATCTGGGAAGTTGAAGTCCCCCAGGAGAACAAGGACGAGCGATCGTGAGATCTCTGCCAGTTGCTTATAGAATATTTGGTCAGCCTCTCCATCCTGGTTGGGGGGTCTACAACAGACTCCCACCAAGATGTCTTCCTTATTGCCCTTCTCCTTGAGTCTTACCCATAAACACTCCACACTGTCATTCACATTTTTAAGTTTAAGACAATCAATTCCATCTCTAACATTGAGGGCCACCCCACCTCTCCTTCCTTGCCCATCCCTTCTGAAAAGTTGCTAGCCATCAATTGCAGCACTCCAGTTGTGCAAGTCCTCACACCATGTTTCTGTGATGGCAACTATATCATAGTTTTCCTGCTGTACCATGGCCTCCAGCTCCTCCTGTTTGTTGCCCATGCTGCGTGCATTCATGTAGGTGCGCTTCAGCTGGGCTAATTGTCCCACCACTTTTTTGGGAGGACAAGCTCTAATTATCACCTGACCACTCTCAAACCCTTCTCTAGCTTCCAACCTATCATTACCCCTCATGTCTTTGCTACTACTAAATGAATCACCGTCCCCTACCTTCACTGAGACAACAGACTGCAAGCATTGGCATGCTGCTCCCAGGCACCACTATATTTATTTTGGTTCCATCCCCATCCCCCTTCAAACCTAGTTTAAAGCCCTAGCAATAAGTTCTGCTAGCTCTTGCTCTAGGATCCTTCTCCCCCTTTGGGTTAGGCTTCTCCCACGTTTTGCCAGTATGTCTGGTGTCCTGAAGATCAATCCATGATCAAAGAAACCAAAGTCCTTCCGGTTGCACCAGTCTTAGAGCCAGGAGTTATCTGCTGGCTCTTCCTGTTTACCCCCTCATCAATCCCTGCAACTGGTGGGATGGAGGAGAACACCACTTGTGCACCTAGTCCCTTAAGCAGCCATCCCAGGGCCCTGGAGTCTCTCTTCATTGCCCCTAGACTTCTGGTGGCTATCTCATCACTGCCTACTTGAAATATCAGTAATGGGTAGTAATCAGAGGACTGAACCAGGGTAGGGAGTTTTCTCCGTATATCCTTAATCCTGGCCTCAGGGAGTGGGTCTGGCCTGCGTATAGGGCCTTCCTGTCCCTTTAGAAGTGAGTCACCTATGACTAGGACCTGCCTTTTTTTTCTAAGTGAGAAGGTTTTGAGGCGAGGCATGGTCTGACTTGATCTCAGTGGCACCTCCAAGTTTGGCAAACCATCACCCTCATCCCCGGTTGGTTCCCCTTGCAGGGCATCATATCTGTTTCACAAGGTCACCTGGGGAGGTGGGACAGTTACCCTAGGGACATGCTTCCCACACCGCTTGCGCCGTTCAGGAACTTGTTGCCATTGCTCACTGTCCTGTGAGCCATCACGCTTGGCCAGGCGAAGAGGGGACAGGGAGCGCTCTGCATCATGAGCCCCACCTGATTGCTGGGCCTGGCTCAGGGGGGCTGAGTTGTGACACCAGCTGTCTGTCCCCCTCTCACACTCCCTGGTACTCCTCAGCCTCTCCACTTCCTCCTTCAGCTCTGCCACCGTGCCCAGCAGATCACTGATCTGCTGTCACCTCACACAGCCAGTCTTTGCTGTTCTCCGACAGGCTCAGGCACTCCCTGCAGCCGCAGACCTGGACCTCCACGTGTCTGTACGGGACCTCCGTCTGGGTTGTCACAGTCCTCCTGGCAGCAGCTTTTGCCCAAGTGGAAACCACAGTTACACTCCTCTGGGCTCACTGCCCGTTCCTAACTGCCCACTGCCCTGACACTGCTCCCTGCCGCGCCTCAGCTCCTCCCGCCCCTCCCTCGTTCGCAGCTCCTCGGCGCCTGCCCCGTGCCTGCTCGTGCCCACTGCCCCGGGCCACGCCCCTGTTTGCCCGCTCCGGCCGCTCGCGCTCCCCAGGGGCGTTTAAAACTCTCCCGCGCGGCTCCTGGCCACGCCTCTCCCGCGCCTGAGTGGCTGCCGCGGGCTGCCTGGTCCCGCTGGGGCTCGGGCTGCGAGCGGGGGGTCCCTGGGCTCAGGAATCCTCTGCACAGCGCCCTCAGCCCTCACCGCCCGCTCACCTCCGTCGCTGGTGTTGTCGCCACCACTGCCTCGCCGATTGCAATGGTTCAGTACATCTCAGAACTGCAAGGCTGCAGACTAATTTATTCTGGGGAGACGTTCCACACCCTCATGGGAAACTGGAAAGTCAGTGGGCTACTGGTGACATCTGGATTTGGGTCTCAGCTTTTAAGGAAAGCAGAAAGAGGAATGGCATCTTACCTAACGATAACAACTTGCATTGTAGCATCAGCAGAGAAATGAGTAAGCAAGCCAGTTTGGGTGGAGCCTCGTTGGAAGATTTGGAGGAGTCACTCCTGGGCTGTGCTGTGTATCTGTGGCATTCAGACTCCTGAGGGCAGTTTCTCTGTGCTCTTGGCACCAGAATGCTAAAATGCAGAGTGTTGTGGTACTTCTGTCTTCTCTGTGTATCAAAAATAGATGTCTTTTAGATGAATAGATGAATGTCTTTTTATTATTTTTTTTTTTTACAATTTTTGGTGGGTTTATGCAGACATCTCTGTAGGGGATGTAGTTTTTATACAATTGAAAGTGCAGATGAAAATGAACTTGAGTAATTATGCTATTTTTTAAAAATGAAAAAATATGACAGTTTAAACTTTCCTGTTCATTATCTGTCCTCACTAAGGAGCAGCATGTGTCAACTCCAGTGTGCAGCCCAGCCTTATAGTGTCTAAAGGTCTGCTTTTGCAAATGAAAAGCATTAACAACCGTTGTGTTGCTGAGCTAGAAAGAGAGTTGAATCTGCACAGAATATTCTGTCTTTAGTTCTCACCAAGGTAAACTTCTGCAGCTAAGACATCATGAATATCAAAGCCAGTATGCTGAAAATTAATTTGTGCATCTTGTGAAGCAAGTTTGGGTGTCTCCACACTATCCTTCAGTTGCTACAATGTCTGTATTAAATACATACACCCATGTGAGCAAAAATGAACACTCTTTGAGCAGGAGTTCACACCCAGCATGCTGAGTATCTTCAGGCTTTTTGGACCCTGTTTTGATTTTCATTGTAAGTAAAAGTTGTGGTAACAAGACAAAGTAGAATCTATCCAGCCTAACTTGTAATAATGAAGAGAATAGCTGTAAAGAATAGTTTCTTTCATTAATCTTCACCTTAATTACTGAATCAACAATGATGAAACAACTGACATGCTGTAAGTAGTGTTACGCTGTAAACTGGAACTCGGTCAGTTAATACTCAAATAAAACCCTAAAGAGAGTTAGTTAGACTGGGGAAATGGTGAAAAAAATGCAGAAATGCTAAGTCATGTTTTGACTGCCTCATGACTACTAACATGTTTAGAGTGAGAAAGGGGAGTTGCCAACTGAAACTGTTAATGAACTCCAGCAATAGCTCCCCAGAAAGTCAGAGGTGGCAGCTTTGGTAACATTATGAAACACAGAGTCTGGAACTTGGTGTGGTCCAGGAAATAACACTTGTGTTTGTGCAGTGCCAGTGAAAGCACTTCTTTTCCCCACAAGCCACATCTGAGATGTTTTTGCCACACAATCATGCCAGTGCTCCGTTCAGTGAGCAAAAGCATTGTCAGGGAACGTAGGCCAATGTATTTAGAATCATAGAATCAGAATAGCTTTGGTGGAGATCAAGTCCAACCGTAAACCTAACACTGCCAAGTCCACCACTAAATCATGTCCCTAAGTGCCACAACTACACATCTTCTAAATACCTCCAAGGATGAGGACTCCACCGCTTCCCTGGCCAGCCTGTTCCAATGCCTGATAACCCTCTCAGTGACAAAATTTTCCCGAATACCCAATCTGAACCGCCACTGGTGCAACTTGAGTCCATTTCCTCTTGTCCTGTCACTTATTACTTGAGAGAATAGACCAACCCCCGCCTCACTACAGCCTCTTTTCAGGTAGTTGTAGAGAGTGATAATGTCTCCCCTGAGCCCTCTCTTCTCCAGACTAAACCACCCCAGTTCCCTCAGCCACTCCTTATCAGACTTGTGCTCCAGACCCTTCACCAGCCTCGTTGCCCTTCTCTGTACACTCTCCAGCAGCTCAGTGTCCTTGTAGTGAGGGGCCCAAAACTGAACACAGTACTTGAGGTGCAGCCTCGCCAGAGCTGAGTACAGGGGCACGATCACCTCCCTACTCCTGCTGGTCACACCATTTCTGATACAGGCCAGGATGCCATTGGCCTTCTTGGCCACCTGGGCACACTGCTGGCTCATATTCAGTCAGCTGTTGACCAACACCCCCAAGTCCCTTTCTGCCAGGCAGCTTTCCAGCCACTCTTCCCCAAGCCTGTAGCGTTGTATGGGATTGTTGTGACCCAACTGCAGGACCCAACACTTGGCCTTGTTGAACCTCATACACTTGGTCTCAGCCCATCAATCCAGCCTGTCCAGATCCCTTTATGGAGCCTTCCCTTTGCTTAATTTAATTGCCATGCAGTTCTCCTTGCTTAGTTCTCTGGAGGGTGAATACTGTTTTGAGCCTGAGATTAAACCAACCTATGCAAAGTCACTCTGAATTTGAATAGAGCTAGATATTAAATGTTTCATGTTATTTTATTTCATTTCCTCTGAAAAGTAGAACCATCCTGTCTTAATTAAGCAATGTGCTAGCATTTAGTCATAATTGAGTGTCACGGTCTGCTAGTGTGTTACAGGTGATTTAATGTTTTCCAGTTTTTGATTTTAAGTCTGTGAACCAATTTTTTTTTTATACCAGTGCTATAAATTTAGATATTAAAAGAATGAAAATGGATAAAATCATTACCTGTTTTCTATTAACATTACCATGAATGCAGAAGAGGGTTACATGTAGGAATGTACTTGAGTAACAAATAAATGAAAAATACAGGCTGGTATAAAAATACCTCTACACATGTCCAGACAAATACTAATTAAACATCTAGCTTTGGTTTTTCTCCTGAGAATTTAAAAGAAATGCAAAGATCTTGTTTACTTGATGGGGTTGTTTTTTTTGCCAATGTAAGATACTTCAGAGGAAAAAAGTATTTATTTTTTTTTTCTTTTAAAATAATAGCTTTTTCTTTTGAGATAGGGGAAGCAGAGTTTTCTGTTATAGTCTTTGAACTTAACTGTTACTAGTTCTTGTGATGGTGTAATGCCATTATTTTACATTATGCTGTTTCTGATTTATGACAGAGAGATCAGGTAGCCCACTTTCTTTGTTCAGTGTGGAATTGAGCATTTCTTTTTGTTGTGTACCTACATTTCTTTAATAAAAATAGTTCCCTGAAAATGTCAAAACATTCCAAGATTTATTCCTTTCAATACCCTTCTATTTTTAATAGGAAAAATAATGAGTTTGTTTATAATTTTATTTTCTCATTTATTATAAATGAAAATGATGATGCTTACTGCCACTATGAAATGGTGGTGCTGGGGAAGAGAGATTTGTCCCATCACTTCAGCAGTAACTCATCTTAACGAGGCACAGGAAGTCTTGTCTTTGATAGGGGAAGTGCCTAACATGGGATTTTCAGGGGGAAAGGGGGAAACCTTTACTTTGCTGTTGTTTCATTTAATTGCAAATCACTTGGCACTGTGGTCAGACTTCCTGTAGTATGCAGTATGAGCTGGAGGCCTTCTGCTTTGTTGGTAATCATTCTACCCCATCCTTGACTACTTTTGAGTGAGAAAAGGTTATTGGTATATAATGGTCTGTTATTCCTGTTACTGCCATCACAGCATTATCTAATCCTTTCTGCCTCTCCGCCCACAGGATCTGGAGACAGCATAGTAGCCCTGTGCATCTTCTACAGAGACATTGCTCTAGTGTTGTGCCTGTTGGAGATGCTAGCACTTCTAACTTCTTTTTCAGTGTAAACAAAGTGGAGATTAGTATGGTGCTGCTGTGCACAGGTGAAGGAAACGGCTTAAGCTAGCTACTGCAGTTTCAGACAGAGATACGAGTGTGTCCTGGTTTGTTCTTCTCCTTAGTACACATGATTTCATCCCAATGCAAATAGCTGCCTGCTCTTTTCCAAGCTCCAGAATCTTTCCTGGGCATCTAGTATACTATCTCAACAGTAAGAAGTTTCATGGAAGGTTTCCTAATTTTTCTTTGCTTTTTACTCAGATAAAAATGACTTTGTCAAATATTGCATAACAAAGCAGAAACAATGAACACAAAAATTTCACAAACAGGATTCTGAAAGTGCATGCCCCTTTTCCATAGGCAGCTTGTTTGTCACAGTGCTTTGAGAAGATATACTACACATGACTCCTCATAACAAACTTCATTAACTATGTAATACAGGCAGAGAGGAAAATATGCCACCACAGCATGGTGATCTCTGTGTAGTCACTGAGCAGAGAGTCTGAATAAAGTATGGATTTGTCTAAACTTCGAGATGAAAGCAAAGCCTTTAAAGAAATGTGTAGTTAATCTTTAAAAAGACAATCAAATGCAAGTAGTTTAGCTAGAGTGGATTTTTCAGTTCTTCAAAATATTTTGGTTAATTGTAATTTGACATGATAAATTAAATTTTTGAAAACTATTTTCAGCAGACGTTTAAGCAAGTAAAATTCAAAATGCAACAGCAGCATTTTAAAAAATCTTGAAAATTCGGTGTCTTGAATAGCTGCTAGCTCTCTGCATGAAAATCATTACTACAGTATCTGCTTTCACATCCTGCTGAGCACTTCTGTACTATTTAAAATTTATCATACACTGATAAATATTGTGGTTTGCCTCCCAGACAAATCTGATGTATTTTTGATGCCATTGTTTTTCAGCTTCAGTGTTAGTTTGTTCTTTGGTCTGCTCTGTGGAAACAAAAGAGCACTATCAGCAAGAAAATCTTGTTAAGGAAAGCTTTTCACAGAAAGTGAATGCAATTCATTTATAATGTATACCAAGTAAGATAGTGCTCTTTTCTTTTGCAAGAAGCTAAACTGAGTCTTCCAGACACCTGTAGGGCTGAAGATTGAAATTAACATGTAGGCATCTCAGTTCAAGCAACTTCCTAAAGCATAAGGAATGTGGGACTGAAACCCAGTTCCTAAGACCAGTTCCAGTTCTACCACTGACTTTCTGCAGAGCCCTGGCTTATTGATTGTATCTCGTATTCTCCAGCAGCATGTTCACATCCACAGCAAGATACCTACCATGCAGGAATGTTAGAAGGTTTAGACTAAGTTTATACGCTATATTCAAACAATGCCGGGCATTTTTGTTGTGGTTGAATTCTCCAAACTTGAGGCCATTTTGTCCCACTTTTTTTTCCCTCTCTTGTAAAGGGTATCACTATTGCTTCTCCTCTAGAATGTGAAGATAGAAGCACTACATTATCTAGCACAATAGCTTCCCAGAAAAACTAGACTGCTCATTTGTCATTATCATTAGGAGTCAGAGGGTGAATGCTCACTCTCCTCTCAAGAAAGAAGCTATAACCGAAAACACAAAAGACATAAGTAATGTGAGGGGCCTACCTTTCCAGATGGTTTTGGAGGAAAGTGTCTTCTTCACTGATTTGGTTTTGCTGCAGCTCCACTTCAGCCGTCAGTGGCTTCTGCTTTGGTCTTGCATGAATATCTCAGGGAAAAATGAAGCTACTCTGATCACTGACTGCCCCTGGTTAGGTAGCAGGGTGCTGAATAATGCCCTTTTGTAAAGAGTTCCCAACCAGGACTCTTAGAACTGAAACATTCCTTTCCAAGCCTGCAGATGTTTGCTGACCTCAGGACACTGTGCTTTCTCCTTCAAACCATTTGTCTGCTTTTCACGGAATGAAAATGCTCCAGTAACTTCATCCAAGAATTGTTAATAGTGCTGGAATACTGGTAGTAGTTGGTGGCTTCCTTTTTGGCAAGAATGAGTAACTTCTTTAGCTTAGGTCTGCAAGGCACTTAGAGGGAGAAGACATCAGTTTTCTCACTGGGTTTTTTTTCCTCTTGCTTGATAAATGGTTACTTTGAGGTGTACAGTTTAGAGAAGAAACATCACTCAAGAGCAGTGCAGTTTGTCAGCAGAGCTTCCAACCTCCCAGGTCAGGATGAGGGAGTGTGTAAGTGCATCAATGAGACAATTAAAACAAATGCAAGTTCCACTTGATGACTTCTAGCTGCACAGATCTTGCATACTGCTGAATCCTATGTCATTCACTAAGGTTTTTAAGCATTTTCAACTAAAATATTAGAAATGCATAGTGTCTGTGGCAACAAAAAGATGCTGGTAAATATGAAATATTGCCTCATATTATCTAACAAATGTAACTTAAGGAGGCATGTTACCAGTATTTTAAGAAGATATGGTATGCTACTTTATTTACTAGCACTCCTTCACTGTGTCATTTATTAATTAAATATATCAGAACAAAATTATCTCACCACAATTATCAGCTGTATCATCATTCAAATAGGTTCATTATTATGTGTAAAAATCTGGTATGTCAGAAATTTCATTCTTTGATTATCAGGGTTTAATAAGAATTTTGGGATGGAGCTTTACCTCTGTCCTGGTTCCCAAGGTGCAGAGCCATGAGCCAGCCATGCAGGCAGGCCATGAGTAGCCCCAAGTCAGCTGGGAGATCCAATCAAGGCAGCTGACTCACAGGTGTATCCCATACCACCTCATCATGCTCATTAGAAAAGGAGGGAGCTCAGTGAGGGTGGGGTTCCTCCTCTCCTTGAGGCTTATTGCTGGTGGTCTTTTATTCCTGCTGTTGACATTGAGAACCAGGCTGAGTAGAACCCTCTATGCTTTATGTTGATTGCTGTTTCAGTTTTGTTTTTCTATTACATCTGTTTTCTGATTCAACTCACAGGCCTTCTCCCTTTTTTCCCTGATTCTCCTTCCCAACTGGGGAGGGAGCATCAGGTGATAGACCAACTGCTATGGTTTAGCCCTGTGTACTGGCTAACCATAGACAACCTCTATGTACACGGCTAGAGAAATCACAAGTCCTGGGATGGTGACTGAATGTTTAAAATGCAGCTCTATGGTACAGTTTCTGTCTTCCTTTTTTCGGCTTTTCATACTTAATTCAGGCAACTAGGCAATGCCTTATGTGTGACCTACCATCTTGTTGTTACAGAGTCTTGACATTGCAGTTGATACCCCGTGCGTATCCACTTGTTTTATCCACATTAATAACAGTGCCACTCAGGATTTAATAATACTGGAACCAGCAGGGGAATTTAGGATATTATCAATGGAACAGTGGGTTTAGTTTGGTAGAGGACTGCAAAGCATGGAGGACAGAGACATCAGAAGGTGGTATAACTCATTTGATCTTCATATTTAAAAAGTTTAAAAGCATTTTAAGCCATCTTCTGAAAAAGATGATGTAAAGTAGGCAATCATAGGTCAAAAAGTTCCCTACATTTGCACACCGTAAAATCAATATGCCAGGTAAGAAATGATTTTGTTGGTAATTTTTATGATTCACAAAATTTCTGTTATTTGCCTTTAGCACTGGTTTTTGAAGACATTATGTCATTGATTATTTGTTTGCTATATTTGATATTTGAAGTGATGGTAGGTCAGTTCAGTGGTGTTTAATGAATAACTATGAGTCCTGGAGAGAAAGCTATGAAAATTTTAGTCTGACTTGACTATAAGCTCTAGGTCACATTTAAATTGAGAAATAACTCTTCTTGTCATAATTTTGTGATTTAAATCTGCAGAAATCTAATGGTTTGAGTCAGCCTTCCATTCAGTTCCTCTGGCAAAATTTTTTTCATATTGACTAAAATTTTAATAGAAAATATATTAAAGTTTTCACACCAATGCTAATGAACAGATTAAAGTGACAATCACTGTCAGCCTAAATTGAATGAGGGCTTCACCACTGACTTTTTAGATAATTCATAATATTAGCAATATGAGAAAAATCATACAAACTATTACCTAAATTATCCATAGTAAGATACAGAATATGTGACATGTACACATCCTCTTGAGCATGACATGTTGAAGGTCTGTCATTGTGCCATTTGTTCTATCAGTAGCAGACTAGAATGGGTTTCCATATTTCATAGAATCATAGAATGGTTTGGGTTGGAAGGGACCTCAAAGATCATCTAGTTCCAACCCCCCTGCCATAGCAAGGACACCTCCCAGTAGATCAGGTTGCTCAAGGCTCCATCCAGCCTGACTTTGAACGCTTCCAGGGATGGAGCATCCACAGCTTCCTTGGGCAACCTGTTCCAGTGCTTCATCACTCTCATGGTAAAGAACTTCTTCGTTATATCTAGTCTAAACCTACCCTCTCTCAGCTTACACCCCATTACCCCTTATCCTATCATTACAGTCCCTTGTAAAAAGTCCCTCTCCAGCTTTCTTGTAGGCCCCTTCAGATACTGGAAGGCTACTATGAGGTCTCCCCGGAGCCTTCTCTTTTCCAGGCTGAACAAGCCCAACTCTCTCAGCCTATAAGGATAGGAGAGGTGTTCCAACCCTCTGATCATCTTTGGTAGCCCCGCTCTGCACGCGCTCCAACAGCTCCATATCTTTCTTGTGTTGGGGGCTTCAGAGCTGGACACAGTACTCCAGGTGGGGTCTCATGAGGGCAGAGTAGAGGGGCATAATCACCTCCCTCGACCTGCTGGTCACACATCTTTTGATGCATCCCAGGACACAGTTGGTTTCCTGGGCTGCAAGCGCACACTGCTGGTTCATATTGATCTTATCATCCACCAACATGCTCAAGTTCTTCTCCCCAAGACTGTTCTTGATCCACTCATTGCTCAGCCTGTATCTGTGCTTGGGATTACCTTGACCCAGGTGCAGGACCTTACACTTGGCCTTGTTAAACTTCATGAGGTTGTTCTGGACCCACCTCTCCAGCTTGTCAAGGTCCCTCTGAATGGCATCCCTTCCCTCCAGTGTGTCACCACACCACACAGCTTGGTGTCGTCAGCAGACTTGCTGAGGGTTCACTCAATGCCACTGTCCGTGTCACTGACAAAGATGTTAAACAGCACCGGTCCCAATACTGATCCCTGAGGGACGCCACTTGTCACCAGTCTCCACTTGGACACTGAGCTACTGACCACAAGCCTTTGAGTGCGACCTTCCAGCCAATTCCTTATCCACCAGGTGGTCCATCCATCAAATCTATGTCTTTCCAATTTGGAGACCAGGATGTCATGTGGGACAGTGTCAAAGGCCTTGCACAGGTCCAGGTAGATGACATCAGTTGTTCTTCCCTTGTCTGTTGATGCTGTTACACCATTGTAGAAGGTCACCAGATTTGTCAGGCAGGATTTTCCCTTGGTGAAGCCATGCTGGTTGCCACCAATCACCTCCACATTTTCCACGTGCCATAGCAGAGCTTTCAGGAGGATCTGCTCCATGATCTTGCCAGGCACAGAGGTGAGACCGACTGGCCTGCAGTTGCCCAGGTCTTCCTTTTTTCCCTTTTTGAAAATGAGGATGATGATTCCCCTTTTCCAGTCAGTCAGCGTTTTGGCAGACTGCCATGACCTCTCAAATACGATAGAAAGTGGTCTAGCAACTTCATCTGCCAGTTCCCTCAGGACCCGTGGATGGATCTCATCAGGTCCCATGGACTTGTATACCTTCAGGTTCTTTAGATGGTCTCGAACCTGATCTTCACTAACAGTGGGTGGATTTTCATCCTCCCAGTCCCCGCCTTCAGTTTCTACAACTTGGGCAGTGTGGCTAGAGCCCTTGCTGGCAAAGACTGAGGCAAAGAAGTCATTGAGAACCTCAGCCTTCTCCATATCCTTCATGACCAGTTCTCCTGTTCCCTTCCGGAGAGGGCCTACATCTTCCCTAGCCTTCTTTTTATCATTTACATGCCTATAAAAATGTTTCTTGTTCCCCTTGATGTCCTTGGATATATTTAATTCTACCTGGGCTTTTACTTTCCTAACCTGATCCCTGGCTCTTTGGACAACTTCCTTGTGTTCTTCCCAGTCTACCTGTCCTTTCTTCCACTTTCTGTAAATTATCTTCTTGTCTCTAAGTGTGTCCAGGAGCTTCTTGTTCATCCACGCAGGTCTTCTGGCATTCTTGCCTGCCTTCCTCTTTTTTGGAACACATTGCTCCTGGGCTTGGAGGAGGTGGTCCTTGCATATGGACCAGCTTTCTTGGGCCCCTCTCCCCTTCAGGCATATGTTTCTCTATGCTGCATCATTATGTTACAGCCAGAAATACCTTGTTCTGCACAAACCTCAGCCCTGAGGCCCTTGAATATGGACCAGGCCCCTCTCCCCTTCAGGGCTTCATCCCATGGTACTCCACTAAGCAGATCCCTGAAGACGTCAAAGACTGCTCTCTTGAAGTCCAGGGTGGTGAGCTTGCTGCATACTCTCCTTGTTGCTCTGAGGATCTTCAATTCTAACATTTCATGATCACTGCAGCCAAGGCTTCCCTTCAGCTTCACATTAGCCACCAGCCCCTCCTTGTTGGTGAGAACAAGGTCCAGCATGGCACCACTTCTCATCAGTTCCTCTGCCACCTGGAGAAGGAAGTTGTCATCAATGCATTCCAGGAATCTCCTGGATTGCTGGCATCCTGCTATGCCATCCTTCCAACAGATATCTGGGTGACTGAAGTCTCCTGTGAGGACCAGGGCTTGTGAATGCGAAGCCTCTTCTCTCTGTCTATAGAGGGCCTCATCTGCTTGGTCATCCTGGTCGGGTGGCCTGTAGCAGACCCCCACTCTGATATCACCTTCCCCTGCCTTTCCTCTAACCCTGACCTGTAAGCTCTCAGTTAGCTCCTCATTCATCCCCAGGCCAAGCTCCATGGATTCCAGCTGGTCACTGACATAGAGGGTGACACCCCCTCCTCTTCTTCCCTGCCTGTCTGTCCTAAAGAGCCTGTACCCATCTGCTCCTATGCTCCAGTCATAGGAGCCATCCCACTATATCTCAGTGATGCCTATAACATCATAACCTTGTAGACGGGCACACATCTCTAGCTCCTCTTGTTTGTTCCCCATGCTCTGTGCATTTGCATAGAGGCATTTAACTGGGGCCCCCACTGAAGCTGACTTATCAGCTGAAATGCTTTTTGTCTGGAATCCATTATCTCACACTTCATGTGCTCTCTTGCAGGCCTGCAATCCATCCCTGGAGCCAGGGCATCTATTGCCAGCACTGGCCTCAAAGCGGGATGGAATGAGCATCCCCTTCCCCATCAAATCTAGTTTAAAGCCCTCCTTACTAGACTGGCTAGTCTTTGTCCAAATAGGTTTTCCCCTTTATCTGAAAGATGTACCCCATCAGCCCCCAGGAGACCAGGTTTCTCAAAGTGAGACTCGTGGTCCAAGTAACTGAAACCCTGGCTGTGGCACCACTCCTGGAGCCATTCACTGATTTTCTTGATTTTGTTGGCTCTTTCAAGCCCCCTGCCTTTGTCTGGGGGGACTGATGAAATTACTACCTGGTCTCCGAGTCCTTCACTGCCTCTCCTAGGGCTCTGTAGTCCCTCTTGATGGTTTTTAGATTACCTGTGACTGCATTCCTGGTGCCCACGTGAAACAGTAGCAAAAGATAGTAACACGTGGGATGCTCCAGGTTTGGTAATCTCGCAGGAATGTCCTTAATCCTAGCCCCCAGAAAGCAGCAAACTTCTCTAGACAGCGGGTCGGGTCGGCAAATGGGCGCCTCAGTACCCCTCAAAAGAGAGTCTCCCACTACTGTTACCCGCAGCTTTTTCTTGGTCGCACTTGTTGTTATTCTGGGAGCTGACCTGGCCACCTTTCCCTGCTCTGAGGTGTCTATCTCATCCTTTTCTCCCTCTTCCTTCTGCAGAGCCATGAAGCAGTTCTGCAAGGACACTTCAGGCTTTGAGGGAGGTTTCTTCCTCCTCCTCCTGGATCTTACCTGCACAAGTTCCCATTCTGCTGTAATATCAGCTTCACCCTTATTTGGCTGTTCCAGTGGAAGAACTTTTGGCTCCTTGGCCAGAGTCTGTATTTCCACTGCTGCGTTCCCCTGGATCAAGTTGTCTATCTCTTTTTCTGCCTCCCTGATGCCACACAGCCTTGTGACCATCTGCTGCAGCTCTGCCACCTGCTTCAAGATGTCCTCCACCTGAGCACACCTCATGCAGTTGGGTAGAAGGAAGGTCTAGGCACTGCCAACAGGCTGAGGTCTGGACAGCAGCCTCAACCTTGAGCAGCTCCGTCTGGGTGGAGGCATCAGTAAGGTGTTTGTGATTTGCATTTGGTAAAGTGTTTGTGATTTGCATTATGATTTTCAATCATATTTTTTGAAGATTACCCACCCTCTCTGACAAAAGTGTAGAAGAATCAACAAAGACTGAAAATTATAACTAATGTATCAGGTTTTGTTTCCAGTACCATAAGTATTAAATGGCAATGTTAACCCATCCATCCCTGTTCACCTGTAGAACATTTGTGGTTTGTGTCAGCAGTGACTGCAAATAAATTGGCTTTTGCTATGTATGGCGTTCTTTTCACAGTCATCCATCAACATGCCTAATATTCATTAGAAGTTTCAGATGCACTTGTTGACACCTCACTGTGTAATTTAGCAAGGAGAAGGGTTTTATTATGTCAGACATATGCACAACCAACAAATACAAACAGGAATAATCAATGAGGACACAGACTTGAAACTCTGCATAGATTTTATCTTGGCAGAAGATATGTCTGCATTGCTTTGGCCATGAGAAGGGCTTAAATCACCACTAAGTCCCATGTAAGTGTAGAAAACAAACTTGAATGAGAATTGCTGCATGGTGTGCTGTGTCAGGCTAGATTGACCCTTAGCTTTCCCAGCAAGTTAACTGATTCTGAAATAGCGTCCTATGTTACTGTCCCTCTGCTCAGTCAGTCTCTGACCCAGAGAAGCTGTCTGCATCCATGCTTCACCCAGGACTCTGCTGCCCTGTGGGACTCTTGTCTTAGTGAAGTGAAAGGAAGCCATGGCTTTTCTAGACCCCTATTAACTCATGAATAGCTCTTTTGCTTTTTCAAAGCACATCTGACTATATCTGGAGGTAGAGCCCTATACTTACTGTAGGGGGAGCAAGGGGAGAAGTTTAATCACACTGACCAAAAGTAATTGCTGTGGCATGTTGTTTGAATATTTCTGCTCAGCGCAGAGCCTCAAGAGAGACACAATGCTTCCTGGAGCTCACCACATCCTTATAGGCACGCTAGCTGTCCTACTGTTTAAAAGACGGCAGTGTGTGCTGCCCTGACAACCCCTGCTAACTGCCATCTGCTTGTCATTGCTTCCTCTCAGACTTTTGGATGGTACGGATGTTGGCAGGCAGTAGCACCTACACAGTGGTCAACATTGGATCTACAATTCATGCCTGTGTGAAGAAACCTCTTTTGATCATCTCCGCACCTGCCTGCTTTAAAAAGTCAGTCATCCCTTTTGTCTCTGCAGGATATCCGGAGTCAGTATTTGCCTCTGTTCTTCCTCAGTGCTGATGGGTTTAATACACATGTAAGCAAGATCTCTAAAACTGGTTGAGCATAAATGGCACAAGCTTTAGCTCTTCAGTACAGTACTTGCTGGAATAATGTTTCCTTGGTTGTGTAGTCAGCAGAGAGCTCTCTGTAATTTTACATATCTTTCATCTCAAGTCATATCTAAATATAAAATCCAGTGCTTAGGGACATTATATGGATTTGTGACATCTTCTGCTGGGCTGCAGATTAATGAAGTGATGACTGGATTATGCAGCCTCCTGTACATGTATTTCTTCACCTCTGGCAGATGTAATATTGATTATATCCTTCATTTAATATATCATTCCCCCAAGCGTAATTTAGTGGAGGTGACCAATATATTTCTCTCTTTCACTTAGCTTTTCCTAATAGCATCTTGGAGAGAATTTGGCAGAGCAGAAATTGCATTTAAGAAGGTAAAGAAGAAAGTGCATTAGTGTGGCAGGCAGGAGTACTTTTCTGAACAAAGGGAAAGGCAAGTTACATGCTAGTTTGTTTGCTAAGGCATGCCATGGCCCATGTAGCATGCGTTGGTTAGCAAGGTATCTTGGACTGTATAGTTGAAGAGTATTGCCACATTGTGATACATGGCAATAAGGAGACTCAGCCACAGTTCTCCAGGTCTTGGGATACAGCAAATGGAAGATGGACTGTCTGTCTCGTTGACAATGTTCTCCAGGTCCACATTTTCAGCTGACAATGGTACCGAGCAGATAACTGTGATAAGGACAGAGTGATTTTGTATGTAGCTTCCGACTGTCACAGACACAAAGAAAGCATGAAAGCCCATAAGTAGTTCTCATTGCTTCTCATTGGAAGCTAGCATCCTTCCACCAACACTAATCTTATTCCTTACACTCAGAGCACAAATAGTGAGAATCTTATACCAGACTGGGAAAATGAGACAGTAAATAGACATAATCATGGTGCCAGATGTGTGTAATCCAGGTCTAGCTGAAATCTCAGACTTGTCACAGACTTCACTGGAGAAAAAGCTTTTTATTAGCATTTTGTCTCTTCTACCAGAATTGTTGGGTTTTGAACTTGGACAACCATCTATGCTGCAAGATTCCCCCCAGAAATTAAATGTGATTTTTAAATTTAGTGATCTGTCCAAATACAGAAGCTAGTAAAGAGCAAAGTGTGCTGTATTTTAAAGCATTACTCCTTTTCATTACTAAAAAATGTCAGTTTCTAGAATTATGGTTCAAAATTTCTTGTTTGTATTTACTTAGGTTCATTGATACTGCTTTTTGATTTGCATATTCTAGAAATATATGACATTTTGTTGCTATAAGTTAGGAATGTATGAACTTCAATTGGTTTTATTTGCTGGTTTACTTGTTTTTATCATCTCTTTGTGATTCCTTACCTCTTCCAAAATCTGATTCTTCACAGCTGAGAAGGGAGCTGCTGTCTTGAGAGATTCTTGCTTTTCATTACAACAAACAAAGACAGTAATTTATTTATAACTACAAATTACATATTTCCAAAACCAAAAGAGAGATAGGAAAACTGCCTTCTCAAAGAAATAGCTCACTGGATGAGATGCCTTAAACATAGGATGCTCTATGCGTCAAAACAAGAACTTACCTTTTCTTTGTCAACTTTTGAAATGGTATCTAGGTGGAATTGAAGGACAAGGAGAGGAATCAGCAAAATGCTAGTTTGTGCACTTCATTTTGAAATGCAAATGCTTGCCATTTACTCATTTTATTCTTCCTTTTCTTTCTTCCAGAAATCTCCTCTATGTTTACCCTCAGAGGCTGAATTTTGCTAACCGACCAGCTTCTGCAAGAAACATTACCATCAAGATCCAGTTTATGTGTGGTGAAGACTCATCCTGTGCAATGCCGGTAATAAATGCTGAGATTTCTTAGCAGGCTTTTGCTTAGGTCCTGAGGAGCCTCTGAAGAGATAACTAATTATTTACTTTGCATCACCATAGTTTCTAGTGGGGCCTTAGGAAGCCTGACATCAGGGAGCTTGTGAAGCTTGTCATTCTCATCAAAAAGCAGGGCTGTAGTCCTTACCCACAACCGGAAAATCTTGTCACTCGAGTGGAACAGAGGCATATTACTTCCTCTTATCTAAGTCTTCCTACCTTATTTTCAGAAGAGTGACATTGTATTAAATCAGTGCTGTGTTGGAAACTCTGATGGTAAAATTCACAGAGCTTCAGAGACCGTTTAAGAATGATGTTGTCTGTCTTACAGCGTAACTCCTCTGTGTGCACTATTTGTACAGAAATACTCAGGTGTAACAGTGGAAGTTAGAAGTTGAGATCTTCATTGCCTGAATCTGAACAGGCGCACAATCATGCAGCGTAGGTAGAGCTTTCTGTGTCTGAAACACACTGTGTATTCAGGCGTATGTGCACACTACTGGCAAAGCAGGTAGCACTGTCTATGTTCAGGTTACTCAACATTTCTTATAATATCTTCTCTTTGGCTTTACCGAGCTTCAGATGTTGAATTTGAAGTGTTCTAACCCAGATGTCTGCTTCAGCCTGAATCATTTGGGAAATTTTCAGACAATGTAATTGGCTATTTGAGAATGACATTGGGATAAAATCTTTTCTGATTTCATGTTGGAGAGAGAAAAATGAGTGGGGATATTATTTTGAGGAGCTTTAATCCAACAATATGTTGGAGCAAGGACTGACACCCGACCAGTCTTTATCAGCATGCTGACACTCTACAGTGCATACTTACTCCATGTGAGCTCTGGAATTGAAATCAGAGCATCAGCATAGTGTTTTCCCAAGCCACATTTTTTCCAGAGCTGGAGCTCTGCTGTGTGAGTGTAACACCATCTGTTACACAATACTGCATTGTTGCTTTCCTTAAACTCTGCCCATATTACGATTAAGTTTTGACAAATGCTTAGGACAGACACAGTTCATCTGCCATCCCTCTCCACTGTTAGAGAGCTTCTTCTCAATACATATGGACTTGTGCTCTACAGATATCCTTGTCTAAGCTCATCTCCCAGGGCTCGCTTTAACGTTACTGGGACCTTACCATAAGGCTGTGTCTGAAATGAGGGAAGCAAATCAAGCACCAAAAATGCCTGCTTCTCTTCATTGATTGTAAAGGAACTGTGGACCTCTAAAGGTATGGTGAAATGGATCTCAGTCTAAATGAGCAGGCTACAACTGAAGAACAAACTTCTAAAAATACTTTTAATTTAACTTTTTAGAATTTAGTCAAAGGCAATGTGACAATGTGTAAGAGGCTTATCATAACTTTATTCTGGCAAGTCCTAACTTTTCAGTGCATGACTGGAGAATGTGATGTGGGGTAGTCAATGGCTCCAGAAATGACCTCTGCTCCATTTTCATGGTGTTTTACCCTGAATGGTATGTGGGGAAGGTGCTTGGTAATAAGACATTTGTGTCAACGTGCAAAGCTAAAATTGAAAACTGATTTTCAGCCTTCAGATACTGTCTTAAAATTCATAGAAGATGATGACAATTAAATCTGCTAGACCTGACTGCTGTTACTTTCTTTTCTTCTTAATATAGGTAATTTTTGGGAAATCTTCAGGTTCAGAATTTGTGCAAGAAATATACACAGCTATCACATATCATAATAAGTAAGTATTATTAATATTTGTGTGACCTGAGAAGTATTAACCATGACCTTTTTACATAATTCTTAGCCTATATAGTTCATCAAGGAATGCTGGTACTAATCCATTTTAAACATTTACATTTTATGTGGGTTTGTCATATCTAGTTTGGATTGCTACATGCATTTGCATAAGTTACCATTGCATAAGCAACCATTGCTTTTCTTGTTTGGAGCTTTTCAGAGGTTTGTTGAGAATATCCTCATCTGAAGATTAAGGAGCAGGAACAGGAGAAGGGGGCAGCAGCACAACTTTGTAACAGCATTTACACTGATGAATTCACAGATCCAAAAGAGATGAAAGGTCATTGCCATTCTCATGAATGTGGACTTGGGATTTAGGTTTTACACAATAAATATGCTGGAACCCAAAATTAAAATTGAATGGTTTTGAAAGTATAGATATAGGTGAAAGCTGAAACATTTCAGCTGCTACCATCTATGCTTTTCCTGAGTCTAAGCTTTAGATAGTTCATAAATATAGCTGTTTATATATATATATATATACTTTGTTTAACTCAGCTCTGAGGCTGTTTTCAGGATTTATACAGTTTTTATAACCTTAGCATCTAAAAGCCTACTGACAAATTTGCCTTCTGCTCAGTCTCATACTTACATTAGAAATGTGCTTGGCATTTTTTTTAAAAAGGTCCCCTGACTTTTATGAAGAAGTGAAAATAAAGCTGCCAGCAAAACTCACAGAGAAACACCATCTATTGTTCACATTCTATCACATCAGCTGCCAGCCAAAGCAAGGAGGATCAGTAGAAACCCTCCTCGGGTATTCAGTAAGTTCCATGTGATATGTAAGAGAGGGTATGTGTGTGTGTGTGCATGTGTGTGTCTACGTCCCATGGACACACTTTTCTGGTTATGGTAATACATCAAAAACAGTAGAAGGCCTTAATGTTAATTCACAGAAACCAGATGCAACCTGTGCTATGTTACATTCTTGTCCTATAATTTTACATTAAGTGTCGTTGAAGTTAACAATTTCACCTGATGCAACAGAAGTTGTGTGCACCTAAATATTTTTAACAGTAATGCTTCATAGCATATCATCTAATTCTGTTAGATTCTATTTATTGAGAAAAAAACCTAAAACATACACAATTACAATTACTTACTGTTATCTGTCTTGTTTATACATGAGGTAACAACTAATGTAATATTTTCAATTAGGTTTTATATGGCGTATCATTTATGTTCTAAAGAGTCTTTTACCCACATCAAAGTTAAAAAACAGAAAGAATCTAGGAGGTAAAATGGAATTTGCTTGCATTCATCGTCTTCATGTTGAGACATGTTTTATCTTAAAGAACACATATCATAGCAGAGTCTCTTTGACCTTTTTCTTTATTACTGGATATTTTTAACTGAACAGATTTTAAAGTAAGAGAAAAGCATAAGTGATGATAATGCTTCAAATTTGAGAATGTCCTAGTGCTACAGTCAGCGATTGAGCTGTGGCACCAGGCAAGTGCTTTTCATGTGTTCCTGCTATGAAGTTTTTATTTCTTTTTGATCCCAGTACTGAGAATCCTTTCAAATGGTCTTTCTTTTATGGAGAGATAGAGTGCCACCAATGTCAGTGGGACTGATAAGAAGTAAATTAGTTTGTAGTTCATGAGCAAGACTTGACATTGCTGAGGACTTCATTTTCAAGCTTCTGTTCACCTAAATACATAATGTTTCTGCCTTGTGATACTCAAATGCACACCCTCTTTCAGACTTGGAGAAAAATTAAGTGTGTCCAAATATCAATACAGAGTTATGATGAATCATTCTGGCCTTAATCCTCATGGAGACCATGACCAAGATGTTCAATTTATCCTTAGCAAAACTTTAACTCTGTTGATTTGCTTCGAATCTAAAGATCAGTCTATTCAAGATATGTGACTTTTTAAATAAAAACATGGGCTCTACTAAATCCTTCTGGTAGGATTTATTAGAAAAGTATATGTCACACATGAAAAGCTCTCTGTTTTCTTCAAAAGGGATGGTTTGTAAAGCAGTCTTGTACATTTTTCTACAGTAGCTATCAGTGAATTTAAAATGCAAATAGATTATCATTGAATGCGTTAGAGGAGAGATGCTTGGGTCAATATCTCATTTGTTGTTTTGTTGACTATACATAACAAATTAGATAAATAGCCCTAATCATATATAGTCATGAATATTGCTGTGTTTTCTCTTCATTTGTTTCAGTGGCTGCCGATTCTATTAAATGATCGTCTTCAAACTGGACATTATTGTCTTCCTGTTGCATTGGATAAGCTGCCTTTCCACTATTCCATTCACTCTCCTGAGGTAACAGAGAAAATTATGAAAATATATTTTCCTAATGTAGAAGAACAGCATAAGTGATTTATAAACTAATGTTGCTGTCTGCTTGTAGACAATGCCTCCTTTTTGTACTTTAAAAGGGGAAAGGTCTGGAGAAAAATCTTGTTATTATTGTCACTGGTGTTATTATTATTATTTTATATTGTAATATTGCGTTTTATAAAGTTAGTTATCCAAGAAAACCCTTGTGAATCGTCTAATCAGGGATACATTTGTTTAGAGGGCGTCCAGTCAATAATTTGCTTTCTTCCATAGGATGATTTTCTCATTTTTTGTGGCTGTGTGGGAGAGGGAGGAGAAGTGGAATCAGGTGCTGCTACTGGAGCAGAAAACTGTGCCCTCTGAGTAAATATGGCAAGTAGGAAACTGTCCAGAGGGTTAAAACTGCACCACATCACCACTGAGTGACTTTTGCAGTGCTTTAACTGGGAACGTCTAACCATAAAAATATCCCATCAGAAGATGTATATTCGCACTGTCTGTGCTAGGCATCCAGCTAAGTGCTCCACATTTCCCTGTTCAATGCATCAACTTCTCTCCATCTAGTCTATGAGAACAAGAAGATGCCTAGATGTGGTCCTCTGTATGGCACTGAATTCAGCTATCTAAAACTAAATGAATAGCGCAAATACCATATAGACCCCCATGTAAACAGATTTTCTTTTTGATTGTTCAAAGGACGATGATGATTCCCGTATTTCTTTTCCATCACAGAAAGTTCCATCTCAGACACCACCTATTAAGTGGGTTGAAGGACACAAGGGTGTTTTCAATGTTGAAGTGCAAGCTGTTTCCTCTGTTCACACTCAGGTAATACATCAAAAACAACACACAGCTCTAGTTTCATTTGAAAGAGAATTCAGATCTCCAGGCTGACTTAGCAAGTTTATCAAATGAAGATGTTTAAGCCCACACAGGTTTAAAAACAACTAGCAGCTATGGAAATAACCTGATGTCATCAGTGAATTAAATCCTTTGGTGAAATTAAATCTATTGGTACAAAGGAACAAATGAGGACTCTCAGCAGCAAGTGACATCAAGCAGTAGGGAGCCTGGTGTCCTCTCAGCTCAGCAAGGGTCTGCTTAGGCTGTGTTTGAAAGACACTGGCAGGGCACAGTGCCAGTTTCTGCAGTCTGCATCTTCTATTCTGCAAGGCTAGTTCAGACGGAGTGTCCTCATCTGTGGAGACGTAGCACCTCCCCTCATCTAGGGACAGGTTTTACTGCCAGAATGCTTCAGACAGCTCAGCTGTCAGTGCCTTGTGGTGTGGAGACACAAGCTTAGTGCTGAATGAGAACTCTGTCATTCTGGTCATTTCAATGTGATAGGAAATGGGAACTTTGTCTGTCTTACTAGGATACTGGTTTGAGACAGAGTAGCTTTATCTTGTTTCTGCTACTTTACAGTGTCTCCTACACATCATCTCATTCTAGTTAACCCTGGTAGCTATGTCCAGACAACTGGAGGCCCTGCATCTGAAGCAGATCCATCACTCCTTTGCAGCATGCTTTTTAAATACAAGTAGGGCACACTCATAAGGCACATAATTTGTATGTAGCTGGAACTTAGGTGTGAGTGTCAGAAGGACTATAGGCCTGTGACATGACAGTTTTATCAGAGAGAGGGAACAGTATTTTCATGAAATGAAGTGATCGCTTTAGTGAGGACTTTAACTTCTCTGCTTTTAATCTGATCTAACCAGAGTCTGAATTTGAGCCAGATGAAAATGAACAAACAAAGGGCAGTGACAGCTGCTCTACTAATTGATCTCTAGGGCTAGCCACCACTGAAAGCCAGAAAGGTGAAAATATTTTTTCTCATCCCATCAGGTGGGACAATCAGGCTTTGCTTAGCTAGCAGCAGCCCAAAATATATCAAGTTTGTTAACTCTGAGTGTACTGTATTTGCAGGACAATCACCTGGAGAGGTTCTTCACTCTGTGCCATTCTCTGGAAAGTCAAGTGACATTCCCCATTCGACTGATGGACCAGAAGATTACAGAGGCTACACTGGAACATGAATTGAAACTCAGCATTATCTGTTTGAATTCTTCACGCCTTGAACCTCTTGTCTTGTTTTTACATTTGGTACTAGATAAACTTTTCCAGCTGGCTGTACAGCCCATGGTCATAGCTGGCCAGACAGGTATTTTTCTGGTGCATGGCCTTGGAGTGGTAGTCCAAGCAACCTAGAAATTTGAGGGCATCCAGATTTTGTATTTAGGATAGTCCACTTCAGAAGGAGTTGTGCTTCTCAAGACACAGTTTCACTGCACAATTTAATCACGTTTAACTGAGTTCCTACCTTCTGTCCTTTTCCCCCTACATATAAGACTCAGACTCTGGTTGGGTGGTACGCTAAATTGTAGTAGTGTACTTACCTGGAAATTTAGGTCAGAAAGTGGGTTGTGGCTTGGCTTTGTTTGGAATTCAGTTGTTTTGCAAAGAAAACATCAGCAAAATCACTTATCCTACAGGTGACATTGCTTACTGCACCATATCCTCTGCCCAAATATCTTTAGACAGAATTAGGTGAGCACAAAACCAGAGAGGGTATAGTAATGTACACAGGTTTTTCTGTAACTGAGTCCCATCACATATGTTAACTCTGGAGGGAAGGCATACTTGGAGACAGTGGTGTAGTTTATTTCCTATCTCATTGTGGTAACCAACACTTGCCATCCACTATAATATTTGTGGAAAAGCCTGCTAGCTTGTATTTATCTGTTAGCTGGAGAATAATGAGTCTTAATGTTCTTCAAGTAGACATTTTATAGAAAGTGCATGGAGGCTGCTAGAAATGGTAATTAATTGTTACAGTCTGCTTTTATGTAGCACAAAGTGATGGAGTACCAGTGACTGGGTTGAAAGTCAGTGAGTCTACTGAGGAGTCATTATTTGCCTATGTAGATGTTGATTCTGGTCAGGTATAGCAATTGCTGTCTAGAGCTCTGAATTTAAGGACTGAATTAAAGCATGTAGGATTAGTTGTTGTCAGTACAAAGAATGGCCTCACCTAATTATATTATACCCTTCAGTGCTGAGACTAATTCTTGCCTTTGTTTCACAGCCAACTTTTCACAGTTTGCCTTTGAATCTGTGGTTGCAATAGTGTGCAGTCTCCACAACAGCAAAGACCTGAGCAAAGACCAGCATGGGAGGAACTGCCTCCTGGCGTCTTATGTCTACTACGTATTTCGCCTGCCAGACCCTCAAAGAGAAGTAGTCAAACCAGGTAATATTGGTGCAAGGGTTGCAAAAGTATTCTTTTGTCTTGGTACATGCTATTTGGAGTGGTGTTTCTGAGATGAGCACTTAGGGAACTGGTCTATAAAATAGCAAACACATCTTCTCAGACTGAAACTGCATACCGTTTAAGCACAGCATTGTTCAGATATATGACTTTTCTCAGAGAAAAGTCAGGGATCTCAGCGCTGCAAAGAGCAACATGGACTTACCCCCTATAATCTCTTACCTCTCAGTCATTCATTTAAGTTGCAAGGTTGAGGTGAGCAGACTCTGAAGCTGCATGCAACACTGTAGCTTCATGAAGATGAAAGTGAGAGATGTCTCCCAAACTGAGGCTTTCTTTAGAAAAGAAGAATTTCCTCCAGAAATAAAATGGCCTTAAGATGCAGATTTCTTACTGTCCTGTACACCAGTGAACTACTTTCTGTGCAAGCTAACTTACTGCCAAGTGTCATAGGGCCAAGCTCTGCCAATTTCTCTATTACATTAGGGATATCATCAGAAGATAATAAAATCCTGTGTGTTGGCCAGCAGATTGAGGGAGGTGATCTTTCTCCTCTACACAGCACTGGTGAGGCCACAGCTGGAGTACTGTGTCTAGTTCTGGGCTCCTCAGTACAAGGGAGACATGGACATACTGGAGAGGAACCAGCCAAGGACAACAAAGGTGATAAAGTGACTGGACCATCTCTCCGATGAGGAAAGGCTGAGAGAGCTGGGACTGTTCAGTCTGATCCTCATCAGGGAGGATCTTCAATATATACAAAGACCTGAAGAGAGGGTGCAAAGAAGACAGAGCAGGCTGTTTCCAGTGGTACCCAGTGCCAGGATCAGAGGCAATGCACACAAACTGAAATACATGAGGTTCCCTCAGAACATCAGGAAACACTTCTTTCCTGTGAGGATGACTGAGCACTGGCACAGATTGCCCAGAGGGGTGGTGGAGTCTCTCACCTTGGAGATATTAGAAAGCCATCTGAACATGGTCCTGGGCAGCTGGGTTTAGGTGGCCCTGCTTGAGCAGGGGACTTGGAGCAGATGACTTCCCTTGCAACCTCAGCCATCCTGTTATTCTGCTTCAGTCCATTGTCCTAAAGCCTGAAGGATTCATTTGATCAGTTGCTATGTATTAACTGACTTGCCACCAAGCAGCTGTGCTGTGGGAGCTAAAGATCTGTAGGCTCTTTTCCAAATTTTCATTTAACACCCCATCGAGGGACATTCAGACTTATGTTAGGATGTGCTAAAATCTCTGAACTTGCTTACACTGGGAAATTCTTTATCCTGGAAAAGGAAGGTCTGTGGGGAAGCTGAAAACAAGGTAATCAATGAAATTCCAGCTAGCAGTGCTCCCTGCTTCCTTGAATACTTTGAATGTGGTGTTAAATGTGTGTTGAAGGTGATATTTTGTGTCTAGGCCTGTGAATCTTGACTTACTCTACAGCAAATTTAAAAGAGCTGATGGGAAGAAGGAAGAGCTATTGTAATTGTGCCACTTCTCAGTTAGCCCTGTTAATCTTTTGTTACTGCTTGTGTAATCACTCTGTGAGCTGTTGGTTCGGAAAACATCTGCACCTTGTCATTCAATGCTTATGTAATTTGTTAATGAATCAGTTGGTGGTGAGATTTTCAGGAGTTTTGTGCTATTCAAAATGCTAGTGGTATAACAGCACTGAGCAAAGATGGCTTGAATCTCATGTCTGTCTCATGTATATGTCATTTAGTCTTAGCTCAAACATCTCCCTATGTGCAGGTGCAGGCAGCAGTGCCATTTTGACAGAATCTCGTTATTACACATTTGGACGCACTTCCGCAGTGTCTGTTGGGAGTAAACTCCTGCAGAGCCGAGTAATAAGCTGCAGCAATCCTGACATCGCTGTTACACAAACTACCACTGATGAAGAGGTCAAAAACATCATGGCATCCAAGGTAAAAGGACAAAGTCAAATATCTGGAGAACTGTATGGGCCAAAACCTAATAATCTAGATCTGTTCTTTGAGGATTGGATTTGCTTCTTGTAAATGCACTGTATGTATCACAAGAAGCATTTGCTGTTTATCTGATTTGGCATAGGCACACATTAAATCCCATTGCTAAATTCTAACGTCTCTTAGCAGTGAAAAGAGCAAGAGGTAAGAACTCTGCCTCTTGTTTGAAGCTTGGACACTCCATAGAGGGATTTACTTTTTTGGCATGCCTTGCTCTGCTGTTCTGCCTGACATTTAGGTTCTGGTCACATCTGGTGACGTGGGCTGGTGCAAGTTGCACAGAGTCAGTGTGAGAAAAGACTATATTGATTACACTGGGAACAGATTCACTTTCTGAAAGGGGTGAAAGAGTCCTTGGAAGGGAAGTAATTTTCCTAAAGTGCACTGATAATTTTTTTTTGCTCCTTTAAACTCTTTTTCTTACATGACAGAGCCCATTTGGTGCTATATAGGGAAAAAAAAAAAAAAAAAAGTAGGCCATTGATATGACAGCAGTCCCAGGATTTTATATTGGCTATAGTCCAGATGCCATGTGCATATTTTGTAAGTGGGTGTTTCCAAATATTTAATTCAACCACAGAGTGAAACACAAACTTCCTGTCTTTCTCATCCACAGCTACAAATGCCACCAGCAGTTTGCAGGATAGGAAGGACAATGACAGCAGAGAAGCAGGATTTTGATTCTCTGATTGGCACCTGGTGTTTGCTGGTCTACAGCATTTCAGGCTCATCTCGGAGCTTTATGAGGATGGCTGTGCTCAGCACTCTGGGGAAACTAAAATCTAGAGTTTCCCATTCAGCAGGAGCTGGGAAGCTGTGCCTCTGCCAAAAGCAGGATTTTCCCCGTGGAAGGAGCCTGCTTCTAGCTGTAGCCCTGTCAGAGCTCCACAGCAGTGTGTCTGCTGAACTCTGAACCATATCCCCTCTCCCTTTCGTTTGAGCATTACATATGTAAAATACTGCTTCTCAACCAGGTTATTTTCAGAAATATTTCGAAGCCTTTTCTCCATTGAATGATCATATGCCTCTCCAGTTAAAGTGAATGGGTGCTTGTCTTCAGCAAATTAAACCAGAAGTAGTAAATTAACAGGTTTTGCCAATCTGTTTGATTTGTTTATGTAGGCATATGTATTCATCCATAGCAATTTTTAATAATGTAGATTTGAACTTAGTAGCTTTATGAGTTTTTCTCTAGTGTACTGTGTACTAATGTAGTAAAAAAAAAAAACAGAGTTCAAGGCATCTTTTTATCAAATTAATGCAAAAAATATTTGATGTTGCAGCTTCATCACATTGATAAAATGTAGCAATTTACAATAGGCTAGTGCCATTTCACTGCCTTCTAAATTGATATTACTTTTAATGGAAGGAAGAGTCCCAGATAGTAATTAATTTCGGATGTAGAGCCACCGGATAAAATTAAAGGATAGTTACCCTTGACAGGGTGAATTGCAGCGCTTCCAAAATCAAGCTGCAGTGCTGAAACTGGGCACGAGATGGCAGTGTTGGCATTTGCACGCTCCTGCCGCTGGTGCATTCAGGTGGGTTTTGGCCTTGGGAAGGGGGATGGGGAGGAGGAAAGAGAAGAGCTGTTTAGGTGAACATCTGTGCATACCTTCAAAAAAACCCATCGCTGCTGATTTATTCTCTATTAATTAGCTTATGTTATGTATTAACTTACCATTATGTATTTCTGCTGGCTATGGCCTCCAGCCTATGGATCACAGCTCCAGTCGGATGTCTTTCTACATTGAAGGAACAAATGACATGCCAAGTGTTTGTGCAAGCCCAAGACCATCCAATAAAAAGGTAGCCTACCACTAAACGTGAGGGCACACATTAACAGAGCCTGGAGCCTCCTGAGGTGCTGCTGTTAATTAACACTTATAAATGAGAAGAGGGGAGAGAGAGCAAAATAACTAGTTTTATCAAACAAGAAGTTTATGATGGAATATTGAATCAGTGGGTAAATGTTACGCACCCTTTTCTGCTTCTGCTCCAGACTCCTTAGATTATTTTTCCAGGACAGATTGATGCAAGTAGCAGCCTGCCTGGATCCTCCCTTTGCTCTCTTTCTCAAGCTGTTAGGGCCTCTGTCTTTTTCCACTGCTGTTTACCCTTGGATACTTGCCTTTACATGTTACAGTAAACTGCATTCAGAAACGTTTGCCATCTCTTTATTCTGTAAAGTATGTTTTTCTTTTCCCCTTTTTGTAGCTTTTAGAACCAAGAAATTCCTTCCTATCTTGAGTATAGCTTTTTAACAACACAGAAGATAACCGTATCACATAGATAATTTTTCCAGAGCTATATCTTATGTTAGGCATTGATCAGCAGCAGTGGCTTTCAATGAAGAAGCAGGGGAAAAACCCTGCAATGAGCAGTTCAGAATCTGAGTTACAGTTAAACTCTCCTATCTCACTCCTGTTTCTTGGTTTGATTTCTGCCGAAAAGCATAGAGGTTTATACCCAATCTGGATGTTGGATGCATTAATATGTCCTATTCAATGTAAATATGCTTAGGAATCTCATTAGCTTTATTGTTTCTGTCAGTAATAGAAACTAGACATTGCAATAAGTTTTTAGCCCACATTTGAGTTTCCTAGAAGTAGATCATTGGGACTGCGTGTCTTACGAACAGATCTCACTGCAAAGAGTGTTGTCTCCAACTACAAACCCCTGTAGAAGCTCTGCTGTGGTTATTGCTGTGTGCTTCTCTCCCACCAGAGAGACAATCTTACTTCGACCTTCTCTCACAAAACATGGATTTGCTAAACAGAAATGCTTAGGGAATGTGACTGCTCCCTGCCGCGCACATAGCCAATGGCCTGAGGTTAGATCAAAAGCATTTCCCAGTTTAATCATCCAGGGTTCTGGATCCACAGAAAAATGGTTCCCGAAGTCTGTTTGTCACCAACATTCCTTATCTGTCATTTTGGTCAAATCTGTCTTCTCATCCTGCAGGCATGTCCACACATCCCCATCTAGTTGTTGACTATCCAGTATGGTGGGGTTTCCCAGAGGGAAGAGGGGGGATGTTGAAGCTGGAAGGTTGATTGAAAAGCCATTTTCCAACACTCTGTGTTTATTATCTAGCATTTCCATGAAGAGCTGGCACTGCAGATGGTGGTCAGCACGGGTATGGTGAGAGAATCTGTCTTCAAGTATGCCTGGTTCTTCTTTGAGCTCCTGGTAAGACTTGACAGTGGTATTTTATAGTAAGTTTATGGTGAAATGTAGCAGCTACTCCAGACACAGATTTAGCTGGGTGATGGTCTCTTCAGTTATTCAGCCCCAGTGTGAAAAGGAAGTACAACTGAAGAACTGGCTAAGTCCTGGATGGCCTGCATGCACAGTGGTCCACAGCTTGCAGAAGGCTGAAAGATGGACATCAAACTGAGACCTTCCTTTTCTGTGAATACCTGTTCCTGTCTTTTCCACTTTGTTAACAACATGGGAGCAGTAACAGTGCTCCCCAAACTCACAGTTTCACAGGGACTTGAGGTGATGGATGTTAGGGGAAAAAACATACTGATTTCCACTGGCAGCATATAAGCAACCCAACATCAGATCAAGAAATAAGAATTAATTTCAGAAGTGTCACTCCCTGTCTACCATCATGAAGAGCAAAAGTTGCAAACAGCACCATTTCAGAGCTGCAGGTGCAAGGGACTGGAGAGGGTGATTCTGATTTCATGTGCTAAGAGTAGCTAACTGCATGAACATGAACAGGAATCAGTGTTTGTATTTGAGTCTTAGGCTCTCTGTTGTCATTGCTAGTACATGTAGGATTTATCACAGCAGCTCTGAGATGGAGTAATTACATTCAGGAGAAAACAAGTAGGGAATCTTACTCTCACTGACTAACTTAAAGCAGTAGTTTTACCTCCCGTTTGGGCATTTTTTAATTATTTTTTTTTCTGCTTTGCAGGTAAAGAGTATGGCTCAGTATGTTCACAACATGGAAAAGCAAGACAACCCACGAAGAAGCCGGTTCTCCGATCGCTTCAAAGATGATATTATCACCATAGTTAGTGTGGTTACTTCAGAGATTGCTGCACTTATAGTGAAACCACAGAAGGTAAATGCATGAAATAAGCACCACAGATCCTTGCTACTCACTCTGTGTTACACTGAGCTGTATTTAATCCCATTTCACCTTCAGCAGTGTCATTAGAATTAGGCCAAAACTGCGGTGGTATTCTCATTATGGACCTTAAGCAAGAGCTGTGGCTGTGCAAGGGGCAGCCTTGTGCTCCCCTGGCACTTTGTTTTTATTCAGCTCAGCTCCTCAGTCTGCTTCTCAGTGTGGCTGCATGGTGCAGGGAGGGAATCCCCTTTCCCATCGACAGAAAGAGTTGAACACCCATTTTCCATGGCAGTGCTGCTTTATGCCAGGTTAGCCAGGTAACTGTATGTGTTTCCATCCTCTAGTTACTGTGGCATCAAGCTGCAGCCCAAGAAGAGCTTATTCCTTTTCTCCCCCTTTTCTGTTACCCTCATTTCTACTGTATTTCTGCTGCATAGCTCCAGAGGGTTTCAAAATCCAGCCACGAGTGATCTAACCCTGGATCGCTTTAAAGAGGCACTGGTTACCTGAAAATTAAAAGCAAGACATAAGCCCTAAATCCCATGAAATTCTTTCTACTGATGTATTTTAACAAATTCCACTGATACAATGGATTACAGTGTTGAAAGTATCACAAAATGTCGTTCATATTTTAACATTTATACTGTCAGCTTACATGACTGATGCCACCCCACGCTGGCCAATAGACAAAGTTAAGGCCACAGATATGCACTGGGTGACTACTGATTGTTCAGTTGTTGCAACCAACTTGTTTTCATGCCCCAGAGCTGCCAGATGCACTGTGCTAGCATCGCTGTGTGGTCTGCCACAGGACAGACCAGGCTGGAGAGCTGGTCTGCTGGGTCACTTCTCAGCCAGCTGTTTCCTGATCCACTTCTCCATATGTGCCCTACTGCTCTGTTGAGAAACAGAAACTGGGAAAGGACCAAGACCAGAGCAGAGAAAGGCAGAAGTGACTGTCACTATCCACTAAGAAGTTGTTCCTGAAGCTTTACCCTTTGCTCAGTCCTTTGGTGTGCTTCTGTGATAGCCACATGCAGAGAAATTGTTTCCACAGAAATGTTTACTTAAGGGGTCAGTACCATTTTATTTTTTTTAAATACGTTGTGTATTAAAAAGTTGTTATGTTTAAAAAGTTTTAATGGAACTGTAGGTTTTACCAAGAGATTAGTATTTTATGGCTTCCTCACAAGAAACACACAAGTTTTTATGGGCCATTAATACAATTCAGTTTTGACAGAGTGAGTGTGTAGAACCTGATTATGTGTGAAAATCCCACTGGAGTGTTTGCAAAACTAGGGCCACTGATTAGTTGTACAGAGCAGCAGTATGTAATGTGTGTCTGGTTTTTAAATCCAAGCAGTAATAATGTTTCAATACATGGCTGAGTATGTCAGATCACCCTGGGATTCTACAGTGATATGTCAGGCATATTTTAGCCTACCCACTAAGATAGTGGAAAACTAGTTTTTTCTTCACAGTAGAAAAATGTTTTGCTGTGTAAATTCCAGATCATAGGAAATAGATATATATGTTTCCAAACAGCAACAAAAAGGTTGAAAAATGAAAAATTAAATCGTAACCACCCTGAGGTACTGCACACCTGTTCTGACTAGTCAGAGACATGAGTTCGGGCAACATTTTTCTCAGTCATCTCTTCTGTCCGTGTTGAGCAAACCCACCTGAAGGTTCTGAGCATTAAATGTGTGCTTGATCTCAGGCACCTCCATAAATTTCTCTGGTGAACTACATATGCTACTGAAATTTTATGATCTAAATTGATATGTTTGAAGTAACTGTAGCCTTATTTTAGAGGACACGTGAAGTTCTTAGTGATTTTACTTGCGGAGCTGCATATCTCTGGTACTTGGGTCAATTCTAAGCATGTAAGACCTTAGCTGCTGAATGGTAAAACCCACAGCTTTATCTTACCAGTATTTTTTTACTATCAGTTTTACACTTAAAATTTCTAAATAAAACAGAGACAGTGAAGATTTTTATTAACATTCTAAAACAATATTTTATGTTTTAAGAGAGTAAACCAGCATTCTCTAATCTTAACTGTTCAATTAAAAAAACCCAAAAAAACCCAACCCAAACATATGCAGGATTGCAGCCCACAGGGAATTCAGAACAGGTCCCAAATTCCATTTCATTGTTGTCAGTCCAAAGGTTTGCATAGATAAACTTGTTCATTCGTCTTCTGTGAAAGCTACAACGATTGAAATAATTACAGGAATGATTCTGCATAATGTTAACAAGATAATGTAAATTGAAGAACTGAAACAACCTTGTCCAGTATGTTCCATGAGGTGGTTCTGGGAGCTGTCCCCTACACAATTTTTTAATGGTTCTAAAAAGTCTTCCACCTTTATATAAGTTTTATACATCATAACTGCAATTCTTTTATTTTATCCTTTTTTTTAAAGGAAAGTGAGCAAGCAGAAAAAATTAATATCAGCCTGGCATTTTTCTTGTATGATCTTCTTTCTTTAATGGACCGAGGATTTGTGTTTAATCTCATCAAACATTACTGTAATCAGGTAGGTGCCATGCATGATTGGGATTGCATTTGGCTTACGGCCAGCCCAGTGTTGTGTTCTGTTTGATCCATTTATCCATCAAGATCCTTTGAGCTGTGTTAAAGGGTCAGGTAAATTTCCTATTTCCTATTGCATATGCAGAGGCTTTAAACCTCTTTTGATTTGTGTTCTGCAGAAAAAAATTGAGTGGAGGTTAAGACTCTTTTAGAAATGTCATAGCTTGCACTGCTGCAGAGCATCCACGGAGATACTTTTCTTCCCTTACTTTTTTACATCCCTTAGCAGTGGGGTCTGCAAAGTCATACAGAGCAGCTTTTGCTCTCTGACTTTTTCATTGCATTGCTCTGATGGATAGTATTTGGATTCACAGAATCACAGAATCACAGAATGCTGGGGATTGGAAGGGACCTCAAAAGATCATCTAGTCCAGTCCCCCTGCTGGAGCAGGAATACCCAGATCAGGTCACACAGAAATGCATCCAGGCGGGTTTTGAATGTCTCCAGAGAAGGAGACTCCATGACCTCTCGTGGGGGATTCAATCAAAATGATCCATCTCTGTTTTCTTGCTTTACAAGCCTCCCAAAATTAAAAATACATTATAATGCAGGATGTTGTTACGAAATTATTTGTTGTATTTGAAGGGGAGTTTTCCTTCTGTTTTGTGACCTGATATACCTGCTATAGTTTTTCTGACAAAGGAATGCCCTCTGTTAGCTGGTGGTAGGTAGGAGAATGCAAGATGGCTACCACTCTGGTTGCCTATAGTGTGTGCTGATGTCACTGTTGCTATGAAGGGAAATTACAAGACCTCTGATGCTCTGTGTTGCCTAGCAGGACTTTTTATCAGTTTGCCACAGACTCGGCAGAGTTTTGTTTCGTTTTAATCTTTGTGTTATGCAGAAGGGAAAAAATATTGTATGTTTTTCTTTTGGGAGGAAAAATAAAACAATTCATTGTCTCTTGGGAAGCTGATAAGTCAGCAGGGGAGGAGGGGAGAGAGACACCACCGCTGCCAAAGAGCAGCTAATGGATGGAACATAGGTATGTACAGGGAACCAGTAAGCATTTTCATGCGTGCTGGGCTATTTGTCTATTTCTGTTTCAGGAAGCAGGATATTTTGCTGCATGGTAGTTTAAATAGTGCACGCTCATCACATGACACTTTTTTGGTTTGCTTTTCTAGCTCTCGAACAAGCTGAATTCGCTTTCCACCCTTATTTCCATGAGACTGGAGTTCCTGAGAATTCTCTGCAGCCATGAGCATTACCTCAATCTGAACCTCTTCTTCATGACCTCCATGTCTACTCCAGCATCCCCCTCCCCCTCCTTATCCTCCCAGGTAGGCATCCATTAGATGATATTGCATGACCATCACTTGAAGCACTTAGGTTAGAATTAGCCACTCTTGGATCAGGGAGAACAACTTCCCTCTTGAAAGAAAAGGGGCAGAAGGATAAAGACTGAGGGAGTACTACTGCAAAACTGCATCTACACAAGTTAAAATTTAACATGACACAGACATGTGTGCCTCTAGAAACATGCTAACAGAAAATGACTGTTAAAAATAGACATATAAGGTCTAAAAAGAACATGGCTCTGAAGGCTAATTTGCAGGCACACCTATATTCCATCCATGCATGACCACAACTATGATTTTCAATATCCATTTTGGAGAATTCCAGCATGCAGCAGTGCACAGCAAACTTTCTGTGCATTTGCCTTTTAGCTGAACTTCTTGTTCTCCCAAGTGAATGTAGATGCTACCTCTACGTAAGTTAGTGACTAAAACACTGCAGTTTTCATTATCCTGGAACCACTGATTTCTGTTGAGCCTTAGTGCTATTCAGAGCAGGATTGTCATGCTTTCCTTTTCATATAGCAGCATTCTTTGTTCTGGGTTCCTCCCCACCCCATAATGCTATGACTTTGCCAGTGATTTCTCTGTTTTTTCTGGACAGTGTTTTCCCTTTTATTTGAACTTTATGATTTTCCTGTGTGGAAACACTCAGGTAACCTGCATAGACCTCTCCACACAATTTTTGTGAACACCTCTCCTCATCACTTCTTATTTCTCCCAGGATATCATTCCCAGTACATGCACATTTTTCCAGACTTGACCTGATACTGAGACAGCTCTTGACTTTCTGAATGCCAGAAACTCCCATCCATCATCCTACACATGGAGTTCACAAACATTCAATAAAGAAATTGTTGTCTGGCACACCACACACTATTTTGCTAGCCTTCTGCTCTTCTTTACATTTTACTTAGATGGTATCTTGCTTTTACCATGGAGCAGACCCCCTAAAAAAAGGTGTTAGTCTGCTTGCTCTTGCAGAGGTCAGGACTGGGATGAACCATTTCAGTGTAACGGCCCGTAATTGCAACACCCTGTGGAGACAGGGGAATGGAACTGAATCTAAGAACGGAGGGAGGTACTAAAACACTCTGAGAAACAGAGCAGTTCCAGTTCGTGGTTTCTTTTTCAAGTGTCACTGCTAAAGAATTGGTTGAATGCAAAGATGTGCTACATCTTATACATTAAGGGTTCCGACAGGTCAATAATAGTAAATAATATTTTCTTGAAGTTTTTCCTGGTCTTAAAAGCAAAGCATGAAGGTCTTGGAGTCAGGATTTCCCCACAGTTTTGCTTAATGCTAATCCTGGATGCCAGAGAACTGGAAATGGCACTCTTCTGCTTACGGGAGAAAAAAGAAGTCAGCATAGTTCCTGCAAATAGTTCTAGAAAGTCAGAGCTGGGCAGACAACATTCTTTCCAGCAACTTCATCAACTCTTTTTCTTCTTTAGGAGCAACCTGGGAAGTGCAACCTGCACAAATCAGTAAGGCTTTTGTAGCCCTTGGATGATTTAATACATTAGCTGACCACCTTTGCAGTAGTTTTGTTCTGTCTGCAGGAGTGCTGTCCAGCTAGAGTTAGATTTTCAGTAATAAATGTGGTCTTGTGAATAAATCTGTTGGAATTCTTGTAGTGAAGTCAAATTCACTTAACTGGGTGGTCTACGCTTTAATGTTATTCTACACAAACAGAGTACAGCCAGTGCCTATCAGCTTGAGGTTGAAATAAGAGTGAGCTTAACTACGTGGATCCAAAATATGGGGCTGGTCAGAGACATGAGTTTCGTTTGACCCACTATACTGGAAGAGAGCTGCCACAGTGTGGTATATTGCTACTTCATGTGTTTGTTTTCTGGGACTATTCCCAGGTGACTGACAGAAATATTGGGAGAGAATATTGAAGAATATAAATTAAAAGCAAAATTTGGACTTATAAACTCCAGTAGTTGCACTGGGGAGTAGAGTCTAAGACTTATGCTCACCCGATCAGAGGACAAAAACATTCCAGGTGACCTGTGGCACAGACCTATGATTGGAGAAGCTAAGAAGTTCACAACACATATATAGCAGCAACTTTCCATTCCTGGGCTGGCTGTATATCAGTCATAGCCATAAGCTACAGCAGTTTGAAGGCTGCTCTAAATTATGCCAGCTGCCAGCAAGCTCAGCCAAGGATCTCCAGGGTGAAAGGAAACACTGTTCGCATGTCTTTACTGACCTTACTTTCACGCTAGACATCATGGATGCTGAAGAAGGCACAATGCAGACACCAAGGTCCCTCTTAATATATGGGCAGCCTCTTGCTATATGATGCCAAGTGGCTGCTCTGCAACAGTAAAAGCAATGTAAAGAGTTGTAAGCATGGAGGAAATTCTGACTTTGCATCCTCTCCAAACTAATGAATACAGGGTAGGAATTTTACATGTCAAAAAACATCAAATAAATTGCTCTTGCAGAATGTGAAGGATGAGATTGTATCCTAGCAAGCTATTCATTTGAAACTAGGTACTTTTTATTTCACACTCAGATGATTTCTTCCAAAATATCCAACCTTCTTCCTTTAAAAGGCTGAAGGTCCTTCCTTCTTTCCTTCAAAATGTCCAACACATCTGTGCTTTTCCTCTGGTAGAGATTTTCCATTAGCGACATTGTCTGTGACTGTAATGTCTTTAAGAAACTTTCATTTCAGTGATTATTCTTTAACACTTCTAATATACTTCTACAGAACTCTAGCTCCTGCTCTAGTTTCCAGGACCAGAAAATCGCTGGTATGTTTGACCTCTCAGCCGAATACCGTCAGCAGCACTTTCTGACTGGCTTACTTTTCACTGAATTGGCAGCAGCGCTGGACGCAGACAGCGAGGGGTGGGTATCCCAATTTGCAGATTTTAGAATGGGATCAACTCACACTATTACTCTGGGCAAGGTCGTAGATTGATTCCAAGGCAGTCCTGTTTCCTCCACTCTTTCAGTGAGTCACTCTGTAAGAGCAATAACCCAATCATTGTTTTATCTGCATTATGTTTGTCCCAATGAATAAAAATATACTATTTATTGCAGTAGTGTTTGCTAAATACATGAATTGAGAACTCAACTTGAAATTTCAGTTGGTCTTCTCTCTAAAACGCCTCTTTGTCCGGGCTGAAAGAGGTTAGCTAAACTTTGGCCGGAGTCTGGTGCTTTTCTTAAGCACCTCTCTCCACCATGTTGAATTTTTATTGGGGTTTTAAAGACTTGGCTGTTCTTTGATTGTGGTGAAGTGGCTTAGAAATGTAAGACAGCTATCTTTTGCAAGGAACATGAGCCTCTGCTCAGTATGGAAGAGATTATCTCTTGAATATTTGTGTATTAATTCATTTCTTTCACCTCTACTCTGTTTCTTAAATCTTTGATTTATAAATAATTTGTGCATGATCCCATTAATGGAGTTCAGAGATGGGTTTTGTGTTAACAGGATTAGCAAGGTGCAAAGAAAAGCTGTCAGTGCTATCCTTAGCCTGCTGAGTTCCCATGACCTAGACCCACGTTGCTCGAAAAAAGAGGTGAAGATTAAAATTGCAGCACTCTACCTTCCTTTGGTTGGCATCATTTTGGATTCACTACCACAACTCCATGATTTTACAAGTAAGACCTTTTTTCCCTTTGTAGTTTCCACCTTCTTCGAGTGACTTGCCTAAACAATCTACCAAACACAAAAGAGATCATGCTAAGTGCAGAAATTCTCCACAGTCTAGTAAGGTTGAATATTTCCTTACTTAGAAGTAAACTGGATTTTTAAAGACAGGAAAAACTTCAGTGTCCTCACGACATGAGCAAATAGTAGACCAGAGATGTACCTGTAAGTACTCCTGTCTCTCTCTTAGTGTAAATATTATGGCCGTGCATATAAAGCCTGAAAGATCTGCAAGAAATATTAAGATATAAATAAGTTTAACAAACAATATGGAGGAAAAAAAGAGTTACACTGACATTGTGTTACATCACAATTAAAGAAATTGGATTGTATTATTTCTATCTTTTTCTATTGCTCTTTACTGCTATTAACATAATACCAAAATTAATCACAGGCAAATGTAATCATCACACAGGAAATATATTTTTATCAACTGTTATAACTGTAAACTTTGCTCTACATTGTCAAGCCTTTTAAAACAACATTATCTAAGCTGTTTCCTTGCATTTTGCTACATGTGTGTTTAGATGATACTGCTGAAAGTAGCTATTTCACATATTTTGTAAGATAGTAGATCTCTGCTACTTGGAAAATCACATTTGACTTCCATAGATAAAATAAAGGCTATAAAGAAAAAAGGTATAATCTGTGAAGAATATACTTTTGTCACTGGTTCTGAAAATATTTTGCTTTTAGATGACTGGACAAAACCCCTTAATACTATGACAGTGTTATTTAGCAACTTCAGTCTAATGGGATGAATGCATTTATTATACATTGGCTAATCAGATCTCACCCCATTCTTCTAATCTGTTATCCTTATACCACAGATTCAAAGCAGACATTATGAGGAAGCCCAGGTGTACCAGTATAGCTAGGTTTTACAGTATTTTATTTTTGAGTATCTGTCACAAGGGGCTGTTGACCTCATCCTGAACACACTGGGACTAGCTGGTCACTCAGCTTCTGTGAAAAACAGGACCGGAAAATCACAAAATGGACACTCAGAATCACAGGACAGTTTTACAAAACTTAGGTATAAATAACTTTATTTGCTGAAAGTGATGTCAAGAACTAGCAGGAAATAGCAGCCACTAGATGCCTGAAATTATTCTTTAGCCAGAAGGCAATACTGGCTCTGTCAGCTGTTAGCAGACTTACATACTCTGTTGAATATCACCAAACCCATGTATGGCTTTTTCCTTGATTCTCTTGCCTGAAATGGACTGGACCTGGATGGTTCAAAGGCTTATGAAGCACTGGTTTAGCTTTGAATTCAGACACACTCTTGTGTTTGCTACTGCCTTTGCTTTTAATTTAGCTTCTCTGAACACCTGCAGCTTATTGGACACATCTCCTTTCCCTGTGTTCATTTGAAAAATTCAGCAGCCTTTGCAGATGACTGCAGCCTGTCCTGCTAATGCCGCACCTCTTTCACTGCTTGGTACATCAGACAGACCAACAGGCCACCAGGGGCAGAGGTGCCAATTGTTTTGATAGGTTGCAGCCCAATGGAAAACTGACATGAGCAGCAACAACTGGGTTGCTCCTGAAGTTCTAATGAGTTATTTCAAATTTAGTTTCAGATGCCCGCAGTGGAAAGGGACGCACAGGAAACCCAGAAGAAGAACAAGAGTCTGCTGGTGCAATCCATCAAAATGTGGCCCTTGCCATTGCAGGGAATCAGTTCAGCCTCAGAAGCTCTGGAATATCTCTGGTGTCCCTGGTACGTCCAGTGCTCTGCCAGTCTCCTTTCTTGTATCTCTTTTCCTCTTTCTTTGTTTTCTGCTTTTATCCTTTCTTGCCACTAATAACTACAGTCATGAAAAACTGCATTCTTGTTTCCTCCAGCCCCAAAGAATTATTCATATTCCTGTCATCTCCTCCTCCTCTATTCTAGTCATTTAATTACTCCTTTACCATAAGTAGTTACACTATTTCTCCTACATGCCTATTTCCATTTCCACAACCAACCTAGACTCATTTCTAGATCAGCAAGTGCACTATGACTCCCCCACTGCCTCCCAGTCTTACCCGAATCCATGGATCTAGGACTCAAGATCCTTCTTTTTCTCTCTCTCTCTCTTTCTTCATGGTTCTTTTTACCTACTATACAATTTGGCTGACACAACTGCCTGGCAAGAGGGGACCAAACAGTTACAGAATCTTTTTCTACATTATTCTAAGGAAATAAAAATACAAGCATCTAGCAAACGATGCTCTTGTGCTTCTTTCTGTCTTTCACATGTATACAACTGATTCTGTCACTAATCACATACACATACATTCAAAAATATAATGTGAATAATCTGGAAGAGGTTAAACTTAAGTTTAGACTTAAGTCTCATCCTGAGTTTTGATTTCACTGAAATTTAAGTAACATTACTTCACCTGAATGACTTCTCTCTTCTTTTTCTTATTTCAACTGACATTTACTTTATCGGCTCCTAGCCCTACAGGCAGAGTGCCACATTAAGTCCTGATACTACTCGCAACCTTTTGATCTGTTTCCTCTGGATCATGAAAAATGCTGATCAGAATCTAATACAGAAGTGGATTGCAGACCTTCCGTCCATGCAGTTGAACAGAATTTTAGACCTCCTCTTCATATGTGTCTCATGCTTTGAGTACAAGGTAAGTGAAACATGGCCTCATTTTGTTGTCCTGTTTTGGTTCATTTTTTTTCTTCACCTTCCAGCTGTCCAGGGGAAATTTGTTATTGACAATTGTTAAGTTAGCTCTTGTCTAATTTATGCTACAAATGGACATATTAATTCAGATAAAATAACTGACACTAGCCTTCAAGCAAAATGCAGCCATAACGTTTGACGAAGTCCTATGAAGTTGGCTTAAATTGTTTTATTATTTTCATTTTCCTGGGGATTTGAGGGCTATTTTTGATGGGCAATATATTGACAATTCCTGTAAGTACTGGACAGGACACTAAGGATGACCCTTCAGTTAAGAGCTGGGACTAGACATCAGGACTCCCCTCTCTGACAGGGTCTGTCCGACATGGATCAAATAACCTTCTCTCTGAACTTTAATTTCTCTCTCTGTAGCACTGAGCTACATATTTGTGTTTATTGTCAGTAGATATACTACCTCTTTCCTCACCTGCAACATTTAATTAGCCTTTCTATATTAGTCAGTCATACTAATTGTTTTCTGCCCCATCTACAGGTCTCCAGTTGTGTCTAGTTCTGGAAATGTAATTTGGTCTCATGTCCAAAGATGGAGTCATTGATGTTGATTGCTTTGACTTTACTTTCAGGGTAAACAAAGCTCAGATAAAGTTAGCACCCAAGCACTCCAGAAGTCACGAGATGTTAAGGCCCGATTAGAAGAGGCTTTACTGAGAGGTGAAGGAGCCAGAGGAGAAATGATGAAGCGCTGCAGAATACCAGCTGGTACTTCATACCACTTTCCTCCCACAGTCCTTTCCCTTGCAGACCTTCCTTGGTTTTGCTGTGGATAAAAATATCATTAGCTTTCAAGTATCCAAGGTATAGCTAGGACTGAGCTCTTCCCAGGTGAAGAATATGAGGCCAACTAAGAAGTTTTAAGACATTCTGAGAAATTGTGTTAGTGTCTAATCAAGATCCAAGAAATGGTATCAAAATTATCAGTAAGAACAAGTTGTTCACAGCAAAAAAGGTTGTTTCATTTAATAAATGGAATAATTTGTGGTTTGGTCTTCAAAGACATTAAGCAAGCTAATGTTCTAAAAATCCTAGATGAAAATAATTATGAGGTCCTGTCCATTTACAAGAGCCCTGAGGTTGTGAAGTTGGATGGGTTTAGTTGTGACAGACTGTTACAGACATCTGTCTCCCTCTTTTGGTGAGCTATCAGACTTCAGGTGTGCTCTTTTGCTTTAATCTCACTGATATATGTAGCACTTTTAGGGAACGACAGATCAGCGGGGCTAAATGAAAACCTGCGCTGGAGAAAGGAGCAGACTCACTGGCGGCAGGCAAATGAGAGACAAGATAAGTAAGTCATTTAATAATGTATATTTATTTTATTAGAACCAAGCTGTTTGGGTTTTTTATGTTTTGTTCTTTCTCCTAGTAAGTTTTATAACAAAATCAGCAGTTTCAATCCTTTCCCTCTTCTGTCAAAGAGAAAGAAATAAAAAATGTTTATGTAGCAGAAGTATCCAGCTGTTGCTATGACACAACAAAGAGATCACAAATACTTGAATGAGAAATTTAAATAGTTATCTACACATTTTTTCCCTTTATTAGCAGTGCCATAAACATTAGTTATTGATACAAGTTCATCAAATACTCCACAGAGGCTTGCTACAACATTTATTTTGGTGTTGCTATGGCTCCTCACTGTATACAGTACTGTGGTGTAAGTTTTGCCACATTGAATCAGTTGGGTTGTGTTTGACATGCTGTGTTAAAATTGAGAAGAGTTATTAGCAGGAGTAGGGGAAGATGATTCTGTAGTGAATATTTTTCTTGTTGCAGGTTTTAAGTTATGATGTCTCAGCACATTTCACCTTATCAGCACTATATGATAGTAGACAAGTTAGTGTCGAGGTTTATGGAAAACTGTATTTTTGGGAAAGATTTTTGTTACTAATGGCATTTTCATATGGTATGTGCTAAGTTTCAGTAAGCATGGAACTTTTCCCTAAAAGACACGTGTCATTTGTCCATAGGTACTTGCTTAATTTTGGCTATCTAAACAGGCCACAATGTGTCAGATCGAGACAGTGGCCTCTCACCAGTCCACCTACTATGAGCTCCCATGATATCCTTCAACATGTGTGAATCTGAACTGAGAGCACTGGCTTGTGCTATGCGGCAACTATATTGCTGTAGTCTAGCATTCATGCATGATTATCACATACACTTTTGAACAAAAGATTGTTAATTTGGAATTTATCCAAACTTTAAAAAAGGAATCCTTCTACCTTCTGTGCTAGAAGAGGTGCAGATCTTGTGTGGATATTCTTCTTATGCCCTGAAAGCAGCTTCCTTTCTACCAGCCAGTTTCATTGAAATCAGAATAAAACAGTCCTCAAGCAGCAGCTCTACAGTATCTCTTTATAGTACTTCAATTAACTTAAAATAAAACTTTTGGTTACATGAGTAAAACTCTGCATGCTGCCCAGGCCTTTCTGTTGTACCCAGCATACATCATTCATATGCAAGATCTTTGTTCTCAACCTTTTTGGATCCCTTTAGTGTACATGTCCCAAAAGTAAGGTGCTTGTAGGTAGTACGTGGCACAGAAGGTTTGCACAGGTCACCACTCAGCCTTACTCAGCCTGCTTTTCTTTGCGTCCAGCATGCTTTGGGATTGTAGTTGCAGTTATATCTACATGTGGTTTCAGAGAAGATGCAGTCAGCATGGCTAACGTGCAAGGCTGAGTGGTTGCTGGAAATGGTTCAAATGGATGTGCTGTTTGCTTAATTTGTTCAGTTCTTACTCATATCTAGCAATCCCTGGCTTGATTATAGCACCAGCCTTTTGGCAGGCCCTTCCGTTCTTCATTGCTTTGAGTCATTGTAATTAATAACTACAGGATTATCGTGACTTCCTTTCCTAGCTCTCCCCAGAATTATCTAGTTGTGCCCAAAATGATGGCTCTAATTTTCTAGTTTTCTTTTTGGATAAGACTCCATTGGGCAGAAAAGTTAAGTGAATGTAGCAGAAAAGCCATAGATGTTAAAGTCACTTAGAAGTGTGATTGCAAGGGTGTTGCTCCAGCCACAGAAATGCACCTTAGGAACTTTGGCCCAAGTCAGAGCAGCTCTAATCTCAAGATCTAGAAAGCAGCTTCTGGCCATACAACAGCCCTTTTCTGAGAAGTTTAGGAAAAAGAAGAAAGTCTTCTCTTTGTGTTTCTGGCATAGAAGGGATCTATGAAAATACACTTTTGTTAGGAGCTGCACCTGTGCTTAGAGCATTCCACTGCAGAGGAGCAGTGTTCCAGACCTCATCCTTAAGTCTCAACTGAAAGGTCATCACACGTTGCCTCACCACCACCTTCTGTCTTTTGTAAATGTTTCAGTCCTCTCTTAAATGGCCTGCGGCATTTCTGTATTGACCTCGCAGCTGTTGGACCTGCTCTCCTATGTTGTCAACAGTCTCAGGAATCAACATTCTAAATCAAACATTGCTGTTAACGGTACTGAAGCAATTTCCCCTTTGCCCAAGGCTCCTATTTTCACTTTTTTTTTCTGGAAGTGTTAGATCAGTTGCCTTTTATTCCATTTTGGGTTTTGGTGTCCTGCTACAGGCAATGCATTCAGAAATTACTGCATCGCTTATTGAACAACTGAACATGGTATTGAGGGCAGAGTGGCCATTACACAGATTACTGTGAAGGAAGTAGAAGCATCTATTTGAACTATGCAGAGGCCTAGTTTTCAGGTGTGCCCTTTCAGACTTCTGTTCTACAATATCAGCTCTCCTCATTTGACTCTGTAGTTCTTAAGAAACACCTCTGAACATTGTTTTCATTCTGTACTCTTACAGGATCATTCAGAGTGGTATATTGGTTTGTTTAAACAGCAGGTCATCTAACTCTTGGGGTACGCTCTGTGTGCTTTAATTAGAACTCCTTTTTTCAGGACAAAAGCTGAGCTGGATCAAGAAGCTCTGATCAGTGGAAACCTGGCAACTGAAGCTAACCTGATCATTCTCGATATGCAAGAGAACATTATCCAGGTGGGAAACAGCAGAGCTGGTTTGGTACCAATCCCTGCTCCCACAGAACACAGTGGAAGCAAAATTCATTTCTCCTTTTGTTTCTTACGCAGTAGAAAATGTTTTAATTAAGGATCTTCTGTAAACTTTTATAATCTTGAAGGAAAAAAAAAGATGAAGAAGAATGAATCCAAAGACATAATTGCTGCCTGCCTTATGCTGCTGCCACAAGCTCCTTCTACTGTAGGGCATTGCACTACTCTGAATGAAAGAGAAATCTAGAACCTTGTCTTCAGGAGATGTTGTTGATAGTCATTTCCATTGTCTTACTATGATCCTGAAGTTTGGAGAGGATGGGGGAAGAAAAACCTTAATTTATGCTAGGAATGTTTTTGAATATATTAGTAATTTGGAACTGGACTGTTGAGTGGCCTTTGGTCTTACTTGCATGCATGATCCCATGAGAAAAAAAGGATTTAACTTTGACTGCCAAAGAGTGCTCAGTGCAGGAAAGTATCTTCCATATGCATAGAGCCCTTCTGAAGAGACATATGCCCCCCTAGAACAAAGTAATGTGCAGAACTTATTTAACTTCTAGGAGTCAGATACAGCAAAATTTCACAGGTCCTTTGACAGCAGCGGAACCATGACAGTTAACTCTGCTTAAACATGATCTACTGGTTTAGGAGAGACACTCCAAATTCACGGGTATGGGAATACCCATGTTGGAACAATGTGCATATTCAGAGATAGCGAAATGAAAAATTTGTTCTTGAAAACCGGTTAGTAGAAAAGCATTTAGCTACTAAACTTTTGCAGTACTGGGCATGATTTGCATGACACCACTCATAGCACCATTATTTGGGTTGTGGGTTTGATCAAAACACACCAGTACGCCTATTCAGCCTATATGCCCAGGAAATCAGATTGCATGAGGAGGCAAAGGGAAGGATGGTGCTTGCCCACCACAGGATCACTTCCTGATCTGAGGTACATGAAAAATTGGACAGAAGGTGGAAAGAGCTTCAGGAGTCACTGCTGAAGCCAGCTAAGCTTAAAAATGTATTGGAGGGTCTGTGGATATTGGGAAATGTTTGGGACATTTTCCTCTCTGTCTTCCTGATCACTACAGAAGTGTTTTGAAATTCCTCTGAAGCAGATGTTAGCAAATGAAAAAACTACAATCTCTAAACTCCTGGATGCCTCTCATGAACAGGAGAGCAGAACTTCAGTTGCTATGTGCCAGTTCATTGCTGAATTACCTCATGCAGTTATTGTTGTTTTTCTCCTCCAAAGGCAAGCTTTGCAGCAGAGTGCAGAGACAATCTTTTGGGAGGAGTTTTGAAGGTCCTGGTTAATTCTCTTGGCTGTGATCAGAGCACCACTTACCTGACTCATTGCTTTGCTACCCTCAGAGCACTCATTGCTAAGGTATGCTTTTGACATACTTCTGTTTTTGTGCTTCTAATCAAGTTATTAGAGCAAGATTTCTAGAGGAGAGCTGTGTGGATTCATTTAACTTCTTTTCCTTTAGTATTCGTTAAATATGTTTTGCATATGTAAATACAAATGCCTATCTGTAGAAATGTTAAGAGACTTCTACGGCTGTTTTAAGTTTATTTCATTGACCACACAAGATGGAATAATTGAATCAGAATAGTCTTGTGGTTTTAGCAGTCTTAAACCTGCTCTTAAATATAGAAGATTTACTAATAAAAAGGTAAAAAATTCCACCCATTATATTTCAAATACACTCTGATTTTAATTAGGAATCTGAATGCCAGGGATTGTACAGATTCCTTAAAGTCAAATTTAAATTTTTTTGTCATCAGAACGAGTTTCCAAGCAGCTGGGCAGCAGAGAAATGAAAGCTCATCAGAGATCAGAGGGTTCATTCTAGGATTCTACTTCTAATTCTAAGTAAATTGTAAGATTTCATCTTCATTCTGCCTAAAACTGAGCCAAATCATAATCTCTCTTCCATTTTTGTATCACCAATAAAAAAAAGATATTTCACAATGTATATAAAGACAGACTTTGACACATTTTTACAATATGGGTCATAATGGGTTAGGTGCTTCATGCAGACTTGGATTCACGGAATTGTCAGAGTTGGAAGGGACCTCTAGAGATCATCCAGTCCACCTCCCCTGCTTTAAAGCAGGATCTCCTAGAGCACATCACTCAGGACTGCATCCAGGCGAGTCTTGAAAATCTCCAGAGAAGGAGACTCCACAACCTCTCTGGGCAGCCTGTGCCAGTGCTCTGGCACCCTCACTGAAAAGAAGTTCTTTCTCATATTTAAATGGAACTTCCTATGTTCTAGCTTGTGCCCGTGACTCTCTAAAATCTGTTTAAGATATATCCTCCTACAAAGAAAAGCAGTTCCAAAAGGAAAAATCCATTAAATATTTTTTTCCCCCTAAACTATTAGAAGATGCAAATAATAGACAGGATACTCCTGTCCAATTAATGCCTGTCTGCAGTTCAATGCAGACTGGCGATTGGCTGACAAAGCCTAATTACAGGGTAGATATCAGAGTAGTTATGAAATTCGTAATTATGTTTTCATTGTACTTTATCTTTGAAAGCTAACTCCCAATTACAATAATGAATTTTGTGAAGCAATCATTGTTCTCATTGAAGTACATCTTCTAGTTAAGCTGACTCAGTTCTGTACTTTATGAAGCAATCATTCCAGTTGTTTATATTACACTGTAGGTACATAGATGTTATTTTACAAATAAAATTGATGGAACCCTGTGCCTGCAGGCTTATAATAGAAATCAGACATAAAACAGTGAGATAATGGAGTGAAAAATGGTTGAGAACTGGGAAATGGGCCTGCAATTGAGAAATAATATCCTGTGTTCTGCTCACACACCTTTATAAGTCCTGTGTATGTACATATGGTACTGGTGCATCTGTGTTGTCTACAGTGAGAGTTTTTTAGAACAAACATCATGCCCCCTGGGTTTACTGTCTGCTAGGTGCACTGTGGAAACACTGGAAAGGAGGGTCTGACATGAACGTTGAGCAATGGAAGTTTTGTGGTGCATCATAGGGAGGTAAATACACTGGAGGGCTGCGGAAGTGTAGGGCATTGATGCAGAAAGCTAGTAATTGCTCCTTACGCTTAACAAAGAATTTGCATGTTTCATCAACAGTTACATACTCTGAAAATAGCAACTCTCCATGCTTCTAAGAGTTTTGCAATGTTTGATGTTTTCAAAAGCTGGAGCCACAGGACTCACAGAAATATTTCTATTCTCTCTCTTTCAGCCACTCTTTTTCTAAACAGAAAGACTGTTTTCAAACCTTTCTTCTCTATAGAAAAGCTTGAAAATGAAACCTATATCATCACAGGAATCAGAAGTCCAAATAAAAAAAAGTATGAAGTGTAGTTTTTGCAAACTTTAGTCTTCGTCTGAATCCTGTGATTTTTGTGCAGTAAACTAAACTGATGTTTTAGTGGCCAGAAATAAAAGTAATTAATGTTTTTTTCTTAGTTTGGAGATTTCCTGTTTGAAGAGGAGGTTGAACAGTGTGCTGACCTGTGTCAAAGAGTTCTCCATCACTGCAGCAGCAGCATAGATATTACACGGACTCAAGCCTGTGCCACTCTTTATCTCCTCATGAGATACAGCTTCAGCTCTACCAGTGTAAGATTTTAAGAATTGCTGTCTGTTTTGTGCCTCCTTTTTTTGTGATCAGTTGAAACTGAAACTGAAGCTGTGATGGAAAATGGAACACATCTGCAGATAAATAGTCATGTTATGCTGTTTCACACATTTGAGCCAGAAGAAGTGCTAGCAGTGTAGAAGGAAAGTAGTTTTAATTATTGTCCGTTATTTTTTTAGGAAAATATGGCTTTTTCTGCAACATCTGTAAATGCATTAGAGCTCTGATAGCAAGGACTATACAATGCATAAGCAATACTCTTCATTTTGTCACTTTTTGTTTTTCACCTCTGTGTCTGAGCTACTTAAACTTAGACTAGTTCTATTCTAATGCAACATACAGCCTCAGTAGAACTCCTGTATCTCCTATGAAGACAGGCTGAGAGAGTTGGGGTTGTTCAGCCTGGAGAAGGCTCCAGGGAGACCTTATAGTGACCTTCCAATACCTGAGAAGTGCCTACAAGAAAGCAGGGGAGAGACTGTTCACGAGGGCATGTAGTGATAGGCTGAGGGGTAATGGCTTTAAACTAGAAAAGGGTAGATTTAGGTTAGATGTAAGGACAAAGTTTCTCAATATGAGGGTGGTGGATCACTGGCACAGGTTGCCCAGTGAGGTGGTGGAGGCTCCATCCTTGGAGACATTCAAGGTCAGGCTTGATGGGGCTCTGAGCAACCTGATCTAGTAAAGATGTCCCTGCTCACTGCATGGGGGTTGGACTAGATGACCCTTGAGGGTCCCTTCCAACCCAATACATTCTATGATTCTATGATTTTGACCACAGATGATGCTCTGATTCTGACCACACGTATGGAGCAAAATATGTATGTTATGCATGTAGGCTTACAATGTCCTAGCACAAAAGGACATGCATTAGTATTTTGCATAGCATCTGATCTTGCACAGCATTTTATTCCCTAGTTGTTACTTTAAAAGCCTTGAATGTGTAGAAAGTTTTGGCTTTGCAGGAAGAAAATGTGCCTCTGAGACACCATGATCAGCAAGGTGTAGAGCATCCCCACGTGAAGCCCTCAGAGGCCTTTTTCTTCCCAGACTTGTGTCCAGAATGTTTTCCCAGTCCTGCTTCCTCTTTTTCTCCTGTGTGGGTAGCCTGATCTACACATCCACTGGCCTATGCAGGGGGGAAAGAGGTGCATCAGAGGCCACTTGTGTGAGCGGTGAGTTTATTGCACTCAGTGTGGGCAGAAGAAAGTGAATTTGGTTTATACTGTAGACAGAGGTATGTGAGCTGACATGTATAGTGCAGTGTAGCCATTATTCCCTCATGTTTTTGTTTTTCCTTCTGAAAGAATTTTGCAAGAGTGAAGATGCAGGTGACCATGTCACTGGCCTCTCTGGTTGGCAAATCACCTGAGTTTAACGAGGAATTCCTTCGACGATCCTTACGAACCATCCTAGCCTATGCAGAGGAAGATGTGGATATGCAGGCAACTCCATTTCCCATTCAGGTCAAATCTTTTATGACATCTGTGGCTTTTATTGGGAGCTTTCATATAGGAATGTGCTTGGAACAAGTCCTGGATCTCGTTCTTCCAAAGCAATGAAAATAAGGATGCAGGAGTTATTGCACAAGTTTATTTCTAACACAACAATAAGCAGGGAAGAAGTAGAGGACATAATTCCATAGAATAAACTCTTAAGAAGTTCCACAGAAGTCACATGCAGGAGTGTCGTCTCTTAGCTTTGTGTACAACTTTCTTCTAGACCCCAGCAGGAACTGTACCCTGTAAGAGTTTCCCAAGGCAGAGTTTGATTCATTATGTTTTCAGACCAGTAGCTCCATGGAAACGTCTCTCCCTTTTTCAATTCATAAGGCAGCAGCAGTAATAATGAAAAACATTTCAAGACAACTATCAGATGCTTTTCTAAAATGCTTACAGTAACTCAGCTTGTGCTGAAGACTTACCAGAACATCTGCTTTGTTATCAGATCACAGATCAACTAAAGCTGAACATTAGCATGTAGGTTTTGGGGTTTTTTTTTCATTCAGAAAAGATCCCAGCTCATTTTGATTAATTAAAATGTGTGTCTAAAATTTGCTATGTCAGCAGTCTTCACTGCTTTGAATAGGGTTGGAAAAACATATCTTATATCAGTTCAGCACCCTGACATTTCCTTGGGTAAGAGGGACTAAAAGAGAATAATGTCATCTGGTGCAGATGCTGTTATTTTTTAGAAGGAAAAAAAAAAACACCGGAGAAATGCATGTTGATCTTTCTTTGTATTACTGCAGGTAGAGGAGCTGCTGTGTAATCTGAACAGCATCCTGTCAGATACAGTGAAAATGAGGGAATTTCAGGAAGATCCGGAGATGCTCATGGATCTCATGTACAGGTGAATCCATTTAGAGTTGCTACTGAGGAAATTCCGCAGTGAGGTGTGCACAAGAACTGTGCATTTTAGGGACAAGCTGTGGACAAAACCTTTCGCTAGCTGTTCTGTTTGTGTACATTCCCACTTTAGCACAGCTGGTCTGTCACAGGGGGGCCAGGCTGTGGGATATTGCATATTGCAGTGGAGGCACTGGGAGGTGGGAACAGACTTGGGCAAGGATGGGAGTCAGGGACTGATGAACACTGAAGAGTCTTGAGTTCAGTAGTTTTACTCTCCTCATAGCCCCTCTGTGTCCTGCCTACTCTTGCCTAACCATTTATTTTGCCCTGTGCTCAGTGAATTATACAGACTAAAGACAGAGACATCTCCTTCCATTCAGCCCAGGTGGAGAAATACAAAGGTTCCTTCTGTTAATTTGAGAAGTAATCGTTCACACCTCCTTTCTGCCCTGTGTTGTTAGAATTGCCAAAGGCTACCAGACATCACCTGACTTGAGGCTCACTTGGCTGCAAAACATGGCAGAGAAGCACACCAAGAGGAAGTGCTACACAGAAGCAGCCATGTGTCTGATCCATGCTGCAGCACTGGTGGCAGAGTACCTCAGCATGCTTGAAGATCGAAACTATCTCCCAGTGGGAAGTGTCAGCTTTCAGGTAAGAAAAGGATCCCAAGCTCTGACAGCATAAGGCTGGGATGGCCTATTCTGGTGTGTGTGTTCTTGTGTTAAGCAGAATAGAAGTGTGTGAATGGGGAGGAAAAGTTACAAAGGCAGAGTATACATCACCATTCTTGGTAGGTTGTTCTGATAATTTATGCTTACTGATGAAAAATGGTACTTTAGTATCTGGCTATCTATAGCTCCTATTTTGAGCCTTTGGATGCTGTAATCTCTTGTTTGCTAAGCAGAACCTCTCTATTATCTCAAGCCTTTTCCTAGGACTGTTACTTACCAACTGTGACAGATGCATCGTTCAAATTTCTTTCTCATAATCTAGGTAATTGGACATACTCAGTTCTTTAAGGCATCTTCTCCAATCCTTTGACTGTCCTCCAGTTACTAAACACCACCCTTTTGACTGATGAATGATACAATTGCCATAGTATATATGCAGTCACATCAAAGTCAAGTAAAAATGCCCCATAAGTTCTTTAAGCCTGGGAAGCATCTCTTAGTTTATCTCTCCAAATTCTCCACTGGTTCTTTTGGCATTGTGGAGCTCTTAACTCAGTAATACATTGATCTTTTCCAGACAGTTTTCTTGGATTTTCACCCTTCTTTTCTACATCACATAGATGAAGGTGTAATTCTTTGTTGTTAGACATTTGAAATGCAGATACTTATATGTAGTTTATCAGATTATGCAGTTTTGATTACCCTTACCTGAACTGACTCCATGTGCAAATTCAGCGTTTTTACTGTTTTTTTTCACACATTATTAAAAATGGAAATGCCTGAACCCCTAAAACATTCCCATGTGTTGATGATTCATCCTTTATCATTATTTTCTAAGACCAGTGAAGACAATTTTTCATTTACAGAGTGTTTGCTGCAATGATTATGAATTGTTACAACTAATCAGTGAAAATGCTTTGCAGAATCAACTCAGATGTTTATACGTATAGACGTCTACTTGGGCATTATGAGATTGTAATATCTTTAAAAGTGTCAGGTTTCCATAGTCTGGTGTTGATTGAGATTAATTGTACCTTTCATTTTTTCTTTGGTAAAATTTTGTATCAGTATTTCCACCATGCTTTCCTGGATGAAGACTAATAAACCTACTCCTATCTGCTCATCTTGTTTGCTTTTTAAAAAAGTGGTCCCCAAAGCATATTTCCTCCTCTGGTACTTCTCTAGTTTTCTAAAATGTACAGCAACTCAGTATTCACAGCCTGAATACCCTTTTGGATAGCTCTTTTAAACTGTTGAGGAGCACATTTTATGGTACAGGTGATTTTGAAATGGCTAACACTAGTAGTTTGTACATTCATCATTTCTTGATATAATAATATAACCCCAGATTTTTTTTCCCTTCAGAATAGTAAATGTGGACTTAATTGACCCACTTGGCATTTTGCATTAAGTTTAGTATGTTGGGCATTATGTTGGCAATTCCACCTTAGCAATCAGGTGATGGACTAGTGTTATTCTTAAATTCCTTTACTCAACTGTATATAATCATTACTGGCTAAACTTCTGGTCATGGATTTATACTTCTGCCATTTTGCATCCCTGATTGGTTTTGTATACTTCCTAGCTTCTAACTTCCATTCATTACTTCCATTTTCTTCTTTTCTCCCTACTTGTCACATGCTGTCATCATTTAGACCCAGGTGAAATCTGCATTCCCTTCCCAATGTTACGCTGCTCCCAGGCTGCCTTGAATGCTTGTAATCTCACACACTAGACACTAATGCAACTCCAGTGCTCCCAGATTATGCAGATTGCCATGAATGAGTACGTTTCCAGTTACTTTAGAGAACTGAAGTCTGTTCTACAAGGCATTAGGCAGGCAAAAACTTTGAAGTTTAAAAGCCAGAAATCAATCTCATCAAAATGCTTGTGTAAATACATGTTTGCTAAAGGAATAGCTGCTCCACAGGAGAGAGGTAATGAAATGCTTTAATGACCAGAAACCAAATTGCACAACTCTTTATCTGACAGCATAATTTTGAATTTCAGTTTGCTCAAAACCAATAATTAACTACAATAATACTTTGCATTTTTACAAAGGCTTTTGAGAGAAGAGCTCCCATTCTTTACAAACAGGTTTGTGTTTTGTAGCACTTGTGAAGATCTTGTTCTAATGACCTTGTTAAAAGAGAGAAACACTACTCAGACTGTCTCAGTTTTGCCTGGAGTTCCGGATCTCACTCACGGACTCTTTCTGTGTCCATTTCTTCATTTAAATCAGATACGAAATTAACTAATACTGGTCTTGCATTCTTTGAGTCTTGCATCTGGGTAAGAACAACCCCATGTGCCAGTATAAGTTGGGGAGTGACCTGTTGGAGAGCAGCGTACGGGAAAAGGACCTGGGGGTCCTGGTGGCCAGCAGGATGACCATGAGCCAGCAATGTGCCCTTGTGGCCAAGAAGGCCAATGGCATCCTGGGGTGTACTAGAAGGGGAGTGGTTAGTAGGTCGAGAGAGGTTCTCCTCCCCCTCTACTCTGACCTGGTGAGGCCGCATCTGGAATATTGTGTCCAGTTCTGGGCCCTCCAGTTCAAGAAGGACAGGGAACTGCTTGAGAGAGTCCAGCGCAGAGCCACAAAGATGATGGAGTGGAACATCTCCCTTATGAGGAAAGGCTGAGGGAGCTGGGTCTCTTTAGCTTGGAGAAGAGGAGACTGAGGGGTGACCTCATTAATGTTTATAAATATGTAAAGGGTGAGTGTCATGAGGGTGGAGCCAGGCTCTTCTTAGTGACATCCAATGATAGGACAAGGGGCAGTGGGTGCAAGCTGCAGCATAAGAGGTTCCACATAAATATGATGAACAACTTCTTCACAGTGAGCGTAACAGAGCACTGGGACATGCAGCCCAGAGGGGTGTGGAGTCTCCTTCTCTGGAGACATTCAAAACCTGCCTGGATGCGTTCCTGTGTGACCTGATCTGGGTATTCCTGCTCTGGCAGGGGGACTGGACTAGATGATCTTTTGAGGTCCCTTCTAATCCCTAACATTCTGTGATTCTGTGGTGATATATGTTTAGTTGTAGAATTGAGGGTGATAATAATATGTATAAAAAAAAGATTATTTTGGATGAGCTGATGTGTTATCTCCTTTTTGCAGATGAGCAAAATGAGGCAGCAAAGGACTGAAACAGTTGATCTAGGTCTTCTGCAGTGACTCTATTAGTGTCCAGAAAACTGATTGTCAGTAGAGTAGCACTTTTCACTGTATTATGCCAGACAAAATTGTATATGCTTCCCTCTATGCAATCAAAACTATCGCTTGAAATCAGAAGGGGATCACTTTCGGTGAAATTCCCTTTGAACTTAATTCATTTTTACACTAAATTCCCTTTGGAAGTGATAGAATCATAGAATCACACAATGGTTTGGGTTGGAAGGGACCTCAAAGATCATCTAGTTGTAACCCCCCTGCCATGGCAGGGACACCTCCCACTAGATCAGGTTGCTCAAGGCTCCATCCAGCCTGGCCTTGAACACTTCCAGGGATGGAACATCCACAAATTCCTTGGGCAACCTGTTCCAGTGCTTCACCACTCTCAGGGTAAAGAACTTCTTCCTTATATCTAGTCTAAATGTACCCTCCCTCAGCTTCCACACATTACCCCTTGTCCTATCACTACATGCCCTTGTGAAAAGTCCCTCCCCAGCTTTCTTGTAGGCCCCTTCAGGTACTGGAAGGTGCTATGAGGTCTCCCCAGAGCCTTCTCTTCTCCAGACTGAACAAGCCCAACTTTCTCAGCCTGTCCTTATGGGAGAGGTGTTCCAACCCTCTGATCATCTTTGGTAGCCCTGCTCTGCACACGCTACAACAGCTCCATATCTTTCTTGTGTTGGGGGCTCCAGAGCTGGACACAGTACTCCAGGTGGGGTCTCATGAGGGCAGAGCAGAGGGGCAGAATCACCTCCCTCGACCTGCTGGTCACACATCTTTTGATGCATCCCAGGACACAGTTGGCTTCCTGGGCTGCAAGTGCATACTGCTGGCTCATACTGATCTTATCATCCACCAACACGCCCAAGTCCTTCTCCCCAGGACTGTTCTTGATCCACTCATTGCCCAGCCAGTATCTGTGCTTGGGATTGCCTTGACCCAGGTGCAGGACCTTACACTTGGCCTTGTTAATCTTCATGAGGCTGGTCTGGGCCCACCTCCACAGCCTGTCAAGGTCCCTCTGAATGGCATCCCTTTCCCTCCAGCGTGTCACCACACCACACAGCTTGGTGTCGTTGGCAAACTTGCTGAGGGTGCACTCAATGCCACTGTCCATGTCACTGACAAATATGAGAATTAACACCAGTCCCAGTACCGATCCCTGAGGGACGCCACTTGTCACCGGCCTCCACTTTGATATTGAGCTACTGACCGCAACCCTTTGAGTGCAACCTTCCAGCCATTTCCTTATCCACCAGGTGGTCCATCCATCAAATCCATGTCTTTCCGACTTGGAGACCAGGATGTCATGTGGGACAGTGTCAAAGGCCTTGCACAGGTCCAGGTAGATGACGTCAGTTGCTCTTCCCTTGTCTATTGATGCTGTTACACCATCATAGAAGGCCATCAGATTTGTCAGGAAGGATTTTCCCTTGGTGAAGCCATGCTGGTTGCCACCAATCACCTCCACATTTTCCATGCGCCGTAGCAGAGCTTTCAGGAGGATCTGCTCTATGATCTTGCCAGGCACAGAGGTGAGACCGACTGGCCTGTAGTTGCCCAGGTCTTCCTTTTTTCCCTTTTTGAAAATGGGGGCAACGTTTCCCCTTTTCCAGTCAGTGGGCGTTTTGCCAGACTGCCATGACCTCTCAAATATGATGGAAAGTGGTCTAGCAACTTCATCTGCCAGTTCCCTCAGGACCCGTGGATGGATCTCATCAGGTCCCATGGACTTGTACACCTTCAGGTTCTTTAGATGGTCTTGAACCTGATCTTCACTAACAGTGGGTGGATTTTCCTTCTCTCAGTCCCTGCCTTTGGCTTCTACAACTTGGGCAGTGTGGCTAGAGCCCTTGCTGGTGAAGACTGAGGCAAAGAAGTCATTCAGAACCTCAGCCTTCTCCATATCCTTTGTGACCAGTTCTCCTGTTCCCTTCTGGGGAGGGCCTACATCTTCCCTAGCCTTCCTTTCATCATTTACATGGCCATAAAAATGTTTCCTGTTCCCCTTGATGTCCTTGGCTAGATTTAATTCTACCTGGGCTTTTACTTTCCTAACCTGATCCCTGGATCTTTGGACAACTTCCTGGTGTTCTTCCCAGTCTACCTGTCCTTTCTTCCACTTTCTGTAAATTGTCTTCTTCTCTCTAAGTGTGTCCAGGAGCTTCTTGTTCATCCACGCAGGTCTTCTGGCATTCTTGCCTGCCTTCCTCTTTTTTGGAATGCATTGCTCCTGGGCTTGGAGGAGGTGGTCCTTGCATATGGACCAGCTTTCTTGGGCCCCTCTCCCCTTCAGGGCTTCATCCCATGGTACTCCACTAAGCAGATCCCTGAAGACATCAAAGCCTGCTCGCTTGAAGTCCAGGGTGGTGAGCTTGCTGCGCACTCTCCTTGTTGCTCTGAGGATCTTCAATTCTAAAATTTCATGATCACTGCAGCCAAGGCTTCCCTTCAGCTTCACATTAGTCACCAGCCCCTCGTTGTTGGTGAGAACAAGGTCCAGCATGGCACCACTTCTCATCAGTTCCTCTACCACCTGGAGAAGGAAGTTGTCATAATGCATTCCAGGAATCTCCTCGATTGCTGGCGTCCTGCTATGCCATCCTTCCAACAGATATCTGGGTGACTGAAGTCTCCTATGAGGACCAGGGCTTGTGAATGCAAAGCCTCTCCTATCTGTCTATAGAGGGCCTCATCTGCTTGGTCATCCTGGTTGGGTGGCCTGTAGCAGACCCCCACTCTGATATCACTTTCCCCTGCCTTTCCTCTAACCCTGACCTGTAAGCTCTCAGTTAGCTCTTCATTCATCCCCAGGCCAGTTGGTCACTGACATAGAGGGTGACACCCCCTCCTCTTCTTGCCTGCCTATCTGTCCTAAAGAGCCTGTACCCATCTACTCCTATGCTCCAGTCATAGGAGCCATCCCACTACATCTCAGTGAAGCCTATAACATCATAACCTTGTAGACATGCACACATCTCTAGCTCCTCTTGTTTGTTCCCCATGCTCTGTGTATTTGCATAGAGGCATTTCACTGAGGCCCCCACTGAAGCCGACTTATCAGCTGAAATGCTTTTTGTCTGGAATCCATTATCTCACACTTCATGTGCTCTCTCGCAGGCCTGTGATCCATCCCTGGAGCCAGGGCATCTATTTCCAGCACTGGCCTCAAAGCGGGATGGAATGAGCATCCCCTCCCCCATCAAATCTAGTTTAAAGCCCTCCTTACTAGACTGGCTAGTCTTTGTCCAAATAGGTTCTCCCCTTTATCTGAAAGATGTACCCCAGGAGACCAGGTTTCTCAAAGTGAGACTCGTGGTCCAAGTAACTGAAACCCTGGCTGTGGCACCACTCCTGGAGCCATTCATTGATTTTCTTGATTTTGTTGGCTCTTTCAAGACCCCTGCCTTTGTCTGGGGGGACTGATGAAATTACTGCCTGGGCTCCGAGTCCTTCACTGCCTCTCCTAGGGCTCTGTAGTCCCTCTTGATGGTTTTTAGATTACCTGTGACTGCATTCCTGGTGCCCACGTGAAACAGTAGCAAAAGATAGTAACACGTGGGATGCTCCAGGTTTGGTAATCTCACAGGAATATCCTTAATCCTAGCCCCCAGAAAGCAGCAAACTTCTCTAGACAGCGGGTCAGGTCGGCAAATGGGCGCCTCAGTACCCCTCAAAAGAGAGTCTCCCACTACTGTTACCCGCAGCTTTTTCTTGGTCGCACTTGTTGTTTCTGGGAGCCGACCTGGCCACCTTCCCCTGCTCTGAGGTGTCTATCTCATCCTTTTCTCCCTCTTCCTTCTGCAGAGCCATGAAGCAGTTCTGCAAGGACACTTCAGGCTTTGAGGGAGGTTTCTTCCTCCTCCTCCTGGATCTTACCTGCACAAGTTCCCATTCTGCTGTAATATCAGCTTCACCCTTATTTGGCTGTGCCAGTGGAACTTTTGGCTCCTTGGCCAGAGTCTGTTTCCACTGCTGCGTTCCCCTGGATCTAGCTGTCTGTCTCCTTTTCTGCCTCCCTGATGTCACACAGCCTTGTGACCATCTCCTGCAGCTTTGCCACCTGCTTCAAGATGACCTCCACCTGAGCACACCTTATGCAGATGGGTAGAAGGAAGGTCTAGGCTCTGCCAACAGGCTGAGGTCTGGACAGCAGCCTCAACCTTGAGCAGCTCCGTCTGGGTGGAGACATCGGCCACCACCGGGGCCAGTGATGCAGACTCTGCAGCCAGGGCTGCAGCCTTGGCTTTACGACGAGTGGCACCATTCTGCCCCAAGGGTCAGTTCCTAACACCTCAGCTCCTCGATCTCCTCCCTCGTTCGCAGCTCCTCGGCGCCTTCCCCGCGCCCTGCTCGTGCCCACTGCCCCGGGCCCACTGCCGGGCCACGCCCCTGTGTGCCCGCTCCGGCCACTCGCGCTCCCCAGGGGCGTTTAAAACTCTCCCGCGCGGCTCCTGGCCACGCCTCTCCCGCGCCTGAGTGGCTGCCGCGGGCTGCCTGGTCCCGCTGGGGCTCGGGCTGCGAGCGGGGGGTCCCTGGGCTCAGGAATCCTCTGCACAGCGCCCTCAGCCCTCACCGCCCGATCACCTCCGTCGCTGGCGTTGTCGCTGCTGCTGCCGTCGCTGCATCGCCCAAGGTCCGATGAGGTCTACTTAGAGGGAGTATGAATTGCGTATGGACTGACTTTAAAGCCACTTTATATTACCACAGACAAGGACTTAGTGTGCTTGTCTACCTGCTGAGGCACAGTGTTAATTACCCTTGCCTCAGCAGCTGGCTGATTCAGCTGTGCTGTTTTAGGGATCTAGGTTGCAGGCTACCCTAGCCATATCTAACATTGCGATAAGGGCTGGGGATCACAGTAAATCCCCTTGAGTTTATGCAAGTGTTTTTTTTCCTTAAAGAAAATTAGGCTTGTGAGGTCCAAAATAATTGCTGGTGATACTATACATGGTAACTTGTGTATTGCCTTTATTATATAAGGGACATACAAAATTCTTCAATATGAAAGGCAGATCAAGGCAAAAGATGGGTGAGGCATGTCCACTTTGCAAAAGATCATGGAAACATGAGGAATACTAAATGAAGGCTCTCTGCTACTAGAGTGTGTGGACTGTAAAATCTGGAAATACATGTCTGACATTCATTATTATAGGTTTAAAGGCAAAGAAGAGATAATTGTTGTCTGTGACTTTCTGAGTTACTTTCATAAAAAAATCACTCCTCTAGACTCTTCTCCCTTTGTTACCAAAAAAAAAAAAAAGCCACAGCAAAGGCCACATGTCATTCTGTGCAAACAATCCTTAATGGCTGCTGTTACAGAAGGGGAAAACCAGAAACTGAGCTGCAGCATGGGTTGTACAAGTTGCTAGGGAGGCCAAGCCTGGCTGAAGTCACTATCTTCAATGAGGCTGGTAGGTAAAAAGTGATGTTGGTGTACTGCAGTTTTTACTCTGGCTGAAATTCAGACATATTCTTAACTCCTGCAAATGCTCTGAGCTTTGTGCTCACCCTTCCAGTGGAGCTGACATGATGTACAGACTAGACACTGTGATGGCTGCATAGTTGGAGGAAATTTCACCCGTGGAGAAATAAATACATCCATAAAACCCAAGGAGGAAATTCCCATGTTTCTAGTGATGTGTGGTGCCAATTCTTTATCTAAAATCTGATCAATAGTAACAGCCCTCAGTGTCTCTGCCATTTTATAAAGATGTCTTTAAGGACTCTGCTAGCTAGCCAGCTGGCGTCTATCCTGCAATCAGACATTGTCACTGCCAGTTTCTGCTGAAGTGAGACGCTATGACACTAATTTAACTCCTTTTAATTATTAGCAGATCGAAGCTTGGCATTTCTGCTGTTGTTGAAAGTTACATGTGCTGGTCCCATACTGTATGTACATATATTTTAATGTTCATTTAACTGTATTTCTATGTATTATAATTTTTTTTTAATATTGACTCTAGCCAGTGTCATTTATTTGAAGGGATCCTGAAGAACTGTAGACATGTTATTTCGTGGTCTAGAATCAAAAAGAGTGACTGACACTGTGTACTTTATCTAGTTTTATTTTAAAACACAGTAAGATCAGTAACTTTAACAAGAAAACAAGTAAATTCTGCAGGATCAAGGTATAACATGGCAGAGGCTGAAATGAGAATTCAGTCACTGCAGTTTTTAGAGCAATACTGTCTATGTCCTACTCCTCTGCTTGCAAAAGTCAAATCAACAACCTGAAAGTTCAGTTTCTTCAACTGGGTGTCAGGAGGTCCGGGGTGCAGCTTGGAATTTCCTACCCCCAGGCACCAGCAGTGGGAAGGGAACATTGATTGTGACCCCTGTGGAGTGGGAGATGGAGCTCCATGGAAATCCAGCCACCAGAGAGGGGGCAGTCTGCGACCCACAGGAGTCTGCCTTTTGAACCTGAGGCAAGAAAGAGAGTTGAAGATTCTTGTAGGGAAATTCCTGATCTGCCATCCACAGAGATTTATGATGTTGATTTGCTTCTAATAGAATTTAACTGTGTAACCCTGGGCTGCACTTGTATTACCTCATTCTTCTTCCCATAATGTAAATATGTTGAAACTGTTTCTGCTTCAGTCTTTAGGATAGGCTGTTGATCTAGGTTTCTGATTTCTCTGCTCTGATGTGTTTTAGAACATTTCATCCAATGTGCTGGAGGAGTCTGCTGTTTCAGATGATGTTTTGTCTCCAGATGAAGATGGCGTATGTTCTGGAAGGTATTTCTCAGAAAGTGGCCTCGTGGGGCTGCTGGAACAAGCAGCAGAGCTCTTCAGCACGGTGAGTGAGGGCTAAAATCACTGGGAGACAGAGTGGGGCTATCTGGGCTAGCTCCATAGCTTATTTTCCTGTACATGAGGAAACAAAGTCTTACTGCTAAACCAGACTCCACATATCTGCCCCACTGCAAACAACAAGAGGCAGAGACACATCTCATGCCTGACCCAGCCCTGCTTCAGCCAGGTTGTCTAAACTAGGCTTTTCAGATAAGTAGAAACAATGTACTTTACTCAGGAATTTGGGCTTTAGAGCCCAGCAGATCAGGGATCCAAATTAGATCCAGTTATTTGCAGCTCAGAACTACCCATTTACTATTACTAGTTTATAGAAGGCTAAAACAAGCAACATAGCAGACTAAAAGATGAGTCCCATAAATCCCTTTTTCAGCCAAGTCATTAATGGACATCTGGTTTCAGAGTGCATGAGAATTCATTTCTTTTCTTGTATTTTTTCCTTCTTTTTTTTTTTTTTTCTCCCAAGGGGGGATTGTATGAAACTGTGAATGAGGTTTACAAAATTGTCATCCCCATACTAGAAGCACATCGAGACTTCAGGAAGCTTACCTTGACACACAGCAAGCTACAGAAGGCCTTTGACAGCATTATTAATAAGGTACTCATGAGGCAAGGCACTGCTAGCAAGACACATTGCTGAGTTGCACTGTTTGTTTAAGATTGGTGATAATAAAACTGTTCATGTGAAATAGATCCATTTCCTTTTTCTAACAAAAGCTTCCATCTGCTTTGGCCTACCTACAAAGGGCAGTCTACAGTGAAAAGAGGCTCTGTCTTCTCTGTCGGAAAAAGCAGAGATTAATATAAAACTGGTTTAGAGTTACAGAAAAATAGCTGAATAGGTCAAACTTAGAATATGAACATGCATGATTTCACCTGACCTCATCTATTTAATAAAAATAACTTTCAGTTATAGAACAGAAGAAATACTAAAGCTTGGCTAAATTCTCAGAATTCTAAATTCTTCCCTGTCTCCAGAAGAATCTTATTTCTGAGTCTAGTCAGTTAAAAATTCTTATTAATTTTCATTGCAAAATTTTAATTTTGTTAACATGTCTAATGGAATTAAAAAATAAGAAGGTACTTTGTTTTGTGAAAGTAACTGCATGATTAGCCTAAATTTTAAGTTAGAGTTCACTCAAATGTTCCCTTAATTTGTATGCTTTCCTTTATTAATATGTGCTTATCCGTTAGCACTGATGATACATAGAACTGTCTCTGAAGTCAGGAAGATGTAGTATTAGTGGATTTTCTTATACATCAGTTGGGAAAAAGAGGCATCCAAATACTACAACATTGACATTAAAAAAAAAAAAAAAAAAAAAGTAATTGTACATTTCCTCTTTCTTTTTATCAATTAGGGTCAAAAGCGAATGTTTGGAACTTACTTCCGTGTTGGTTTCTATGGATCCAAATTTGGGGACTTGGATGAACAGGAATTTGTTTATAAGGAGCCTGCAATCACCAAACTTCCTGAGATTTCTCACAGATTAGAGGTATAGAAAAAAACATTGTGTTAATACAATCTCCAGTGTTAAGATATACTTTCTAATGAACCCACACAGTTCTAATAGTATTATTGCTATATAAAAATCTGTGACAAACTGATTTGTACTATCGATTATTTCCTTTATGTATACCCTTTCCATTGTAGCCCTTTTCACAGATTAATGATGAAACTGATCCATTCTCTTGTGGCCATGTCTGTTATGTGCAGGCCTGTAATATATTGAATTACTTGATTTGAACATGCCAGATGTTTGCTTTGGTATCTTTTCAGCTTTTTCATGGAACTGCTATGTTCCCTTCTGTTCGCTTTACCTTGAGTTCTGCTTTTTTATGAGCAATCCACATTGATCTTTGTCAGAAGTTGCCTTACCCTAGCTAGCTGTGGTTCTTGAAGCAGTATACTGACTGTACAGAGCCCAGAAACTGTGATGGTTACTTCTTTCTCCTAGAGGCATACAGATCATTAATATTGCATTATGGACTAAAAACACTCCAGGATAATTCTGTTTCCTTTTCAGGGATTTTATGGCCAGTGTTTTGGGGAGGATGCTGTGGAAGTGATTAAGGACTCTGCTCCTGTAGACAAAAGAAAGCTGGATCCCAATAAGGTAGGGAAAGTACTACGGAGACTGTTGAGTGCTTTGTCACAGAAAAGAAAGGAAGATAAGGGGGATCCCCTGGAAACTTTTATGCTCAAACATTAAGGCACAAAAAAAACCCAACCAAAAAGCCAACAACTTGACTGTATCTGCGTGCCCAGGGGTTTCCTTAAAGCCTCTGTGAAAGGCTTAGTTTGGTAGCTTGTCACAAAGCATGGAAATTAGAAATTCTGATCTCTGGTCCCTTTGCTGGCTCTGATCCCCAGGGTTAAGCTGTGACCTCCCAGAGGCAAGTTTTGTAAGCTCTGAGGAAGAGAAGAAGCTCTGAACGCTTTGCAGCTCTGTGCTTTTCCAGACCATGCTTGGGCAATGTGAACTATGGGATATCTCATATATGCCATTCCTTTTACACTTCTTGGGTTATAAAGTACTGTAATGGTTCTTCCCTCTTTTCTCAGGCATACATACAAATTACTTTCGTGGAGCCATATTTTGATGAGTATGAAATGAAAGACAGGGTAACCTATTTTGAGAAGAACTTCCACCTCTGTCGGTTCATGTACACTACACCTTTCACTATGGATGGGCGCCCCAGAGGAGAGCTTAGTGAGCAATACAAGAGGAACACCATCCTAACCACAATGCATGCTTTCCCCTACATCAAAACTAGAGTCAATGTCATCCAAAAAGAAGAGGTAATTGGGTTTCGAGGACAGATCTAATTTCTCAGGAGCTGAAGGAGTCTCTGGGTGGGAAGATTTTCAAATTCTGTGCTTGGCAGGAAAAAAAAAAAAAAGGCTGAGTTTCTCAGATGTGTTACTCATAATTTGGAATGGCATAGAATGGGTAGACAAATGCAAGATTGGTATTTACTATGGAGAAGAGAGGACAGCAACCTCCTGGTTGTAATGCTGTGTAGGAGGATGTGTGGAGCTCTACGGCTGTACTTCTAGCTGATATACAGTCAAAGAGCTAAATTGGGCTCACAGCTGGTTTAGAGACAGGGAAGCTTTATAAAGGTAGAAAGTGAGAAACCATTTCAGACATCAAGTCAGTCATTTAGGATAATAATGAATTTATGCAAACAGGGAGTCAGATCCACATCCTATTTGTGCAAATGCTAAGATGTCAAAGAGCTTTGGATCAGATGCAGCATTTACCAAGATGACATACAGATTGAACAGTCTTCCTGGGTTTCACATCTACTGCTTTTGGCACAGAAGAATGATACTGGTATTCCAGATTTAGAACAGGTCAGCTGCATACATGATTCAGATAATGAAGCATATTTTCTTCTATTTCCATTAGTTTATTTTAACCCCAATTGAAGTTGCTATTGAAGATATGCAGAAAAAAACACAGGAACTAACTGCAGCCACCAACCAAGAACCACCAGATGCCAAAATGCTCCAGATGGTTTTGCAAGGCTCAGTTGGAGCCACTGTAAACCAGGTAAGGGATCCAGATAGGCCAGATGAAGAGTGTCTGCATACTTTTCTCTTTGTGCTTTCTTTTTCGCTCTTATCTCTTGCACTGGAAGAAGTCTAGTCAGACACATTTAGTCACAATGTGCATTTAAACTTATCCCTTGATATTTAATCCTTGTATACTGTTCATTAGGTATGCCTTTGGTGAAAGTGCTCATGAAAGTGCTGTCTTGATTGTAGGTGCAGAAACCCACAGAAGCCTTGTGAGTGCATCCAAGGATTTTCCATTTCTAGCACATTAGCCATCTCACTAATTTTGTTCACTTCAGGTGTATCCTTGGGGAATGGGTCCTTTTCAAAAGAAAGTTAAGATTCAATTATAACATAAATATGCCTGCTAACAAAAAAAAGGCAATTAAAAAAATTTAAATGAAAGAATGAACACATAACTGGGAGAAAAGCTGGCATTATCCACAGTTCCACAAAGCTTGGTTTCTTTGCTGAAAGCTCAAATACTCTGTTTCTCCAGATTCTTCATCAATCAAAGCTTCTAGTCTGAAGGAACACGTTGTAAGCTCTGAGAAGAGTGCTCCTTTTCTATGCTTGGCTTATTTAACTCCCTTGGGGTCTTGTAATGCCACACATAGGAGCTGTGTTTCTCTCATTTAACCAGGTTTGGCAGTAGAGCTATCCCAGCTCTTCTCTGCTGAGTTGAATTTGTCTTTACCCTTTTTTATGGGGCTGGAGGAGAAATAAAACCAGGAGAAGATAAAATATGATGGGCAAAAACTCTGCTTGCCAAAGGAGAAATCGGGGAGGGGGGAGGAGATGCAAACCCCCCATCCTGTTATGGTGACTGTGCAGTGTTTTCTTTCATAATTCCTCCGCTCATGAAATAACAAACAGCTTAACCAAACGTGTGGTCCGTTTTCAGTCTAACCAGGTGTTTTTGACTTTTTCCTGTGTTATTCCTCTAAGGGACCGCTAGAGGTTGCGCAAGTGTTCCTGGCTGAAATTCCAGCAGACCCCAAACTTTATCGACATCACAACAAGCTGAGGTTATGCTTCAAAGAGTTTATAATGAGGTGAATAAAACAAAATTGAAATGCTGAATTGCGTCAATAAAACAAATAATTGCAATAATGCAGCGATACCATGTGTCATTAATTATGCAAGTTAGCATCTGGCATCTTGTACTTTAGACACTTGGACCAGACTTGTTATCTCTGCTTCATGGTCAATGCTTTGGTAGGTTTTGTATCCCAAACGGAATCAAATTTTAACACTTCAAACTAATTATGTAGAAATTAGTTTTATCTTTGACATTCTACAGAAATCAGGCATTTCAGACTATTGCCTTGGGTTTATTTTTAATAAAATTACAGTTTTGTGTAGGAAGCTGTTGGTAAGAAAACATTTGACCCTATCTGTCAAGCAGACACATTAGTAGTGGTAGACACATATGGACTTTGCTTTAGATATGCTTGTAAATCTTAACAGGCATACTCACATAGCAAGATACTCATCTCCTTAGTCTAAACAAAGCATAATTTCTGAAGGATAAGTTTGAGTTAAATAAAAATGAGCCTTATACAAGAGATACAGCCTCTATTCTTTGCTATTGTAACTGCACCTGTTTACAGTAAGTTGGCAGGTAGCTCAGTATTCTGCAGTCATTAAATTTTTTTTTTTATTAGTTCCCTCATGTATTTCTAGCATTAGAAGAATATAATCTCAATTTGTCTACTTGGAAAAGACAGAGATTTCTTATTAGTTCATTATCATTTTGGACTTGACAAGTTATCAGAGGAATGCCTAGCATAGAAGAACTAGATTCTTGGCCATTCAGATTACCTAACACAAAATTGATGAGTTTAACAGAAGTAGGTGATAAATGTCATGCATTTTTTTTTGTTTCCTTTTGCCTAGGTGTGGTGAAGCAGTGGAGAAAAACAAGCGCCTTATTACTGCTGACCAGCGGGAATATCAACTAGAGCTCAGAAAGAACTATGGAAAGTTGAAGGAGAACCTTAGACCCATGATTGAGAGGAAGATCCCAGAGCTGTACAAACCTGTAGTGAAAGTCCATAGCACAAGGTACAGTTAGGGCAGAGTTACCTGTTGTAGCTCTACAAAAAGATGCATTTTTGCAAGGAAGAAAGGCAATTTTCCTGGCAGCTAAAACCAGGCCATAATATATGCTACCAACATCATACTTGTAAAGAAGTCTGCTGACTTCCACTGGAGCTGAATGGAGTACTAACCGTTTTTCTCAAGCTGCTTCTTCCTGGGGTAGGGGATTTATGTCATTTTAACGCACTGTTAGAGAAGACTTCCCCCTCACTCTGACAAAAAGATTTTGGAAACACCTTGCTATTTCTTCAACATCTGAAGCCAGGGGGGAGATAGAACAGATATATGATTTTTGAACACATGGTTTAGTGGTGCCTTGGCAATGCTAGGTTAATGGTTGGACTTGATGATCTCAGAGGTCTCTTCCCACCAAGGCTATTCTATGATTCTATGTGGTATTAGCCAGCATGTAGTAAGAGTGATCCTTTCACTCCCAGATAACATAATCCAATTTAGTCCCATGACTGAGACAGAAGAGTCTTAGTTTATGTTCTTTCCTTATGAATATATGCTTCTTCACAAAGCCACTGTGTCCAGTGTGGGGTGACAGCAATAGAAGGAATATGCCTCTGACCTGCCAACACATAACATGTCACAGATGATGATTTGTCAGCTGCTCCTTTTCACAAGGCAGGTATTTCTTGGATTCTTTTTCATTTGCCAACTTTATTTATGGATCCATTTCATTACAGGGAATCTTTTCGTAACCAGAGTTTTAGGAAATACGATGCTCAGACTTCGTCACAAAGCACCTAAGGACTAGCTGCTTTGGCCAAGGAAGAGCTTCATGCTGCAAGCCAGAAGTGACAAGGTATTCAACATTTATGAAATCAGAAGTCTCTTACAAGACAGCATGTGCGCTTTCTGGACAGCATGCAGAAAAGCATTTATACAAGATCACTGAATGAAAACTGGGGGATAACTCCTAATCAGCCACATCCCATGAGGGATTGGGAAGGATGGGAGTGCTTTATAAATACTTTTGCCTATATTGTAAAACAATCACATAACACAGGGGGTGGACCACTAGAATGGTCAGTAGCATGAGGTCAGTCACCACCAGCTAACAGACACAGAACTCTGTGTGGTTTGGTTGAGGTGTTACATGAATCTAAATAACATGTCTGAGGGACGCTGACAAATTATGTCTATTTATGGTCTGTTTCCAAGACAGCATTTATCCATGTGCTTTTAGCAATGGAGCACATTCTGCAAGTTAATCACATGCTTAAATGCTGTCTTGATGAGCAGGGACATAGTCCCCTGCTCAGTGTCTGCTGAGCTGGAGTTGTAGGAAAGAATAATTTCTTCAGTCAGTTTCTGTCATCAGTTTCTGTCACGGTCCTTAATTGTAAGGAGAGTGCTACACAAGTTTTCTCAACCAAAGCTTTGAAAGCAAGAAGTAGCAATAAATAATTCTTACAGATCTTTCTTATTTTTTTCCTAAGTATAGGGACTACTACTTGACTTGCAGTTGGATTTCTTAATAATCTGTGTCATGTTAAACTGAGCTAAAATGTAACAGTTAAAAGAGAACACGCTAAGCGATGAGTGATTCTTTTACTATATAATGCTCTTACCTACATAACCTTATGCAAAATTAACTACAGAAGCAGACAGTGAGAATTTCCTGCAAAGCATTTCACACAAGCTTTACTGCAGCTTAAGAGAAATTAGCACATAATTTATAATACCTAATGCTTAGTATTTTCTGAAGCAAACATTTTACTAAATAATCTACACAGCACTTGGAATGTAAGAAAGCATTTCCTTCCTCATTTATGGTATTGTTAAATGCAATAATCAGCAATAAGTACTCTGCGATTTTGAAGTGAACACATCCAAAGTACGTAAGCAAATGGTATAAAAAGCTCAAAGCAAAAGATGCCTCCATGGAGTGGCTTCTTTGTATTCAAGTTGCTTTGAAACACTTCTAAGTTATAAAGATTATTAATTTCCCAAAGCTTTGAAGCTATGAGATCTCTGCCCATCAGAACCTACCCCCTTATCTATTGTTTATAAGAGCCTGTTCAGGAGGAAGGTCAGAATGCTGTCATCTATCAGCCCCATAACGCAACCTCATTGTTTACAAGATGATTATCCTTTACAGCCTAAATAACAGAAACCTCAGGTAAACAAAAAACCCTACAGGTGTACAATATACTAGGTAAAAGTAATGAAGTGTTTCATGTTGTGTGGTCCTTGAACTGAAACAATACTTAGGATAATATGAATACTGAAGGACTCTTCTCTCACATTTTACAAGCTGAGCCCCCTCAACCAGTTGGCCAGTCTTGCCCTCAGTTTGTAGCTCATGTTGTCCCTTCCACAAATGAAACATGGTTTGTACATTTCTTTCAAGAGTTGAACTATGTGAACTGTAAAGTTTCTACTCTGTGATATTAATTTTGCAATAAAGCGACTGTTTCACTTGATGTTCAGACGTGTCTTTGTGTTGCACCTCACTTGTGTATAACCTTGTGTTACACCTCAATAGAATCCAGCTGGAAAGAAATTTTCAGTAGGAACAACCTTTCTGTGTAGAACCATCATTTAGCAGAAAATACAAAGACCTGGGCAGGGGATGTGTCAGTCTACCTTTAGGATAAATTCTGTTTGTTGCAGGGGTAACAGGCAACAACTTGCTTCCTAACTTCTTTTTTCATTCACTGTCCATGAAAAATTGCAGTGGGAAGCTCAGTGACAGTAGTGCCCCCTTTTCTTTCTCCAGTGTGTAGGTACAGAGCAGAAACATGCCTGAGTCTTAAATGACACACCATCTGGGTGATTCAAGAGCAGGGAGAGCTGTGTGTCCACACCAGTTAGAGCAAGGGCTAAACTACTCAGGCTGTCACAAGGAAACCAGCAAGTGGGGCATAGAACTACACCCGCCCTGGTCCAGAGATTTCGCACTAGTGTCTCAGCTGGGAGTTCACCATAGCTCACTCCTTGCATTTACCATCAGTGAGCACCAGCTTTAAGAAGCATGGTGCTGGTTTGGGAGCTGGAATCCTTTAGGTCATTGCAAGCGTCTCTCTGTTCATCACCCCAGCCTTCTGCACCACACAGCAGAAGCATTTTTATAAAAACTGACTGTTTTCCAAGTGTTCAAGAATTAAAAAAATAACCTTGATGAAGTTTTTTGCCAACAATGCCATCACTCAATATTGCTCAGTTAAAAAAACGGAAATGTTTAGCTGATCAAAACAAACAAAAAAAACCTCAACAGTAGTTTTTCTAGTATCTAGAAAGTTTTGAAAGTTGTAACATTTTGTTCTGCTTTTCTATTCTAAACAATCTGCTGATCTGCACCCTTCAAAACAAAACTGAATTCTACTACACAGGTGCCCTGTTGATAAGCTATATACCTTCTCAACAGAAAAGGAGAGGAAAAGCTGGTATGTACTTGTTTAAATGCCACATGTACAGAATGAAAAGATAGCTGAATACAAATGTAAATGCTCTAAATCTTTTTTTTTTTTTCTATGCTATAAAACTGATTTTATATTTCTGTCTATCTGTGGATCCAATACTTCTTTTAGAACTATTTATTTTTACAGGAATAAGGTTTTTCCCTATGCACTTCTATTCATGGAATATTTCTAAACACATATTGAATGCCTACTAGGACTGGTGGAATCCAAACTACAAAGAAAGTTAAACTCTACTAACCAAAGGGCTGAGGCATTTCAGCTGGATGGCAGGACCATGTCTTGCACTGTTTAACAAACACCTGTAAAACAACTGGAAGGGAAGATTTCCTAGCACACATTTCTGACTTTCCCAAATGTTGACATCTGTACAAATTTCTGTTCGCCAAGAAATTTTTCTGCTCTGTGGAAAAAAAAGGAAAAAGCAAGCTTAGCATTGCTGATATATCTAGAATTTTAAAGTGCCAGAAAACTATCTTAAAACCTCAAGACTTAATGAAGAGTGAAGAAAGGAAGTAGGCATGAAACCATATCCTTTTCTTTGTTTGCAACTCAACTTTAAAAGAAATTAACAATCCCTTCTCAGGTATGAAATAAAGGTTAAAAGTGTTCCCAGAGGAGCATGTTCCTTCTTGAGGTAAGGCATAAAATCCTGGGCTCAAACCCTAAACCCTTAAGGGAGGAGAGAGGAAGGAGAAGGGGCTGCCAGCTTGTAACACTAGGAAAATAATATTAAATCAACAGGGTATAAAAGATTTCAAAGAGGTTGCCTAACATAAAGGACTTCAACCATTGATTAAATTAGTAAGAACAAAACTCCTGTAATCTGTGGCAGGTTAAAGAGAATAAAACCAGTCCTCTGTGACTATGTAGAAAGGATTGCTCTAGCTCAGTTTGTATAAAAACCCAGTTGCCCCCAAGGCCTGCTGCAGCCTAGGACGAAGGCTGCAGCTGAGTGGAAGAAATCCATCCATAAAGAAACACATTAGCAATCAGAGAGCAAAAGATTAAAAAGCCAGCACACTGCAGGGAACTAAGGGAGTAGTACCATGGAAATAGAATTAAGGGCAAGTTAAACTGCTGAATGCATCTCACTTTCTAGACCATGTGAGGCACACAGCACCAAACCAAGGGCTGCTGTGGTTTAATGGAAACTGTCGGGCAAAAAGTAATCACAAAATATTAATAAATAAATAAATAAATAAAAAGGGAAAAACTCTAGTTTTTCTAATAAAAATATTGTTACGTTTTTGGGAAAATGAGGGGATTTTGAGGGTGGAGTTTTTTGGGTTTTAATGCTGACCGCCTGATTTTGCTAGTTTCCATCAAGAACTGAGGGACAGCAAAAGCAACAAACAAAAGGCACGCTGTGCTTTCCCATCACTCCTTTGATTGTTAGTTCCAGTGCGGGATCCAGGCTGGCTGGGAGCAGTGGCACAGCCCCACACACTTCCCGTGGTAACGGCTGCTGAGAGCAACTACTGGTTCTATGCCCTACGCACAAAAGGAATGCCGTGGACAGAAATTATCCAGCTTGGAAATATAGACAGGCATAGTTTGAGGGCAAAGGCAGAATGTTCTGTGATTTCTGCCCGTTTAGGTTCACTGCTAATCTTCTCTATTACTAACCAATGGAAGATGCACCCAAATGCACCCACCAGTGGCTTCACAGTTATCGGTAGGCTGCTCACAAGCCAGGCACCACCAGGGTACTCACCTTGTGGCACCAGCTGCTGTGCCGCCACTCAGGGTGTTTCACTGACAGAGGCAATCTTCCCAAAAGGCCAGCTAAGCTCTCCTTCAGTGCTGATCTCTCCCACAGGCTGGTAAGGAAAAACATTTAACACGTGGTATTTGTGGTTGCAGAACTAGAGCTTGTTTAATCCTCTGTTTAGTTCGCTTCTAAACAGCTCACATCTGTGCTCTCCGTGGTGCTGCTTTAACTCAGCCCCTGCCCAAGACCCCTGAGCCCGACCGCTGTGAACCTACACGTGGGCTGAGCAGGACAGCCCGGTGCAGGAGGCAGCAGCCACAAAGGTGTCAGTGTGGCTCACAGCTCTGCAGGCACAGCTGCAGGAAAGCACTGCAGGGATGGTGCAGAAGAGCTGGGACACACCAGCTTGTGCTACCAAGGAGGCTGCTGAATGCCACTGCTGGCAGGAGGGCAGACAACTACCCAAACCCCAGAAATGCTTTGGGGATTAATGCATTTTTTTGAATCCCCAGCAGCATTCTGCATCACTAAAATATCAAAGTGTGCTCACTGCATCCAGAGAGGAGAATTACACACCACACATTAAAAACAGGGACTCCTCATACGTTCCAGATGGTTTGAAACAGTGAGAGGGTACCTGTGTCTATACAACAACTTCCAGATCCCAGATGAAGCCTCTGGCTAGCAAAAATAAAGCGATAGGTCAGCTTAGTTTATGGAGGAATCCATTCTTATTGTGTGCGCCAAATTGTGTTGTCAGGAGGTACATTTGTAGGCTGAAAACTTCCACTGGTAGTCATGAGTTTGTTGAAACATAAATACAGCATTATTAGAGCTGGCATGATGTTCAGTTCATCCAGCTTCCTACCCATGCAGCAGCCAGTACAAGATGCTTCAGGATAAAGAGAGGATCTACACCCACCTCCAGCGCTATAAATCACAGATTAAGGAGCAAGGCATGCGTTTCAAGAACAGCTAAAACTTTCCCCACTGTCTGCCACAGCAGCTTCACACTAATGTCTGCATAACAAGAACAAAGAACTTGTTCTCTTCTTCAGCTGGATCACTGGTCATGGTGAGACTCTTAGTGTTCAGAGTTGTCACTAAAAAACCATCAGATGGGTCCCTACTTGTTAAGTCAGTCAGCAGGTGGGAAAAACAGGAGAGGACAGCTTGACCACTCTTCTCAACAAAATACCCAAGTACATCAATTTTTTTCACTTGTACTTTTACAGTCAAGGCCCTCCATATCCTAATCACATTAAAAAAAAAGAAAAAAAAAAAAAGAAAAAAAAAGAAAAAAGTACCATTCAAGAGTTGAAATCCCCTTGAGAATTTGAAACGAGGATGAAGGTTGAGAGACCCCATTCTAAGAGGGCAATTGACTAATGAATTTGATCAAATCAAATCATTGTCACCAAAATTAAATCATCATTGATATGAACTTAATAAATCCGTCTGTGCAGATCGCTAGCCCAATTCTGGCACAGAGCACATTTTAATTTCAGAATTTGTAGTGTACAAAGATAGAAAGAAATCTCCAAATGTCTTATACGTAAAATGCAAAGATCCTTCAAAATGTCCCCCAGGAACTATCTATTTCCTGCTGTGGAGCCAAAATCCATGATGAAGAACTCCTCCAAGGAACCACACATCAGGGAAGCACATAGTGGGGTCATAAGTTTCCTGATTCTGCCTTTCCCTGGGGTGAACACGCACAAATTTAGGATTGCACCAACTAAGTCTAACTTTGGGAGTTCATTTAACAAATTCCTTGCTCCATCAAGAAATTGCCAAAGCTTTTTATATTCTGATTTCTTCCTATAGATGTTGCATTTGTCTTTTGCTATGGATCTCAACTTTGCTGCTGGGGTGCTGTGAAATGCTTTCTGCCTGCCCTGGCATGTGAGACAGCTAACCTGTGAACTTGTCCAAGCCAACTCTCCCTCTCACGAGCAAGCATGTGGACTTGCTCATCATCCCCAGCATCAGTGCCTGAACAGACCTTTGGTGATAATTTCAGGTTTTAGCATGATTGCTCAATGTAGTTCTAGACCCTAGGTGCTGTATGCACATAGTCATTATGGAAATTATTGTATTAATTTCTCAGACAACTCATGACAGATGTCAAGTTCGAGTAAAGCTTTTTGCACAGACTAGGCTTGGTAATACAATTGCATGATGTGGTTGATTCAACTTAAATGCAGTGGCCTCTTTCCCCAGCTCAGAGGTAAAACAAAGGTCTGGAATCAAGCATTCATTAAAATATCACACCGATAAAAGGTATATAAAATCTAGAAGGCAAAGTTACGGCAACATTTCCTCTGTCTTATTAGAGCTGGTCAAACCTTGGGGAGTATAGTATTCCGACACTGCTCCTTTAAAGATAAGGCGAAAGGCAAGTGCTACATTTCATCTAGTAAATGATTTCTGGAGTTGCATTCCTGTGCATTCATGCACAAATCAAGAACACAGTTGTGCCTCAAATATCCGTAGGCCTAACGGTGAGATCCAAGTCAATGTGTGGCAAACAGCAACACATACCCTTGAGCACTGAAAACTCAGGTGACGGAAAATCAGCCGCACGCTGCATCATGTCATTTCACTTTGGACTGACAGGCAAGCATGTGGTACTATTTCCAGGCTGCCACTGATGTGAGTCCTGAACTAGGGCAGAAAAAAATGCTCTGCCTTCTTTTGTGTTTGTGTAACATCCCTCCTTTACAGATGGTGCTCAGAAACAAGTCATGTGGTGTGATTTGCTGGTGGTGTGCCACGCTGTACACCTACTAAAACTGCGGCTTCCCTAAGAGCAAGTCAGAACAGTAGGTGCACAGAGACAAAGAGGTAGGCTTTTAGAGGCTTGCAAGCAGGGAGGGTTAATCTGAGTCTCAGCTGCCATCGCCACAGTGTGGGGTCATTCACACCAGTGTAATGTGTCACCCACACTTTTCACAGTGGCTTGCAGAATATTCAGGGCAGCAAAGGTTCAGTGCTTTTAAGACTCAGTTTTACTTAATTCCTTAGGTTGCTACTCAGCTTTGGCAGTGATCAGCACTTCAAAGTGTCCTTCACAGGCAGCAGTGCAGCCTGGGCCCCTCTCAGACACTTCTCTGTGTGAAACCCCATGGAGGAGTGGGGGGCATGGGGTGTCATAGTGCTCTGGTCAGGCTTAGGCAGGCGCTGTGAACATGGCTTCTGTTGTGGTTTGAGGCTGGGCTGGCCACTAAGCGGATGACAGATGCTCTCTATTAACCCCTCTCCCTTCCCAGACAGGGAAAAGAAGAAAAGGGAAAGAGACTTACGAGTTGGAAAAAAACTAAAACAGCTTTAATGAAACATGCCAAAGCTTCTTTTTGGTAAAATACAGGGTGTTTTCAGGTAAGTGCTATTTCTATAATGGATAAAATAAGGCACAGGAAAGCATTGCCATTTCCTATGGAAAGAACATTTTAACTTTTTGTTTTGGCAAAATCATAATTATTCTGTTTATAACATTTTAATAGGATTGTATTGTTTACAGGCAAGGCTGTTTCCACTACCCCAACAAATCAGGTGAAGTTTGCTGTGCCTTCAGGGGCTTCCCTGGAGCTGTGAGCCTTGTGGGACTGGCAGCATCTCAGATTTTCGGGGTGATGGGGGAAGGCAGGAGAGAAGGGTACTGTGCAAGAAGCGAATTAGCCTCAGCCTTTTCCACCCACTGGGGTGCTGAGGAGCTACTTGCTATGGAGCCCTTGATGCCCATCCCAGTTAGAGGAACACGTAAGGTGACTCATTCAAGATACACGTGGTCTTTTGTGTTCCTGTATGGCTGCAGCTAAGCAAAGAATTGCTGCCAAACACAGCAGCAGAGGGGATGTCAGATCCCCCTCCCTTCCACACTTCCAAACAGGGTACGGGCAACAGCTGGGAGTAGGGTTAGCACAACCTGCCTCTAAGTTTAGCCTCCAGACCACCTGCACTCAGGCACACTGCCGGCCTCCAACACTGCTGATGGAGCAGCATGCTCTAGTAGCTCCATGGCTCCCAAGTAGGCTGTGTGGGATGTTCAACAAAAAACAGGTTTCAGTACGGTGAGTGTTAAAATCCAGAGGGAGAGTCCACAGGAACTCATTCTGCTTGAGCCCCTGCTCAATGCACCGACCATGACATTGGGTGGGATGGTTTCTCTTAAGTCCTTCTTGGTTTTGTCATATCTGCTATGTGTGCACAGGCTTTATCTCTACTGTGTGCAACATAAAAGCTCATGGAAAACTCTGCCAAAGCATACACAATATTTATCTGGAGCAGATCCAGGTCATGGAAAAATACAATGTGTTCTCTCTCTTCAAAGATTACCTTTACTTACTTCTGGACATGTCACTTACAATTACCTACTCACACACACGGGGCATCTGGCTTTCTGAAGGAAATACGTTGGTTTGGGGGTTTTTTGGGGATGGTTGGGGATTTTTTCGCTGAATGCTAATGGTGTGTTCTACCTTCCCACCTGCCAGTGCAGGTCCCAAGTGAAAAAACACCCAAGGGAGCTGGAAAAGCCCTGCAAATCACCTATTCCCCGTTTGGTGCTTCTCACTGGTGCTTGGTCTAAGTGATGCAAACTCACTCACTCCCACAGCCCTGGGTGGACCGTGGGGGCTGCACACGTGTCTCCAAGGGTGACATGGCCAGTGGCAGTGCCCCAGCCAGGGCATGCCCAGCTGGGGAGCTGCACCCCACTCCTCACTGCTCCCACTTGTGAAGGGGCTGGAACACACATCCTCTCTCCTTGAGGCACTGACCGGGTTAGTTCAGTCTGAAGCCAGTTTCTCTCTTTGGTGCTTTACAGGGAGTCTATGGAGGGTCTATGTCCCCTCTCCCAACATCCCCCATGTGCATGAGCCCGGGAAGCCAGGGTGGACGGAGCAGATAGCAGGTGCTTACTGGCCCTCCTCACTTTCTGCTCCCTTTTATCCCCTTCTGACCCATCTGGCAGACACCCAAGCTCCCAGTTAATATACTTTGCACTTTGCAAGGTCTTTGCAGACAAGCCCCAGGGACCTGAAGGGTGAACCAAGACCTGGTGGTTTAATTGCACCATCAAAGAAAAAAGCCCCATCTACTGCATGACCACACTGAAAATATTTTCCTGACACTTACACAGGTTATGCAACAATTGACTTCTTTCTTTAATTTCACTTGTTTAAACTGTCAAGAGCTGGCAACTCCTGAAAGGACGGACTAAATGGGAGAAGTGGAAAGAGCCCTATCTGCTTGCTTTGTTCATTGCTGTAGTCCGGAGTGCTTTCATTCTATGTTTGTACAGTTTCTGGTGCAGCATGATCCTGACCCACCTATTCGGATGAATAAGCTGATGCTAAGAAGTTGTTTGCTGGCCTGAGTATACTTTATTTTTGGTTGTTAATATAAATAATAGTAAGTAGTGCTCACTGTTCTCTCAACTATTTTTCATTGGTCCCCCATTTTCTCTACGGTTGGTAACTCAGCCATAAAAAATTAGCCTCTGAATGGAAAGTTAGCAGAGTCAGGATTAATAATTATTAGCATCTTAAAGAGCTGCAGGGACAGGTCACAGATTTGGGCTGCAAATATTTCTAAAAACATGTGCTCTTGAATTAAAATGTATAGAAGCTTCTTTTTTAAATGAAAGCTTAGTGGTTTGAGAGATGCTTTATATCAACATCATAGCAATTTTACTTACAAAAATACTTGATGTGATTTAATCTCTGAAGTGTTTTAATGGCGTCAGAGATTTCAGAAGAAATACTGCAAATTATCTAAATGGAGATAACATTGAACCTGTTAGCTTTTTATAGACCAAGAAAACCCTTCCATTTGTTGTCTACCATTGCTTGAGTGTGGTCCACTGGGAAAATCAGAGAGACTTTCGTGTTTCCTTAATAGTTTCCTTGCTCTATTCTGGAATCAATATTCATTGAGACAATCTTTGTCGGTCTTCATTCACAAGCTTCGGGTATCATGGCTGCAAAAAAATCTGTAAATTCACAGAGTTTCAGGAGAATTACCCAGGGGAAGGCAGAGGAACGACACAGAAAGAAGGAAATGAGAAGGCATGGTCAGGAGGTGCCAGCATTTGACAGCATACATGGAAAAACAGAAAAAGCAAGAGATGCACCACAGTTGCATCATTCTGTGCTGTGAAGTAACTGACAACAATCACCTTGCAGGGTCCCACATCCAAGAGGGAAAAAGGAGACCAGGTGTTGTCACTCTCCTGACTTTGCCATGTCTCCTGCATCTTGCTTACTCCTGACCTGTGGATTCACTTGCTGATCTCTCTGTGTTTGGGAGGGACTGTCTGACTCAGAGCTGTGAAATCCTTCCTGGTATCACCACAAAGCCTCTGAAACACTTGCTTCTAGGGATCTGAGACTCCCGGGGCAATGAGGATAGCAGCTGAGATAAGAGTGGGAGGAGTGAAAGAAACCATGCATCAATCCATACCGAATATTCAAACTGTTAAGTGAAAAACTCAAGGCTCACAAGACAGGAACTGCTGTATCCTTTCGCAGCTGAAAAGGCTTTAGAGACAGCCTGTTCTGGACAGTAAAGATCAAGGCACAAGTTTTAAGACATTGCTTCTAAGCTGAGGTTCACCCAGCAATGCAGAGGGAGCTGATGCACATTTTGCTTTCCATTGAAAGCCTCAGCTGACGACTCCATCCAGCCCTGGGCAGTAGAACAGATGGCAGTGGGTGGGCACGTTTTGCTGAGGCTCGGCACCAAAAAAACCCCATTTCACACAACAGCCCCCAATGGGGAATCCCAGTCCCTTGGGCAGCGCCAGCCTTGACCAGGTTATCAGATCTGACCCAAATCCTGCTGAGGCCAATGCTCCTTTCATGAGCTTCGAATCAGCCCCTCGAGCCTGAGCACAAAGAAGGCTTCACATTGCTTAGTCCCAGGCAGGTTTTCCCAAGGACGCTGTATTTTCTGTCGCAGCCCGGACAGTGCCCCTGCTCTCCTCAGCAGGCAGGTCCCGCATCCCGCTGCCCTGCTGACCCAGGCTGTTAGGTGGAGGCGAGAAAACTTTCTGCAGCCGCTGCCGCCCCTCGCCCTCCAGCGCATCTCCGCAGCTGCACGGGGCAGGCGTGCCGCGGCCCCTCCCGCCACGCCGTGCGCCCCCCGAACCGGCCCAGAACCATCCCCCCTCCCGCGGCGGGGCAGGCTGCACCGGGGGATGCATGGAGGTGCGGAAGGATTGCCTCGTCGGGGGGCTGGGGGCTGCAATCCTGGGCGTGCGGGAGAGTGCACTGCTGGAGGGGCACGGTCGGGGGCTGCCGAGTTGGCACCGTCGGGGGGCGGCAAGCAGAGGGTCTGTTTGTGGGGGGAGCGGAAGACTTGCATTGCCGGGGGTGTGGAGGGATGGCCCTGGGCGGAGGGACGGCCCTGCTGGGAGTGTTGAGAGGGGGGGAGGTCCGAGAGTGCCGGCGGGGGGCTGGAAGCGCGCCCTGTTGATTTTGGGCCGCGCGCAGCCGCAGTGCGGGACGCCGGCGGGTACAAAGCGGCTGCCAGAGGAGTTTGCGGGCTCCCGGCGGTGCGGGCTGGCGGGGGGGCTGGAGTTTTGCGGGGCTCGCCAGCGCACCACTACCAGCAGCACTACCTCCCCACCCACCCCCCCCGCCGGCAGCCGCGGAGGGCCCCGCCGGCACGCGGAGCCCGGAGGTGAGCGGGGGATGGGGATGGGGCGGGCGGGGGACGCTGCTGCCCCTGTCACCCCACTGCTGGCAGGCCATCGCGCCGTCCCGGTGGAGCAGTGTGCGAGCGTGTGGCGGAGTTGTTGGTACGGGTACTCGCTCCCTCGTTGGAGTCGAAATGCGTGATTTTGCCTAGGGGAGCTCGTACGGCCGTGTTCTGCGCATCGCTGCATCCCGCCCCTACTTCAGAGCGGCGGAGGCACAGCCTGGCCGTGCCGTTCTGAGCGGGGCGCTCCGGGGACACCCGCGGTGCGGCCACCGCCGATTCCCGCAGTTTCCTCGACCTGGAGCGCTGGCTGCCCCCTCTTTCCTCCCGTGGGGATGGAAGTGCGGCCGGACGGGGCGGGGAGCATCGGTACCGGGGCGGGAGACCGGGTACCGGCGTGCGGGGAATGGGTCATATCCCCAGCAGGAGCGGTGTCCATCGGGGCTTTGTCTAAACGGACTCTCTTGGGTATAGTCTGACTTGTGAGCTGGCACTTTAAAAAGACAGTAGAGGATTTTCCTTTTTTTTTTTTTCTTTTTTTTTCAGGGGGGTTAGGGGGGAGGCCCTGGGCTTTGATGCTCGACTCATGAATATGCCTTAACTTTGGCTGCTCTTCATGTCTCTCGAAAAGCACTTAAAATACATTCTCAAGTGTTTGAAAACCATCTTATTCTTTCTGAAACAAAGAACGTTGTGAGGCCCTGTAGCTTGATACACAGTTATATATAAAAACTGATTCAAGTGATTACAAGCCATAGTAATGACTTTCTTGTAACTTCTTTGGCCCTGGGTTTCGCATAAGACCAAACCAAGTTTCTCTTTCTTGCGCTGATGTTAACATCAGGCACAGTGTGCTTTTTTTGTTTAATCAAAACTCTCAAACATTTAATTAACAGCAGAGCCCATCTGGCAGTTGCATAGGACAACCTTGCATCTTGGTGAGCCAAGACGGGTGACCGTGACAATCTGCTGATTAAAAATATTGGCTATATCTTACCCTTTTATTTCACCCCTTCTGGCAGGGTGACTGGATCTGATTAAAGGCTGTGTGGGTGCACGGTATGAAGAAAGGAAAATATGACATAAGTGAGAGGAGGCTGATTGGGTTGATGTGAGCTTTAGAAAGGCTGAACTAAATTAATAAGTGCCCAAGGTGTGCAAAGAAAGCCCTGACATGTTCGTTCAGGTGGGCTTTCAAGACATTGGGAGTTCTGCTTGGCATTCAGGTCTGGAGTCAGTTTTCCAGAGGGAGTGAGTGCCCACGGGGCACAGTGGGGTGGGCTGGCAGTAGTGGGGCTGTCCCCAGTCCATACTGCAAGTGATGTCTTTAAAGTCCTGTCTCTGTTTTGCCCGGGAACACCTGCCTCATATTAGTGACTAAATAAAATGGTATCTTACTGCAAAACTGCCTTCTCAACAGAAGATGAGGTGTTGTCATATGGCAGGGAAGCCCAGGTCCTTCCTCCATCTAGAGTGAGAGATGTTGCAGCTCAGGTGTGGGGGGGGCTTGGATGTGGGAGATTGTTGCATGAGGATCCCACACAGTGCTGTGTTTGGGGAAATGTGGGTCATACAGATGCTTGGGACAGCAGACCCCAGCAGCAGTACAACTCCAGCTGCTGGAGAGTGGCTTGGGCAGAAATGTAGGTGGATACAGGCTCTTGTCTGCCTCTTTGCTGACCACGTGCTGTGTGGGATTTGATGTTATGCTAGCTCTTTGTGTTTCATTTGTCTGACGTCACAATGAGGTTTTCCCCTTTTTATTGCTAGAGCTCTAACTAGATGGAAATTTGTCAGCTGAGGTTCTCTAGTGGCAAACATGATACTGCCATTAAATAAATTACTGATGACCACTCTTAGTAATTTGGTGACAACTTCTGTAGCACTCCAGCCTATACAGGAGTCCCCAGAGTCTTAGTTTGTAAATTTGTATACACCTGCTTTCTTTTGAGATTAGGCTTTACTTTAAAATTGCACTGCAGAAACTGAGACTAAAACTGCGTCCTTAGATTGAAAACTGAGCGTGGATTGTTTTTAGGGGGCAGTTTAGCAGGTCTCTAAAAATCCATTTTCCTTGGGATAACTGGCAGTGGATGTATTTCTCACACTATGAATGACTTTGGTATGAGATGAGTCTATTCAGTCGCTCCCACTCAGTATCCGTTTGCCCCTGGCAGTTTTCTCAGGCTTGTAAGCCTCTGGTACAGCTTGCAGTCTCAGCTTCTGCAGTGCCCTGTATGTCTAAATAATAGATGCTGAAAGTGAAATGAAGATGTCTAAACGAAGAGTCTCTTTTGCAAATGATGCAGAGCCACTGTGAAGAGCTGTCAGAAACGGGCAGCTGATTGTGCTTTTAGTTACTAAAGCATCAGTTGTTAACTCAGGACAGTTGCACATTTTCTTGTGGTGTCAGCACCTATTGTACTGGAGAGAAGGAGAGTTTCTTCCTAGTCATTTAGTTAATGGAATTGACTAATGGGCCATAGAAGAAGTTTCAGGTGACACTGCTTGGACTGTCCAATCCATCCAATTTTGTCTGTAAGTTTTAGAATGGGAAGAAATACAGAACTTGCAAAGTGGCTTGAAAGCTTGTGTGTATATACATGCACGGGTATGAATTTTATCTACATTTTTGTGGGTTGTGGCAAGATGACAAGTGTTAAGCTAATAACTAGGTTATCATGTCATAACAATGAGGAGAAGTTAACGTGGAATTGCAACATGAAGTAGCAATAAACAACTTGTGAAAATTTTGATTCCACCTAACTTCTTGAAGATGCAGTAAATGTAGTTTATAGATGGCTTGAAATGCCAGATGTAGTTTTTTTACAGGATTTACTTGAAAAGTTTTTTTGTTTCAGCTATATAAAAATATATGCGCTATAATGTCTTTTATAAACCTTATGTAAGTACCAAAATAAGTTTGTCTTGACTAGAGGTTCAGATTTATGATCAAACTTATAGCTTGTTTGCGTCTAGTGGGAAATGATTCATTTTAAGTATCTTAATAGTATCTGTTTGCATGATTGAATAATTGGCAGTGCTCTAAAAAGGCATTTAGGCACCTCATGGAGGAACCAGGGAAACCACTTAGGCTTGTCAACTCTGACACTCCACAGTTATCTTTTGCTCTTGTTACAGATGCTACATATCAAAGGTAGACAACATGCAAATTACATAGCTGTTCCCAGCTGTCAAAAGACTAGGGACCTGAAGGGAAGTAATAATACATGTTGAGAATGAACAACCAGCATAATTGATTTTTTTTTTTCAGTTTATGTATTTTACACAGATTACTCCTAGCAGTGTTATACTGTGAATTATACTCTTTTAACATCTAGCTCATTCTCTAACTCTGAATGCTGGCCACATACTTTACTTTGGGAAACTGTCTGCAATCCCGACAGTAGTATTAAGATTTGTAGTTAAATCAGAATACTGGTTTAGGATATATTTACATTTTTAGTTTACCAAAGGTTCTGTGTCAAACTCTGCAAAATAGCAGAAAAATTGTATATGCTGATAGTCACTTCTTCAGCATTAAGGGTGTATTTTTCTGTGATGAGGAAAAGAGGAAATCACTTTTAAGGTGTTGTAGTGAATACTGAAAATGCTTTCTGAGCTTTGCTAGTCATGAAAAGACTTCTGTCATTCAGGGTGGATGGCAAGAGCATCTGATCTCACTCCCAGGCTGTCACAGGCCCTGAGCTCTTACCCCTGTATTAAGCTCAATGACTAGTTTGGTTAAAGCACAACTTAGAAGAAAGCATCCTGCTAGACTTAAACTGCTCCCACAGGCTTCCCTTGGCAGTTAATGCCATTTTTTTTGCATCTTTCTGTGCTCAAAAATGTGTTTCTGATTTCTAATTAGAGCTGTACTGGGGAAGGACAGCTGGCAATTAAACATGAGTCATGAATGTGTGTTTGGAATGTCCCTTTAATTCTTTAGAGATGTGAGTAGACTGAAGACGGAGGAGTCCAACAAGAACAGTTGGAACTTAATTGTGGGTAAGCAAATCTATCAAAGTGAGTCTGGCCTTTTTATGGGCCAAACTGCTGTTCATGTACTGGTTTGGTATGCAGGCTCCCTATTGCATGCAGGAGCCAAAACTAGGTCTGGATATCTCCCCTGATGGATTGGAGGTTGTAACTGCGTTTTCCTGAAACAAGGCGTCTCCAGAAAATGTTTTGAAGGTGATGGTGAGGGAGGGTGTTGGGCAGTAGGAGTGTTTCAGCCTGTTTCTGGGCTCAGGATGGTCCCTCCATGCTATTTCTTGCACTGAGAGAGGTGTCTGTGCCATCCTGAAGCACGGGGGTGTTTCTGCATGGCATGTGGAGCCTGGGAGGAAGAAATGGCAGTAAGATCGTGCAAGTGTCTTTTACATGCAAAACATGGGCTGTTTTTCCATCTTCTCTGCAGCTCTGTATGCCTTGAGCTATAGGCATCTCTGACTTCCTTGGTGGTGGTTAGTGCCCAGGAGGACAGTGGGGACACCTCATTGGGTCTCTTAGGCACATGTTCATAGCACCACATTTCCCAGGATGGATCACTGGTCTGTTCTGGCTTGGTGATCTCTTAAAACTGCTCCATCGTGTCCCAGTGCTCTGAAGTAGAGGATGCCCTTCCTGGCTGTAGGTGCCCTGACTTGGTGGGGGATGCTAAGGAAATACAGAAGGGTTTCATTGCGGCTCCTTTTGCAGAGCTGAAGTGCCGGTGTTACTGTTGAATTCTTCACTGCACAAACCCATGCCTTGTCCCAAGGACCTGGGGTTTTCTTACTGGTCTATCACCTTCTCTGCCCAAAGGATGACCAGTGCAGTTACATGAAGCAGTAGTGCCCTGGCAGGAGTAGAATGCGCCGGTGCTGGTGAAAACAGTCAAAATGTTGGTTATTGGTCAAGGTGCCAGTCCTGCTAAGGCTGCTTTGTGCCGAGAAGTTTTGCACCAGAGGCTTTGAGAAATGTGCAGTGTCCATGCACCTAAGACTGATGAGGGGTAATGTGTCCCTTACCTTCTGTCTTGTATGGATCTGTAATTAGTAGACATTGATTTTTAAGCCCTAAGCCCTGGACTTAATTTTTTTTTTTTTTTTTTTCCCTGAAGACGTTAGTATTCCTAAGTGTAGCTCCAGACAGGACTGTTACCCACACAAGTGTCCAGTCCTTCTCCTGGTCCAACTGAGCTAGTAGCCTTCACGGCTGCTGTGCAGTGATAATGACTTCTGTAGTGTGTGTGTGCACACATTTCAGCCTCCAAATTACATAGCTTGATCATTTCTCATTCTTGAGATAAGGATACACACTGATTCAGCTTTTGTACGCCTTTTGTTATTTTATGTAATTCCTCAGCCTCTTCCAAATAATGTTTTCTTGGTTTGTTAAAAACTGAAGTGCTTTTTCAAAGTCTTTCGTAATTTCTACGTATTCCTGATCCCTTCCCAATTCTGCAATGTCGTTATTAAGGGGGAGGATGCTGCCTGGGTTGACCCAGGTGATTTTTCACCATGAATTCTTAAAGTGGTGTCAGAACTGTTTTTGGTTTATTCAGCATCTGTATGAATCTCTGCACCTCCTGGCTCTTTCCCATTGGGTGCAGCTGCCAGGGCCACAGCAGCCTTACAGGGGCTGCAGGTAGGCAGTAAATCCATGCCCAGCTGAACGCAGCGAGCTCTCCTCGTGCGCTTTTGCTGCCAGCTGCTTTGTGATGGAGCTAATATTTATGTAGCTGTGGGCTGAAACAGATCGGAGCACTGATCTGGCTGGAAACAAACCTACTAAAATATGCCCCCCCCCCAGCTATTCTTTTTGTGCACAGCATCCCACGCACTGTGCCAGCACAGCGAGAGAAGGTGGGAAGCCTCTCAGTGGCAGTACGGGGTTGTGTCAGAAATTAATATGCATGTAACCATAGTACTATGATTCCCTCCTGAGCCTGTGAACTGTTGGAAACCAACATGACATGTTGTAAAATTTGGTCCATTAGGACCATCTTGTCAGATGATGATGACAAGCGTCCTGCTCTGTGGGTGGGACTGGGAAGGCTCCTTGCCTTGTGTTTCATATTTGTGCATGCCACCAGCCTGCAGCTTGTTAGTCTCAAAGATGGCAGAGTTTAGTTTAAAACAATGACTTTCCCTCAGTTATTCTGACTCTCTTTTTTTTTTTTTTTTTTATACTGCAACTGTTTTCCCAGTTTAACGGCTGGGAGTCTCCCCTGGAATGAGACAATGTCAGAGGTTGAATGTGTTTGTTTAGGTGCATAAACATGGCTGTGCATGGTGGGGCTTCCGTCACAGTGTTTCCATTCACTTCATGAACTGTTAAATGAGAAAAGGATGGGGCTCATTCCTGAGCTGTTTAGGAACAGCTGTGTCACAAAAAAAAACAACCAAGGACCTCAGACAATAGTGAACTTTGCTAATGTTTCTCTTTTCATCCCTGTTTCAGCATATGGTGATGCAGAGGATCTCTAAGAGTTACTCCAAACTAATCTGGTTTGGGCAGAGAAAGAAAGATGCACAAGTGTTTTATGTGGCTCTTCAGTATTTCTCCAGAGAAAATTTGCCAAGAAGTGCAATAATCAGGGGAAAAAAAAATCTTTGGATTCAGACTATACAGCCTTTCTCCCTATTTTTGGCTTCTGAGTGTTTTGAAATTAGAGTATAAAAAGTAACAAAGGACAGTTAAGATGTTGACTATGAGACAAAAGTATGGGGACATGAGCCATGCATAATTATTAAATGAAACAATATTGCAGAGTTTGCCTCTGATTTTCAGACTTCTGACAGAAGAGAAATTTCAATGAAAGAGTTGATATATCTTCTCTGTTTTGCAGCTTCACAAAGGCAGTATAAGCCTTTTTTTTTTTTTTCTTCACCAGTGCTTTGTTACTAACCCAGATGCTAATGGACAGCTTGTACTGTTTCACCTCCGTCTCTTCAGTATCCTTGCAATATTGATAGCTTGATATATTAAAATATAATTCACTTCCCAGTGCAGCTCAGCTTCTGGAGGGCTGCACTAGAGCAGAGCCTTGCTTTTTTTTTCTGAGTGGATGTACCTCAACAGACTCAGCAAAATATCTGCTGAGAGAAGATGTTTAGTTTAGCTGAATCTTTCTTCAGAGTAGAAACTGATGCTGGTGTCAATCCTCCTGGTTTGTTGGGTTTGGGTTTTTTTGGAACAGAGCGCTTTAATGGACATTGACTCATCTATTGGAATCTGACTTTTCACTCCAATTACCCACAGATAGATCAAGACGTATTTGCATTTCTGCGATAGATAACTTCAATGTGCATTGTTTGCATTTCAGATACCAAATGAAGGTGAAAATCAGTCTGTTCATTCATTGTGGCCTGTCATGTAGCTAGCTGAGTGTGAGTGCACATCCCTTCAGGCTCCATTAGCATGAGTTAACTTTGTAATTGGGTTTATGGGGCAAATGGGGACAGGAAGCAGAAGTAATTTGGCAGGCTAGGCTTGGCTTGGCTTTTTTGTTTTATGCCGTGTAAGTGCCCAGGAGAGCAGAAGTAAAAGATGAGTGCAGAATGGCTGGAGAAATCCTAACAAAGTGGAGGACAGTTGTCAAAACTACGTATGGACGTTTGGAATACCATACAGCTATATCAAGGTGGGACTTTACAGCTATATTGAAGTAGCATTTCTACAGCTCCTGTGCTTTTCAGAGCCCTTCTCTTGCTCTCTTAAACCTGCTCTGTGTTTTCTAGCTTTCTCTCTCTCTGGCAGTAACACCTTGTTTCGTAGACACTGGCAACCAAAAATGGGCTTGCTGAGTAAAGAGCAGTTGTCACTCAGTTTTAAAACCACTTCAGAATGAAGATGTTAATAGAAATATAAGTTTTAAAGTTGCTCTAAACTATGTTCATAATGTCTGGTTTTGCATAAACAAACCAAAAAGCAGAAAGTCTCAATTTTTACTATAATTTCTCACAGTTTTAGCCCTGGGACAGTTTTGCTGAAAAGCCAGTTTTAGGTATTTAAAAAAAAAAAAAACAAACACAAAACAACAAACAAACTGTAAAATTTATGGCTCTTCAGCAGGGGAGTCAGTTTTTTGGTTTCTTTTTTAAAGGTGTTAAAAGTAATCTGGTTCTTTTCAGGTGTTTGGTGTGGATTTATATGAGTGGAATTAGAATTAAGCTACTTCATGGTATTGTTTTAAAACCACACTTCACATTTTTCAATAAACAACTTAGCTTGTAGAACAACAGTCTTTATTCCAGATTAACCTTAAGACTTAGAAAAAGCAACACAAGAAGAGATTTTTACTTTAAGTTCCATTCCTTCCTGACATGTAGTGTTGAACTTGTTCTTAAACTTTTAACTTTTGGGATATTTTTTTTTTTTTTTTTATGGTAAGCTGTTGAAGAGTCTTCTTTCCTCAGATGAATGCTAGTCTTACTCTGGTGTCACTGACCATTTTCTCCACATCTGTACTTTATCAGCAGTCTGCTTGGATTCTTTGTGCGTGGCAAGTTGGTAACTTTCCCAGATGAGATAAAATCACCTGCAAGAAGACCCTGGGCTTTAATCTCTCTGAAACCAGGAGGTGCTGAAAATGATGTAGGCATTATTAGCTGCAGTTTATGTATGTTGTCAGCATCATTTAACTGGGCTGACAAACTTCATACACGCTTCTTACTGTGTTCTTGCAGTATTTTGGGCTGTTTTGCTCATGTTTTTTTCAAGTAGACAAAATGTGTGCCTCCTGTGGAGTGGGAGTCGCCTTAGTCTGTGATTTATCACTTGGTCTTTACCTCTTTTGTGTTTTTCTTGCACTTTCTCACCCCATCACTGCTCCTACTTGTGACCACTATCATGTTTTTAAGCAACGTGCGAGATCGGTAACCAACAAAAATACTAGTGGCTGTCGGGAGCCTTCTCAGCCAGGGAAATTTAAGGGAAACAAACCCTTCTTTGTGTCCGTGCTCACATCATGACTGTCACGAGTTGTGCGGTGGGCATGCTAAGAAGATGCAGTCGGTGCTCACTGCGGCCAGACCCGGTGCAGGGAGGTGCCTGTTGGGGGCTGGCTTGAGCCCCTCCAGGGCAGCTGCAGCTTCGGACAGGTGGGCAGTGCTCGTTCACTGGCTCCCTGGCTGGACTGAGACCTGTGGACCGAGAAAACATGGTAGAAATAAAATGGAGCTCTCCAAGAACTGTAAACATAGCAGATGACTGAATATGTTCTTCATGCTGTCAGGAGTTGCTGGTTTTGGCTGAAGCAGGCTTGGGAGGGTTTGGGGTCTGTTTTATCTGTAGCAATTCTATCTTCTGTTAGCCTGGGGGAGAAAAGGCTTGTGCTTGTACAGCTGAATATCAGATCTCTGGCTAAGGAAGTGTTAAGTGCATATGTTTATTACTCTTAACGCTGGTATGTTTTTCATGTCAGCAGCTAGCCAAGAGACGGGTGACCTGCAGTTTGTTTCAGCTGGTAGGAATTAATGAGAGACAGGTTTATTCCAAAGCTGCATGTGAAGTTTTGTTTCCCCAAGCGTGGGCTGAGCGGGACACGGAGGGACCCTTCGCTGGTTTGCAGCCTGCAGTCGAGCCTCGTGACCCCCACACAGAGCCCCCTTAAAGGGGGCCCTGCAGCAGCCCCAGCTGCCTCTTGGTCCTGTTGCGTTGTTTGCCTCCATCCCTCTCTTCCGGGCAGCGGAGCCCCGCGGCCGCCGGCCCGCATTGCTCGCATTCCCCAGCCCTGCGTGTGCCGGCGTGCCTCTGCGTGCACACGCGTGGGGCAAGGGAGGGCGGTGAGGCTGGTCCTCTGCTCTGGCCTGCCTGCTCCTGTCCTCCCCCAATATCCATTAGAGCCCCTCCCTGCCCACATAGCTCACATTCCTGGGCCACATTTCATTTGGGACGGTGTTTTGCTTTGGAGGCAGTTACTGCGTGGTAAAGGAGCTTCATCTTCATGGAAGGGCAGTGGTTTATGTCCCCCAGTTTCAAGCACGGTGTAACACGTCTGGTGCTGGTACCGGTGGTTCCGGGGCTTTTTGATGACTGCAGGTGAATGAAGTGACCGAAGCATGTAGCAGTGAGGAGAGTGTGCAGCCAAGGGGCCAGAGTTTTGGCTGCGCACTGTCCGGACGAGACCAGTGGAGTCCTGGAGAAAGCTCAGTGCGTGTTGGTGTCTCTGTGCCTATTGTGTAGGGAGGAAGTTTCATTGTAATTTCAGTTAAAAGATCTTTTTTCCCCCTCTTCCTCCAAGCAGCTTGCTAATTTGCATCACAAAAGTGAACCAAGATTGTCTCCATAGTAAGCTGCAGAAAATAAGATCTCTTCAACTGTGTGAGTCAAAACGAGATGATTTATGGGTGGCTTTATGCTTACTGGTGAATTCATGTATGATAGTTAATTGAACTGTTTAATATTGTATTACTGCGAAGTCCAGTCACAACCAGACTTGTATCAGTGCTGAGAAGGTCTCATAATAAGGAGGAGGACTGGCTGGCCTGTGACACTGGTGTTGCCCTGTAGAAGAACTAGCTGGGTGTGTAAGGCCTTTTCCCCTGGACATCCAGTCTTCAGAAACACTAGGCTGATACTCTCCATGTCTTACTAACATTCTGCCAGAGATTCTTTGAGCAAATCAAAAATAGCAGTAAAATTATGTATTTTTGCATAGCTAGGATCACAATAGAGCTGGCACTTAAGATTTTCTGTCCTTCAACAGCTGTTTTGTAGATATATTTAAGCTCAGTCAAATTAACATTGGTGGAGCTGGAGCATCTCCTGACTTTGATTTTAACATGGAGGTTGTAAATCCACAAAGCTGGTCTGATATTCCTGCCTCAAGTTTCTGTAAATAAGTGTGTGAGCATGGGAGGTCCTTGAAAATGTGACCAGTGTGTCTGTACTGTAGGTCAGAAGCAGTAGGTGCTCTGTGTGTGCCTTTTTCTCTCTCCTTTGTATAAATCCTTGTACCTTTGCCTAAAACCAAGAGTAGTACAGAGGCTACAGAAGGGGCAGAGTAAGGGATGGAAGTCTGTATTCTGTATCACCTCAAGATTCATGTTTCTGTGCTATGTTGCACAATTGAGGTGTTAATGCTTTTGCTCTGAATAGAAAGCCTTTTGTGGCTGGCTAAACTTTGGAAAAGCATTAAGCTGAAAGTGAAACATTTTCTTTCCTTCCTTCTCCAGGTAAAATCTTCATTTGGACTGGTGCTTGAATACTTAGGTTAGGGTGTCTTTGCCCTGTCAAAATCCAGCAAGGTTTTCTTTGCCAAAACTGAGGTAAGCTCCAGATAAAACTTCACGTGTGATGAGTTATCTCTGTAATTCCTTTAAGAGTTGTGTTCTCTCACAATGAATTACTCGCATAAGAGCAGTTGCTAAACCATGTCTAGACGGGAAAGACCTGGATTTGACTGAATCTAATTAAGGCAATGGTGACTTGCAGGTGAGGATTTAACTGCAGTATATTATCCTAGCTTTTGCTAGAAAGAGATTTGCCTTAGGTGAGATGGTTTTGACTTGCATACAGAGGTAAATTAAAGTCAGATAACTGAAATGGCAGTTCCACCCACCTGCTTAGCCTGTCACACAGCGAGAGTCTTCTGCCCACAGTGGGATGGCTGAACAGCTCGTGGGGGTGGGGATTTCAGCACAGTGTCCTGAGAAAAACTGAAATCAGTTTACTGCTGGTTTTAGAGAATTAGGAGAACAATTCTGGAGAGTTATCAGGAAGCTTCTGACTGCATTGAAGAGATATGAGGCTTCATAAAATATCCCTGCTAGAAATACTGGTTTTGATAATGGAGGTTAAAGATACTCAATGCACAGCTCTAACTGGTCCATGCTGGCTGACCACCCTCCTGGCTAAGCTTGTGAGATCATCGTCCCATCTGTGCCCATCGCCTCATCTTGACCACTTAAGCCCAGTTGATTACCAGCTGCCTATTGATTAAGAGGGATTAGAGGAGGCCTGGATGTCCAACACAACTCATTTCTCCCAGATCCAAACAAGTTGCTGGAGTGGAAGTTGTGGCATTGCCTGTGGGTCCCTCCTGAGAGGTGTTCAGGGTAGCTTTTGTTCCAGTATGAAGAAGCATAATGTAACTCCTGACTTCTGTTATTTTTACCTTGTGGCCTTGAATGTTTGCCCAGATGTGTCTGTGAAGCATCTAGGCGGTTCTCAAGCTTCTGCTGTTCCTTTGTCTCAGCTATCTGGACTCCTTTTATTTCCTGTAACTTTTCTGTCTTGCATATGCTTTGTTCACTGCCTGTCAAGTTGTGCCTGCTCCTCCTCTTTCACCCTGCCCCTGAATGCTCTCTCTGTTTATTCAAAGTCTCTAAGACAGTACAGAAAAAGGGAGTAAGAAGAAGAAAATGGAAGAAATAAAAGGGAGAAGTGAAAGAGCTGTCCTTAACAGAATTCAGGCTCCTCTATCTAATCTGACAAGTAAAACTTTTTCTTGAGAAACTGTTATTCCCTTCACATTTTCAGCCTACCATCAAATTTCTGTTAGTTTTGAACTTTATCTTGAGGGGCTATTGCACAAGCAGAAGTGATGAGTCAGCTGCATAATTTCTTTTCTCTTCATTGCAAGCGGGGAAAAAAACCCCAAGACATAGCTGCCTCTCACTGTGACACAGCAGCAGTGGGCAACTACCGTGACTTCCCAGGCTGCTGCAGTCTTACAAAGCTGTTCTACTTTGGAAATAGAAAAAGAAGACATATTGGGCTGTTCTTGGTACTAAGTTTAAGCTTCATCATTGCAAAGAAAATCTATGTGTATCTAATAAAAGAAACACTACTTCATGGCAGTTTGCAGAGAGGAAGCTTTTCCTGGAAAGGAACATTGGCCTGAATCTTGTCTTGTCTGTGCTTGTCTGAGAACTTCTATTTTTGTCATCTTTTCAGAAATAGAGCAGAATCCAACCTGGGATAAACCACATAGTGGCCAGGGATCACAACATGCAAATGCTTTGAGGTGTTACAGGTGCTTTGAGTACTCTAGCCTCAGTCTTTTGGAGCTGGGTGCTATGGGATGTGGACTAGGCCCCTTGCTGCCCTCTCTGGCCACAATCTGTGACCAGCTGAGCCTGCGACACAAATATGTGCCTGCTCTGCTGGCTGCTTTCTTAAACTCCTCCTGCTTTCTGCAGCAATCTGGTATTTTCTTAGCTGTGAGCACTCTTATAGCCATGTTTTTTTTGAACTGACCTTTTAATTTCCTTTCACTGTTAACCTGTTAACTGAGACCTGGTTGTTACAGGGCTGTTTACTTTCTGGGTGAAGGATAGCCACAATTTGTGTTGTACGTTCCTGTATGCATTATGCTTTGTAACTGCGGAAAAAACCTGTTGGCTCCATGGCTGGATTGTAATTCATCTTGGATGGCCTGGTTGGGACTGAAAACAGATGAAGTGAATGATGGTCAGTGCTGATGCTGAAGCTGAAGATGGAGTTACAGGCAAAGAAGGCTCCTAGTTATCTTTCTTATCACAAGAAATAGATAACAGTCTTGCTAGACTGAGATGCTGAAACTCTTATCTGGGAAGTCTCCACTAACTCCATCCATTTCCTTAACTGTTTCCTGAAAACTTCATTTTAAGCCATGGTTTAATTTCTGTCTGAAGGGAGGAGACCCTTCTTGCTTTTGCCTTGGTGGCTATCTGAAGTGGCAGAAATTGCATCCGAGGCTAGACGGGTTTTTTTTGTAGTTAAGTTTCTCTTCTGTGTGGCTCTGGCATTCATCAGTCCTGTTCATGATGGAAGCTGCAGGTCAATGAGATATTTTAACTCCTGACCTAATATCATGTGAGTGTTTCTTCTTTGTTGCCTAGTTTGCTCAATTCCCTGTTTGGTCAGCAGCTGAGCAGCTGCTGGGAGTATGACTGGAGTTGGGCTGGCCTTGGCTCCAGGTCGCACACAGAGCTGGCTTGTTGCTGGCATTAGCCTTGTCTGTCGACTGATGTGACTGGAAGGCTGAGCAGGAGGCTGCACAGTTAAAATGCTGTCGGTGCTCTCAGCCTTCTGGCAGGGCTGGATGGCTAAGTCCTTCGGGCTTATGGGGGGAGTAGGGTGACATGGGTATGTGCCTTGCACTGGGGGAGGAAAGCAGGCTTAGTCTGTGCTGGAGGCTGTCTACGGCAGAGCCCTGCTGTCCTTGAACCTGTGTTGCCTTATGTTTGCTGAAGTGTAATTGTAAACAGCCATTTCCTACTTTCTTCTTTGTACATCTTGCTTCAGTCTTCCTTTTAACCCTGATGTTTCCTTCAAGTTGCTTGTTGCTTATAACTCCTAATTCCAGTTTAATGACTTTTTTTTGTATCTGGGGATTGTACGTTATTTGCATCACAACAGAGCCCCATGAGAGACTTGGACTCATGTCAGCTCTGGATCTAGCGTTAGGCAGTTCAAAGCACCAGTCATGAGTTTTATCAAGTTGATCCCTTTGTGCTGGGAAGTTTGGAGATGCTGATTCAGTTTGGACTAGGCAGGTGGCAGGTCAAGCAGCACATCTGAGAGTTGCCTGTGCACCAAAACTCGTTTTAATGAGAAATAATAGAAGACTAGTAAGTCTGTCACAAGGCGAAGTTTCAGGAGTTCAGTTTTATGCCAACTGTAATAACAATAAGTTAATAAACATCAAGAACATCTCAAGGGTTAGTCAGTCACTTCTTTTTGCCTAGTGTATTATGGCCTGTTCAATCAATGAGGTTGTAGAATCATCTTCTCAAAGCCTGCTAATCAAACACATCAGTTAAAATAATGAGGGAGACTGGAAGAAACTACTTAATTTTGTGGACTGTTTCTTTCAACACCTTGAATTAATAACTTTTTTTAATTAAGTGGTCATCATACCAGAACTATGTAGCAAGTTACGCTTCTATCTGCTTTCCCCCGAGCTGCGTTTCTTTTTAATTGCCGAGTGCTATATTTGCTAGTAGAAACACAGGGAAATATGTATTTATCTGTAATGGGAGAATATCTGAAGGGGGATGTTGAAAGCAGTCTACTAGCATCAGGTTTTTTGTGGAGTGTTTTTGGTTGTTTATTTTTTAGGTTGCGAGCAATTGTGTGAATGCTTCATTTTAAACAGGACAAAAGGAGATGGCTATTAAACCTCAGCTCTGCCTTAGCTTTTCCCAGCTGCTGTCTCAGATCTTTGTTAAGCTCACTTCTTGTTTCTCTCTCACTCAGCTCAGGCCCAAAGGTCGCAGAGAGGTCATTGCATTTGGAGAGCTGTCAGTGTCTAAGCATGCTTTGGAGAGCGAAGCAAAGAAAAAACATCTCCTCGCACCCCCTTGGTCGTACTACATCCAACAGGTTTTGCTATAGTTCAGTGCCGTCAAAGCGTCCTGCAGCTGCTTTCCTGTTTGTGAATTTTGATGGATCCCTGTTCTGTCAGCTTGCATCAGACAGGTAGCAAGAGAAGGAATCACTTCTCCAGAAGGAACTTCTCACATGCTGTGAATGCAAATAGACCATTTGCTCCCCTCTCACCACCTAAATCTTTCCTCTCTGACTGTGTGGGATTTAGTGCCAGCTCCCAACACAAGGGTGACAGCTGGTTGGTGTTCAAAGTCCTTTGTGTTTCAACATGAATCAGGAAATGATTTGTCAGAGGATCAAAGCACTCTTGGGTGAATTAACTTTTTTGCCAAACGGTGGGTTTGACACAGATGTAAATATTGTCTGATATTTATAGGGACTATCAGTGCTCCTGACACGGGAGTGATTTCTGGCCATCACCCAAATCATACTGAGTTTGGCACAACTAATTTCATAGAGCAGCCTGCATGGGCCGTTAGAGATAGCATTTGGAAATAAGACCAGGCATGCCAGTAGTTGCATGCAGATGAACAGGAGAAGGTCTTTTAGCTTATATCCTGATACAACTCTTAAACCAGCAAACAAGCTTCTAATGCTGGCAGCAACTTGTCTGTTTGCCTCGTCTTCTGCCTCCACTTCTGGGAGATGGTTGCATGTCAGTTGGCACTGCCTCGGCCTTTGGAGGTTTTGTGAGATTATGAAGATGTGACTTCACCCCTGCACTGCTCTCCAGCCTTGTGCCAGTGGGCGGGGCTTAGGAGCAGTCACTGCACAATGCGAATATGTGGCAGGGTAAGACCCCTGAGCAGGACTTTGCAGTGTGCACACAGCTTGTGTGTGTGTTTTGAATGCTTTATTGGAAATACCACACTGTGGAAGAAGAGAGAAGGGGTGAGATCCAGTGCTTGGGATTCCATCTTTCTCTGGGAGGCAGGGACAACTTGAGGCAGGCAACCCTCAGGTGTTTCAGTAGGGGCAGGTGTGTGCATGCCTGTGCAGGCGGCAGCACTAGTCGAAGTGTGAGCTGCAGGCACAGATGGAGGTGGCCTTCTGTTAAAGGCTGTGTGCTGCAAGCAAAGAATGATGAATGAGGTTGTGCTTGTGCCCGGGGGGAAGATGTGGTGGTGTGGGGGGTTCAGGATGAAGGCAGTGAGGTACCAGCTAGACAACATCACCTTTCAGCAGCTGTTACAGCAAAGATTGCTAGGGGGTGCTGCCTTTTGTCCATGCTAGGACATAGCTCTGGGTGACTATACAAGACACTATTCCCAGTATTTATGAAGACACTTGTCTTCAATATGTGGGAAAAGGTTGATTTTTTTTTTTTTTTTTTTCCCTTAAAAACTACATTTATTTTGGGTGAAATACATCAAAAAATGAAGTGCCTTTTTTTTTTTTTCCCCCTGGTCTCCGATTTGAAGCACCATGTTTGTCAGTCACACTAAAGTAACTCCCCTTCCTGTACATGCACATACACGTACCCTTTCTGGACAGGAGGGCCAGGTCCTGCTCTCCACAAGTGAATGGGTAATATACTGCATGGTGGTCCAGCCGGTATCTTGTCAGGTATCTGCAGGTATCTTCCTGTGATGGGACACCTCTTCTTGACTTGCAGCTTTGTCTCTTCATGCATTGAAATCTGGGATGGCAGCAAGACCACAGCGCTGCTCTGTTGCCTGCAGAGCCTTTGGGGATGTGAAAGGCTTATGCTGCAGGACTGCATAGATGCAAGCAGGTGGGCTTTGTGCTCTGGATAGGAGAGAAGGTTGCTGGTACATGGTGAACTCAGGGCTATTGAGTTAGTATTTGTCTGATGCACCTGAGGGCAAAGTCATAACAGATGGTGTCAGGGTGGCTGACTGATAGAATTGTATTGATGCACACAGAAAAGACTTGAAGTGAGCTGTTAATTAGTAACAGAGTCATCCTGTAACAGCTTGTGATGCCAAGTAGAGATGTACACAGTATAAAAGGAAATAATGTGTGGTTTTTTCCAAGTAGGGAAGGACTTGCCCTCACTTTTACACTCTAAAAATGGTATTTTATTGCTTTTGAGACAGAGCAACAGGGCTTAGTAGGAAATGTGTCCCCACACATTTTGTTCTCTGTCCTGTTCTTCAGATCTGATGGCGTTGGTGTGAAATGCTCAGTAATCACCCAGAGGATAGCTGCATAATTCCTGTTTACCCAGGCTGGGTTCTGGCCACCAGCATTCCTGATCTAGCCTGCTTGCATCTTCAGTGTCCTCTGGCCGACCTCTTCCAGGTTACTCATCCAAAGAGCTTGAAACCAGTCAGTTCATCAGAGAGGAGGTTGTACATAGGAACTGATTGGCCTACAATGGTGTATCCTACAGTGGAGAGTTTCTACTTTAAAAAGAAAAATAAAAGAAACAGTATTCCCATTGTTTGCCCAGAGCAAAATCTGGTATGTTTAAGAAAATGTCTGGTCCTTGACATTTCCATTCTTTTGCTGTTGGCTCTGAATTACACACCTGAGATTGATCTGCAGGTGTCTTCAGATTCAAACCAAGTAAAACATTCTTGCTTCTCAGATTTCAGTCAAGTTTGTGTGCTGTGGTAAAGGCCAGAAACTGTATTTTTTTATTTTTTTTTTTTCCCCACAGGGGAAAAAGTGTAGCTGAAATTGGGTAGGTAGAAAGAAAAGCAATTTCAGGATGGGGACAAATGGATGAAAAATTGATGTGAGAAATACAGCTGGCTGGGCTGCACATCTGCTGTGCGTTCAACATGCACTCTGTGTGCCCAGGACGTGATAACACAGTAAGAAAAAAAATCCTTTCCATTGCCCACAATTGCCCAGTTGGCCTGCTGCCCACTTAGGCCCATGCAGTGTGAAGTGGTGGTCTTGGTGTTCTCACTCTGCCCTGGGTAGAAGCAGGTAGTGAAGAGGAATAGTGCTGGGAGCACTTAAACATAACAGGAAAGGGTTGATGAGGTTAGAGCTACTGTGGGTGTTGGTCAAGTTTATAGCTTGTCCCTCCTCATCAAAAAAACAAAATATTAATTTAAGTAACTCCATGCTTTCTGTCCTAGCTAAAATGAGGGACATCACAGTCATAAATAGAGTGAGAAGGATGAAAGTTGTTTGGATTGAGTCTTTGTGTTTGCAAGTGGATTTGTTCTTCAAAGTTTTAATTATTGTGATGTCCCTTTGGCACTCTAAAAGGGTACAACCCTGCAGGTGTGTTAGATGATACTTGACTTAAGGCTGTATCTGCCTACTACCAGCTGGAAGTTTAACTCTTGCTGTCGGGGCTTCTCTTGTTTGTATTGTGACAGTACTGACAAAGCAGCCTTGCTAGGCAAATACACTACTGCTGGTCACAGGAAGTTTGAGATCTTCAGTGTTAAAGTGTGCTGAAATCTCTCTTTGTGGGGTCCATTGGTGTTTTCCATTATTCCCTCTGTCTGACTCATCTCTGTCTTAGGACACTTTCCAAAGAGCTTTTTATAGCCTTTTATCCGGGTTGACTGAGCACCTAAGACAAGAGAGTCCTGCTTCCTCAGCTTGAAAGTGCTGTATTTGCCTCTGTCCTAAACTAGCATGTTAGCTGCACTCTGGTCCTGTCCTTACAGCAAGACGTTTCTTCCCTGTGGCAATTTAGAGATCATTTGTTTCAGGAAAACTTGTCACCTAAGAGATGATGTGAGGACTCTTCCTCATGTAAAGTCATCCTTCTGAAAGCATCTATGCCTGTTGCATGCTGACCTCTCATCAAAATACGCTGTGCAATGCAAGTCAGTGCTCTGAAAATTAACTAGGCTTAAAATAATGTAGGCAAGAGCTATCCTGCTTTTCTTTTTTCTTGCTGCTGGTAAGGAAAATGTTACAAACTGATCTTGTGAGATGATTGTGTCTCTTCTAAGGGTATTTTTTCAGAAGGAATCAAGCCTCTTTCTTAAAATGCTATCAAGTGCCTGTTCTAGAACAGCAGGTACTTTGCAGCTAGAAGCCTTGCAGTGCCTGGGTGAGGAGGAATTAATTAGCAGCCTTCTTGCTAGCTGGTGTCCTCTTTCACTCTTCTCAGATTGCAAAGGGTAAGAATGAGGAGAAGAAACTCATCTGATGATCTCTTTTTCAGGGCTTGACGCTGGCCACCCTGAGACTATTTATACCAGGCAAGCTGAGTGGGATGCAGCTTAAATTTTCACTGGCTGTTCTCATGGAGCCCAGGGCTTTTGCAGAGCAGGACAGGGCAGTTTCTTTCTTACTTTGTTCATTAAATATTGCTCTAATAGAGCAGTCTTTTATTTGCTACTGTTTCAATAGAGTATGGGTATTTGAGAATAAAACAAGGAAGTAAATTTGTAAACTTTTTTCCAACTGCATAGCAAAAATGAAATTTATGCAGCTACCTTCAGAAGAATAACTTTTCACATATGATGGTGTGGAAGATGTTTTGTGACAGTCTTAGAGTGTGTATTTAGAACCCCCCTTCCCTCCCTGAAACTTGTTGGTCCTATTGTTACAAAAGGCTTTTGTTGATAGTACAGATAATTAGCTGTATAGCAGGACACATACAAGCTGCTACTCCTGACCCCTGCAGTTTCTATGGAAGGTCACAACCAAGAGGCTCGAATTCCTGCGTTAATCACACTGAAGCAAAATATCCATGCTGGTTTTCCCAAAAGATTAATAGAATTATATTGCATTGCTTTGAAATGTGATCTCAGAGCATCTAGCTCTTGAGGACAGTTTATTTCATGGTTAACATATGCATTAATTTTATGGGTTTTTTTAAACCACATAACTCATTGGAACAAAATGTGAATGACAGTTTATCACACTGATTGACTACTGCTGCCTTTTATCTCACCAGAAGTTTTCAGTGCTCTCCTGTGGAGTACCAGTGAAGAGGAAGACTGTGTTTCCATGGTTTTGCAGAGGTAGCATTGTGAGGTAACTAAGCTGCACCTATGTACAGTAAGGTACAGCTTCTCTAGGGGTTTGAAAAATAAACAAGTACATGAAGAATTGCCCAGTGGCTAGGCTTGATAGCCGCAATTCTGCATGTATCTTTGCAGTCTAAGCTGAAGATGCTGACATTGCTGTTTTAGGAGTTTGAGGAAAGTGTCCCAGAGAGCGCTGTGAGCCTTTTCTTCCTTATAGCTTGGCTCATGCAGCAAGTAGCTCCTTGACTGCAGTCCAGCTATGCTGTGCAATGTGGTGTTGAAGTATCTGCTGCACTGTGAGCAACTGGTTTATTAGTGATAGGCCATGGCATGGCCAACACAGCTGGGAGCTTTTGCAGGAGCCTATGTTTCATACAGTATCTCTGGTTTTCTCTATGCTCTTGGTTTGCGGTGGTGACAGTGCACCAGGGTGACTTGGCATTGTCTTAAGTTCTTGATGCTCAAAGCACTTCCAAACTGGACTGCACCTCCAGGGAAAAGGTGAACATACCTGATCCTCACTGCTGTTTCCCTTCAGAGTAATTTAGTATCCAACCCTTCTGGACAAAGTCTCTTATTCATGATATAAGGCACTTGCTTTCCCTCAAAAGTTAAGGACTGACAAGGAGGACTGGAAAACTCGTTTGTGCACCTGAATTTCCCCTCCTCCCTTTCCCCCCAAACCCTCATGTATGTATAGACAAGCTATAGATTATAACTTTTTTTTTTTTTTTTGGATGGAAGCCCTCTGTAATATTGTTTTCTTTCTGTCACTGTTGATGAAATGGTGTCACAAAGACACTTCAGGGCAGAGGGGGAGGCATTCACATTTTAGTGGGTGCTGCAGATGTTTATGTAATGTGCCTAAGCTTGCAGTGGAATACAAAATATTTGTGAAAGGCCCCCAGGTCTATCCATGGGTAAGCTATTTGTCTAGGCTTTCTGAACAAAGAAGAAGGAGCTTAACTGACAAGCCCTAATTAGCTCTGTGCTCTACCAGCTCTTTCCCAAGAGAATGACTTAGGAAAGGTTGTTATCAAACCACTTCTAATTTGGAATCGTAAAACTATACTGTTGACTTTTCCCTTTTCTCGTATTCACTGGAAAAGCAAATGCCAAAAAAAGACTTCAGAAATTCCTGCTTTTACGTAGTGGCGATTAAATGATTGCAACCAAGATTTGATATGAACTCAGGTCTTTGTAGCATTTTCTGTGCTGAAATGCACATCAACTTTCTTTTATTTTGGCCACAAACCACTTTGGAGTTAAAGCATTCTCATCACAAAGCTCAGACATTTTCAATAGATACTTTAGGTTAAGGCTTAAGAGGGTTGCTCGGTCATCTTTTAATTGATTTTTAAGTTACATGGAAGAGGGGGAGAAACTTCAAAGTAAAGCTGCCTGCAGTTTTCAGAAGCATGTAAGAAAGTATGCAGGGTTTAACCTCTGAATAAACCAGTATTTGCCAAAGCAGTTCTAAACTGACAAAAAAAATCTCCAGCAAGTTCTGCTTATATTGTCTTAACTTGACACTGACCAATTTTCATATAATGAGATTTCAGGTATATGTGGAAAAGCTTTGCTTTTGAGTTTTTACTTTCTATGTGTTTATTATGGCAATGCATGTTCCCTGACATATATGGTTATCCTGCATAAATAGGAAACACAGATCTTGGAAACTGTAAAATATGACAAATATAGATGTATCGAGAGGTACTTCATTATATGCATTGCTATGACCTTCAAAGCTTTTAGAAGTATATAATGATGGGGAAGAGACAGAGGGAGTTGGGCTGTTTGAAGTACAGAACAGAATAATTGTTCTAGAATAATTCATGTCTCTTTGCCGGAACAGTGTTCCAAATGCATGCACTGGACCTAGTGCATGGGGAATTAGCTGAAATAAATACCATATATTCCACATCTATTTGTGGCAAGCAAGTGCAGTATGTGTTTGATCATGGAAAGGAGATGGACAAGTTAGTTGCCTAGAACAGCAGCATGTGGATGTTGTTAGCAAAATAAATACAGGGGCAACTGGTATCATAGTAACTACAGACATTTCAGCATCTCACTTGGTCAGGAGTTTGGACAGGCCTTGAGTTTGAGGAATAGGATAACTTAATGTAACAGGAGAAGACTGCAGTTAGACAGGTATGAATAGTTCATCTACCTTTGGGAACTGCCTTTCGTCCCTGCTAAGAAAAAAAATGGTGTTTTGTGTTGTCTGCTGTGAGATAGCCTTAAAAGTTCTGAAAGTGTTGTGTATTTCGCTAGGCTTGAGCTGTGAATATTATTTTGCAGTATTTCGTTGTCTTCTGGTTCTGTCACCTGAAACACAGAAGATGAATGCTGCTTTCCTTGAGGGGAAGAGAAGGCTACATGCAGTGAAGGCACTCCATATGCTTGCTGTAGAGGGGATGTCGCCAGAAGGAACTGTGATATGAGCTGTGGTTGCTGGTGCAGCTAGGAGCAAGCGTGGTGCCTGCTCTCTATTCACCTGCCCTGTTTGTCCTTCCAGTAGTATTTTCAGCCAAACCAGCCCTATGGGTGGACTTGGTGGTCCTTGGTCTGACAGAGACGCATGGTTGTGCTGCGGAGCAGGCAGGGAACTGCACAGGTGTAGAAGAGAGTTGTCACTGTGCAGGAACTGGTGGATGATGAGTGACAGGATGTCTGGTGCCCTGGCAGGCATCCTCAGAAGTGCAGTGGGTGTGTGGGGTCAGAGGAGAACAAACTGACTCTATGTTGTCAGTGGTGGGGCAGAAAGCTGAAAATCCCTGGTGTAGCCCACTGTTGTCTTGGTTTTGAGCTGACAGCACTGTCATTGTGTCTTTGTAACATGTGCAAGCTTAAATCCAAAGAAAATTTCTCCTGCCCTAAAAATTTTGTTCGCTCAGGGCCTTATGAAAAAATCTTTGTAATTGATGGTTTGGACATAATCTAAGCCTGGAGTGTCAGTGTGACTTTTCCATTCATATTTGTTCACGGATGAAAGAATGTGTGGCAAATACCCAGCGTAATTATGCATGTTTCTAATGTTTCAGCTTGTATAATACCGCCCACCTTCCCAGAGAGGTCAAGTTACTGTTTCAGGCATTGCAGTTCAATGATGTACGGTGTGCTAGAGAGAAACGGTGGACTAACAGCCCTGTAAGTTTAGTTTGGTTGGGGCTTTTTTGGGTTTTTTGGTGTGAAATAGTGAATCTGGTCTGGTTTGTGTCACAGAGTAAGTTTAGATGTTACAGTCTAACAGACTATTTAAAATGTATCTGAATGGGAGAGTACTTGTGGCTTGAGGTGGTGATTTGTTTTTGAATGGCAGTACTTAATGTCAGGCAAAGTATTACAGAGAGAGTGTGTTGCCCGTGTGTTGCCCGTGTGTTGCCCGTGTGTTGCCCGTGTGTTGCCCGTGTGTTGCCCGTGTGTTGCCCGTGTGTTGCCCGTGTGTTGCCCGTGTGTTGCCCGTGTGTTGCCCGTGTGTTGCCCGTGTGTTGCCCGTGTGTTGCCCGTGTGTTGCCCGTGTGTTGCCCGTGTGTTGCCCGTGTGTTGCCCGTGTGTTGCCCGTGTGTTGCCCGTGTGTTGCCCGTGTGTTGCCCGTGTGTTGCCCGTGTGTTGCCCGTGTGTTGCCCGTGTGTTGCCCGTGTGTTGCCCGTGTGTTGCCCGTGTGTTGCCCGTGTGTTGCCCGTGTGTTGCCCGTGTGTTGCCCGTGTGTTGCCCGTGTGTTGCCCGTGTGTTGCCCGTGTGTTGCCCGTGTGTTGCCCGTGTGTTGCCCGTGTGTTGCCCCTGAGTACCTGCAAGCACGCCGAGCCTTCACCCTGGCACCATGAAGCAGTGTTGCAAAGCTTGCACTGGCTTTTACATCTGCTTTTCCCCTCTGTCCTTTCCCTCCCCTGCATTCTGCTGTCTGGACTTACAAAGCAGAAGCTGCAGCTTTCCAGGCAGAATTGGTTAAGGTCGCTGTGCTCAGTGACCTTTGTTTTACGGGCTGTGTGGGTAGTGGGGATTTTTGCAATTTATATTACTGTTTTGGCTGTTCAAGGGAAACATGTTGAAGATCACACAGTTCACATGCATGTTTTCCCCCAGTCTAGTTTGAGAGATTAGGTTGTTAGATTACAATCTTAATGTCTGTAAACTGGAGCCTGAAAACCCAGTGTTTAGTGTGTATATATAGATTTTGCGCATGTGTGTGTGTTTATATATAGTATTTTTGTAATGACAGCCTTTCTATTTTTTGGCAGAAGGGACAGGAATATTGCCACTTGTGTATGCCTCCTTTTCTGGAGTTTCTGATCTGTGCCATTGCTGAATATCCTAGCTGTGATAGCCATTTGAACAGAGAACATCCTGACCAGCACTGCATGTCTCACGCTTGTCCTCCCCTTGGTCTTTCTAGATTAGGATCCAGCTGCTCTCCTGCTTTGTTTGAGACACAGTCAAATTTCTTATAGGGCAATAGGGCTCGAAAATAAATTTGGGAAAGCAGTTCTCTGTAGAGCTAGTGGTGGGACTCTGGAGAATAATCTGTCCTTTCCTTTGGAGGCCACGCTGGGTGTGCTTGTTTGCTTAATTTTTCTGGTCACTGAATCCCTGGAAATGCTTGTTTTTGTCTACTGCCGCTCATATGAAATGAATCAGCACGTCTAGAACATGGTGCTTCTGAAGGTATAAGGACAGTGGTTACTCTGGATTAGTTTGCTTCACAGATGGTGGATTCAAAATTACTTTCTTTTTATATTTTCTTATTTGTTATTGATTCAGAACATCTGATGAGACAGCTATCATGTATCTTCTTTTCCCTTTGGCACAAGGGAAACTGCCATTGCCGTGGCAGTAGCCCTCAGTGATACGTGGCTATGTTTACGCTTTCGAGGATCCCTCTTGTCATTCCCTGCTGTATTGAGGAGCATACCACTCAACAGCATTGTGCAGCTTGGTGTTCACTAATTCATTGCATTTTCAAAGTCTTAGGCTGAAAACATGACAGAGGCTTATTCTCGTCTTGGTTCAGAACTGGAAAACTCTCAGAGGTATTACAGGAGTGTGTGGTGGACGTTGAGGGTCATTCCCAAACAGTGCTGGATTTTGGAGGCCAGTCTACCATACCCCTTCCAAAAATCCTATCCTTTAGGCACATACACTCTAGAATATCACTAGGGAGGTGGTGGTAAGATCTGTTTGAAAATCCCAAAGACAGCTAGGCACCATGCATATGGAAAGCCTAAGCTGCAAAGCTGAGTGACCTGGTCCAAGTTTTACCATGGTGTCAGAGGAGAATGTGAATCCTGTTGTATTTTTCTTGCCAACTCAAAGCCTCGGGATGTTGCATGTACCAAAGTAAGGGGAGCTTCAGTCTCCAGGCCTAGATACAGAGATGGATGTTCTTGGCATGGTTCTAGAGCAGATCGACTGCCTATGTATATTTTGTTGTGGTTAGCTATAGCTGTGTTCCACCCATGAATATCTGTAGTGATGCTTGACAGCTGGGGAGTGTTTTAATTTTGTATGAGGATAGGGAAACAGCACCAAGGAAGAGGAGAGTTTTTACGGAGGTTTGCTTTTGTTACTAGATATCCATCAATTAAGAATTTTGGGGGCTCATCAAGGTTCCTAGTGTTTCTGAAGATAATGGTGATCGGCTCTATAACTTAATTTTGAAGATGAAGTTTATCAGGAGTAGTGAACATGGGTTCACCAAGGGAAAGTCATGCTTGACCAACCTGATAGCCTTCTATGAGGACACAACTAGATGGACTGATGAAGGGAGGGCAGTCCATGTGGTCCACCTTGACTTCAGCAAGGCTTTTGACACTGTCTCCCATGGCATCCTCACAACCAAACTTAACAAGTGTGGACTGGATGACTGGGCAGTGAGGTGGATTGGGAACTGGATGAAGGACAGAGCCCAGAGAGCAATGGTCAGTGGGGCAGAGTCTAGTTGAAGGCCTGTGACTAGTGGTGTCCCACAGGGGCTGGTACTGGGTCTGGTCCTATTCAATATATTCATTAACGACCTGAACAAAGGGACAGAGTGTGGGAGGAGTGGCTGACACGCCAGAGGGCTGTGCTGCCATCCAGAGTGACCTGGACAGGCTGGAGAGCTGGGCAGGGAGAAACTTAATGAAATTCAATAAGAGCAAGTGTAGAGTCCTGCATCTGGGGAAGAACAACCCCATGTATCAGTACAGGTTGGGGGCTGAGCTGCTGGAGAGCAGCTCTGGGGAAAAGGACCTGGGAGTCCTGGTAGACAACAGGCTGACCATGAGCCAGCAATGTGTCCTCGCGGCCAAGAAGGCCAATGGCATCCTGGGGTGCATTAAGAGGAGTGTGGCCAGCAGGTCAAGGGAGGTTCTCCTCCCCCTCTACTCTGCCCTGGTGGGACCTCATCTGGAGTACTGTGTCCAGTTCTGGGCTACCCAGTTCAAGAGGGACATGCAGCTACTGGAAAGAGTCCAGAGCAGGGCCACTAAGATGATGAAGTGATTGGAGCATCTCCCGTATGAGGAGAGGCTGAAGGAACTGGGTCTGTTTGGCTTGGAGAAGAGGAGGCTGAGGGGGGATCTCATTAATGCTTATAATTATCTCAAGGGTGTGTGTCAGGAAAATGGGGCCAGACCCTTCTCGGTGGTGTCCAGTGACAGGACAAGGGGCAATGGTCACAAACTGGAACACAGGAGGTTCAATCTTAACATAAGAAAACACTTCTTTACTGTGAGGGTGACAGAGCACTGGCACAGGCTGCCCCGAGAGGCTGTGGAGTCTCCGTCTCTGGAGACATTTAAAATCCGTCTGGACGTGTTCCTGTGTGATCTACTCTAGGATCCTGCTGTAGCAGGGGGTTGGACTAGATGATTTTTGGAGGTCCCTTCCAACCCCTACCATTCTGTGATTCTGTGATTAGTGAAGTGTCTTCTGCCTTTTAAAAGATGACAGGCCCCTTTCCCTCCCTTCCTGTCTTTGCCCAACTTGGATGAAACCAGAGGAGAAGCAGATGTCTCTCATCAGGTGAGAAGCCATCTGACCTAGGAACCAGGCAAACAAGATAGTGTTTTATGGTCCCTTTCAGTTTCATTCTCCACCTTCCCAGTTCCTTTTCATTGCAAGACAAAAGGATGACCTTCATGCCCTTTCCTAATCTCTGCTCTCCTTAAGGAAACAAGCACAGATTTATCTTGTGTGTTGTTGCTTGTCAGGGGTATTTCATGATATGGTAGTGTGAGCAAGCAAAGAATATAACTGGATAAGGGATATAGTACAGGATATAACTGGTTTATTGAGGGAGGTTAAATGAAGATGATCTGTAGCTGATGGTCATTGCAGCTTTCATTCTTTCTCAAACCGTTTTTAGTTAACTTCACACCAGTGCTTTAGTTGTGACACCTCCTTCTCCCTCTGTTCCTTGCCTAACATCAAATATCTCAACTAAACTGGCCTTGTGAAGTCCATCCTGCTTTAGAGTCCTAGGTAATACATTGCTGTTTATTTTTGGGGTTTTTTTCATCATTTTTCAGATGGGATAAAAGAAAGCACTGGGTGCACTTTGGCGCTGTCAGTGAAGCTTCACCTATGGCAGCAGCCTTGGCTGTTAGAATGGATATTTGTGCTGATTTCCCATTTCTGGTTAAAGCATAGGTTCCTGTTTGCCAGCTGAAGGTCTCCATTGCAGTGGTGATTGTGTCACGGCACTGTTCGCCCTGCCAAGCAAAGCTCTCTGTTCAGAAAGCCCATAAAGAAGCCCACAGTTTGTATAGGGAAGGTACTGGAGGAAGAAGTGGGGCATGTCTGGCCTTCGAGGGGAGACTGAACAGTGAGTCTGTCTCACTGGACTTAACAGCTAAAGGTGTTAGTTCAGCACATCTGTGTGTATGGCTTGCTGGGGTTTACTGTTTTGTCACAATTTTCACCAGTTTTTCTTGATTAGAGACTGAACTATTTATTTAAATCATCATTTTTAGCATGTACAATTCACAAGTGCTCAACCTTTGGGTCAAAAAATAATATAAAATGTTTTGAAGGAGACAGCCATTTATTAGTCTGTCTCAAACCTACAAATGCATCAGATGCCTGTTAAAAAAAAATAAAAATCTTACTGTTTTTGAAAGCAATCAGGTAGCAAATGTGTCTTTTATGATACCTTTCAGTTTTTCATGAGCTGATGCACTTTGAGTCCAAGCGTGAGAACTGCTACTTTAACACCTATTTATCAAATGCAGCTGAATTTCTTGTAAATTAATGGTTATGCTTTCTACAGTGTTGTAGGATTTGTATTCATCCCTGAGTGACCTGGCAGGCTTATTTGAGTGCTTGCCCACTCTGATGAGACCACGAAAGGCTCAAGAGGGTTTTGATGCTGCTTGCTTAATGGAGTTTCTCCTTGTCCCAGTGCAGCACAATTTATCCTGAACTAACAGTTCTCTCTGTGCTTTTGCCACAGGAAACAAGCCACTTGTTGAAACCGGTCACTGTTTTCTGGCTGCTGTAGTGCAAACTCTGGACCAAGGTGAAGCTGCCCTTTCTCACGCTGCGACCTCTGCCTGTGCAAACGGACTGAAATGCCAGAAGCCAGCCTTGCCTGCTAGCTTCTAGCTGAGCTGCTGTATCCCATTTACCAGCAATGTGAGTCCCCTCGCTGAAGTAACTCATGCATAAATTCATGGGGCTGTGCTTTGCAGAAGGTCTGTGGTTCTTGTGAGAGGCCGTTGTTAAAGTCCTAGACTAACAGAATTGTCTTGGAAATGCTCTATTTTTAGATGTGAATGACATTTCTGCACCTTTTGTGTGTCAGATGTTCCCCTTCCCTCTTGCTCTCTGGCTGCTCAAAAACCGGTTCCTATTGAACAGGCACTGCTGTGTACATTATTCTTTATGGTAGTACTTTAAAAGTCACAAGAAGCTCAAAGTCCATTTGCAGTACGTGAAGAGCTAGTCTCTGTACCAAGAGGTGGCATCAGGAACAGTAGATAAGGTGTTCTAGCTTTAATGCAAGACTTCTTTTATCACCAGAATGTTCAAAGGAAAGCTGTGGAGTTGCTTTGGCAGCAATTTAACTTTTTTTTAATGTCCTAACAACCACAGCAGCTCCATTATCTGCTGTTTAAAGCCTACTGACTCAGGAACATTTGCAGTAGCACAGAAAGGCGCTCTCCTTCCTCTGTTTTGAGACCAGACAAGAATTTAAATTGTTGTAGGGTGAATTGCTGCAGCTGAAAGGTTTGGCAGATGATCACCAATATCGTTACAGTTAGCTCCTCCAAGATGCTGTCCTGGACCTTCTATACTGGACTCAAGGAGACTGCCCTTAGATATACCCTCTCATGTTCCTCCTCCTAGCAACCTACAGTCCTTGGTAATACCAATTATTTTGCTATATAGGTAAGAATTAGTGCAATGTACAGCTCAGTATTGTCTGCTGTAGGTTGCAGACCTAAATAAAAAAAACCTTCTAAAAGGAAACACCCCTCTGTGGGGTTTCGTCTTGGTGTAGGACTCTTCTTTCGTGTGAAAGAGACCACTTGTCGCTGTGTGTATGACCGAATGGCGCAGTACATTGGCATGGGGATATTCCTGAGGCAGCAGAGTAGTCGTGTTATCATGGCGCCCTGTCCAGATTAATCAGTGTCTCTGCAGGGTTAATTAGCATGGTGCTTTGTGCCATGCAGACGTAGCCTCAGTTATTTCCTTTAGCAGTTATGAGAACTTTTGCCAGTGAAGTATAGCAAGATTGAATATTGCTTTTGACTTTTTAAAGGCTTTTAGTCTAAAGATTTAGAACGTACTCACGATGAAATAGTGTCTTTACCACTGGAAATGCTACCTTCAAATTCAACTTTATTTTAAAATAATGTCTCCTTCCCAGCAAGAATGTAACTACCCTTCTGGTGTTATGCAGTGCATCTTTAATTGACTTTGAAGTGTTTGATGGAACATCTGAGGCATATCTCTATGTTATCCAGGCATGTCCTTGCAGTTGAGGGGGCTGGTGTTTTTTCAGACCAGCGTAAATTCCTGTTTAGATAAGTGCATCTGGCTGCTGACTGCTGGAGGGAGGTGTATGTGTTGGAGGACTGAGTGGGAGGAAGTGTTGGACGATATTAAAATGGAAAAAGGGAGAAGATGGAACATATATGTTAACCCACCTGTGGAGAACGTGTCAAGCTAGCGTACACTGTGAAGTACATAAACTTCCAAGAAAAAAAGGTGAAACCATGTCTTTGGAAATTTAAGAAATGATCTGTTACATCCAAGCTTTGTTTAAATGTAAAGTATTATCAAAGTTAAAGCTTACTGTAAAAATGACAACTCTATCAGCAAATGTACTCCCTTTGTATACGTAAAATCTCTGTTTAAGTACTTCACTGTTTTTGTTTCTGCTTATTTTTTTTTGCTTCTACTTAACACTCAGTTGTGCTAATCACTGAATCAGTTTTCTGCCTCAAAATGTATTTAGTTTGCCATTTGCAAAGCAGTTTAGAAGAGCAATTACTTCTTGATACAAGATACATAAATCCATTTTATACAGATTCAAATTTTGCTTACAGCATTACATATATTTTTAAAATTCTCGTATCAGAATGCTTTCTCATGTTTGGTGTTTTTATTACTACCTGTTAGGTGTGGTTTGTTCTCCCCTTAAGGAAAAAAAATGGGTGTGCAGCATAGTGTTGTTTTTTTTATTTTGGCTGGGCTTGGATGAGTAGGAGTCAGATGATTACGTATGTGTCTATGCTGTGATTTGTTTGGGGTAAAAAGCAAAACTGATGCATTCTTTCAGTCTGGCATGGAAATGGTAATATTTGTGATAAGCCTTAGCTCCCAAAGGGTTTCTGAGGCTTTTTTCAGTCCTCTGAAAAAGGGAAGCAAATCCCACAAAGTTGTCAGTAGTTCGTCTTTGAGCTAGAGCCATGTTCTAGTCCTGGCCTTTGGCATTGTACAGCTAATGTGCTTTCAATCTGGTCTGCATCGGGTGTGAGCATGAACACTCCCTTCAGCTGAATTACACAGAGTACATGGTACAGAGCTTACGCTAGCTATGGGACAACTTGCAAAAATGAAATCTGTTGGAGCAAAATTAACCCATGAGAAATAATACCTGAATGATCTTGACATCTTGTCAGGGGGACATGGCATGCTGGGTGTGCTAGTGGGAATTTGAGAGCCAGTTTTATTGTGTCCTTAAACAGTGGTCCCGGACAACTGAACATGTTGAAGATGAAGGCTGAAATATTATATGAAATATATTACATGAAATATTCAGAAGTTTTCCAGGAAACTTCTTTAATGCTTTATACAGAAGTGTAGAGCAGACGCTTATAGAGAAATACAATGATTGTGGTACTTCCTGTTTTCTGTGAATATATAGCTCCAAGGATATAATTTGTTTTCTGTCATCTCAAGTTTCTTAATGCTTTATAGTTTTTAATATGAAAATGGAGATGCTTATAATTATCTTGGAATGTGCTCCCATTGAAATGCAAGACAGGGATTTTTGGGGTATCATGAATAGCTAACAAGCAGTGTAAACAACTTCATATTTTATGTAAATAGCTGAAAGCATAACTAAACATACTGTGGAAGTGTTAAAGCAGGGAAGAAATAGACTGCCATTTCCTTGGGGTAGCTCAAGAGCACCGAACACTGTTTTAAAGCTCACCTAGGCTTGGAGCTTTTGGATTTCTGGTTTCCTAATAACAGATGTTGCATTTATGGTTTATCTTACCAGAGTGTAAGATCTCCCACTTAATCCCCCTTTCCCTCCTCTCACAAACAGAGCCTTGTAGTTCCCCTTCAAATGCTGCTTGTTATTTTATGAAGCCAGTTAACCCTTAGGAGGCTCATTTGGGGATTTGCAAACAGTAGAGGACTAAAACAATAAATATATGTATAGGGGCATTGGTGCCAGTTTATTTATAAATCTATAATAAAACCTCTTTAATTCTTACCTGGTGTGATTCCATTGTGCTCCATTAAGTCCACACCTCTAGTTTTATAGACCAAGATAACCATCAATGTGTGTTTTCATACCAAGTCTTTGGGGAAGTACTTAAGTACTGGATGATAAGAAGTGTCTCTTCCCTAAAATTAAACTTCAAAACTCTCTGGAGTAACCATGCTAGACAAAGATAAATTGTTCCTCTGGTTCCATCCCTCCATAGCTGTCAAATGCTGTAGCAGTGTCGTTGCGCAACTATTCAATATCTGTGCAGACACGGGGTACAGCTGACCTGGACTGTGAGTGTGAGTGGTTGTGAGGTGGGATGTGTCTGTGCAAGGACAGTGTCTTGGTATGTGTGCACCTGTAGTTTTGGGAATTTTGCTGGTTTTGGGGATTAAACATTCCAAGTGAGCTGGAATTGGAAAATAAGTGTCCAAACCTTGGTGACAGGACATGTTAGCTGTTAGCTCTGGAGGAAGAGCTGTCTTATATGCTGTAGTGTTACAGGTGTGAACTTAGCTGCAGTTGGAGTGGCTTTACTCAGTAGGGATTAAGAGTATGTGTGAGTCCTTGCAAGATGAGAATTTTTAAAAAAGCATATTCAGGGAAATGAGACAAAGCAGACAGTTTGTGTCTCTCCTTTCACTGGGTCCGTGAACACCAGTATCCTGGCTTGATTGTGCTACTACTTAGCTCCTATGGGGTCCTGCTGCATTGCCCAGTTCAAATTAGTACCAGGTTACCTTTTCTTAAACATTTACGGTTGTGTTTCTGTAACTGGCGTGGCTGGTGTATCCTAATATGCCTGGAGCTTTGTTTCCATGCATTCACACAAACTGTTGTTTGAACAAAGAGGATTTAAATTGGGAAGGCAGTGCAGGGTGACATACCTATTGCAAGATGCATGCTTTCTTTCCAGGGTGCTGTAACCAAAATATTGCTTGTGTATTTCATCTTGGAAGCAAAAAACTAATTAGCCTTTCATATTTGTGATTGTTGGTAATTTCATTATTGTTTAACAGCATGGCTTTACAAGGCATCAGCAGTTTTAAGCATGTGATATATTGCCCAACATGTACAATGACTAATTGGCGTTTTTCATTTCTCTTTCTGTAGGATGACTCTCAGGTTCCTGAATGTGCTGTCAACTACTGAAGCACTGAACTAGGTGAATCCTCTGTGTTATTTCTGATGCTTAAAAAGGGCTAAAGGAAAGTAGAGGACTGCCATTTCTGTTACAATGTTTTAAGGTAAGATTGTGACTTCTTTTGCAGGGGGCAGAGGGAAGAGGATAGACGTGGTCCCACAGACCGTCCCAGCCCTAACTGTTGTTCTGTAATAAACCATACTAACATGAAGTCTTAGACTGGATCTCACTATGAGTATTTTGTTAGTTATGAGTAAATTTCAGTAAGGTAAAGTTAATTTCAGTAAGGTAAAAAATCCATGCAATGAAGAAACTACTTTGTTTCTTTTCCTAAGTCACCAATTCCACAGTCTTAGGTGCTTGTATACCTTTCCATTAGAATGCCTTAGTCATATGTCTATATATTAATAATGTTTTAGTAGTAAAGAGGTTTAGTCTTCAGTCTCTATCAGGTGTCAGTCTCAGACAAGTTCATCATCAAGAAACATACAAGTAAGAGAAGCTGAGGACTGTAGAAGCTAGATGCAACTGCAGCTAAGAAAAGTGACTGTTCTGCTTTGACTACAGCTGCTGCCACCATTGTTTTCATTAGTTAGTTACCCATATTTTGTACGCATATTTTGGTTTCATAACTGGATTGTCCACTGCACTCTAGTGCTGCTGCAGCTCTCTGTCTCTGAATGGTAGACCAGTCGCAGACCAGACTGATGGAGAGTGTATTTGTGCAATGCCCAGTGCACAGCACGGTCTCCTCTCCCTCCAGAGTCATTTTGGTGACCAGGACCTGGGTGTAAGCACCCCACTGAGACAGAGCTGTACAGAAATGTTGCTGTGCAAAGACACAAATCAGGTTAAAAGCAACACCAAAGGAAGGGGCTGAATTAAATCTGTAATAAACCAAATCCAGATGGGTAATCCCCATGTAAAGGCTCTTTGCTGCTGACACCTGAACTCCCTCAGGTTTGACAGCTGCTGTGTGAAGTGGTAGCTGGCTCCTAGTTTTATTTATTTTTGCTGGCTGTCACTGCCCACCTTATGTGCACTGCAGTGTGCTGCAGCTTTGGGTGAGGGATAAGACACACCTAAAAGTGAACTTGTCTCTTGAAGGGCAAAGATTTAGTTGCTTGGTCATTCCCACTGTTTAGAATAGCTCACTGCAGATTAACTTGTCTCATGCTGCTTTCACTGCTTTAATCAGAGTGAAACTGAGCAGTGGGGGATAGCTTGTTTGGATTTTGAGTGTGGAGTACATCTTGTGCTTACAGATGTTGGCCTTGAATTGCTGACAGCTGTTGGGGCAGGTAGAGGGCTGCTGAATCTAGTTATCCTAAAGTTGCAGGAGCACCACTTGTTTTTTCCCAAAGTGCGAAACACACTAAGTGTGGAAGAGCAGATCTCACAGAATCACAGAATGGTTTGGCTTGGAAGGGACCTTAAAGATCATCTAGTTCCAACCCCCCTGCCATGGGCAGGGACTCCTCCACTAGATCAGGTTGTTCAAGGCCTCATCCAGCCTGGCCTTGGACACTTCCAGGGAGAGGGCATCCACAACTTCTCTGGGCAAGAGCAACATCTCCTGCCCTTATTCATTACTCTCTGAAGTTGTCATTTAGATGAGGTGTGTGTACGTGCATGCACCCAGACTCCACTGATTCTTCCTTTGGCTTTCTTGCACAAAACTCAGTTCAGAGAGGGGAGAGAGTGTGCTGCAATACACCTGTGGCAAGCTGCTGTGACTAGGAAGCCTGCCTGCACTTCCACTGCAGACCTCACGCCAACACGTTTCAAATCAGCCTTGGGCTTTTGCTCTTGGAGTGGTTCCTGGTCCCACAGTCTCACCCGGCCCCACCTCTTGCTCTGCAAAGGCTGCATAGAGTGGTACAGGATGCTGTTCTTCATGCAAGTGTACCAGGGCTTTCAATCTTCTGATGCTCCTTATTTTTACCAGGAAAATCATTTATATGTGGATTTAGTCTTTTCTGGTGGCAAAGCAGTATTTTATGCAGGAGTTGGGGGAAAGCAGCCACGACTGCTCCTGGGCCCAGAGGGAGGGCTGTAGCTGGCAGGGAAGAGAAATGCTTTGAAAAGGCTAAATAAGGAAACTTATTATCACTGTGGCTAGGCTTGTCCCAGTTCCTGTGTGGCTGTGTGCCACAGTCACATCCTGGCTGTAGAAGTGTGCCCCCTCAGCCAAGCGTAGGCTTCTAAGCAAAGGAAATGTGGATATGTACATAGAGGGACTCTCGGGTTGCCGTTGCAGGTCCCGCAGACTGCCTGGTGCACTGCAGCAGGTGTCAGTAAATAAGTGTAGTTACAGGATGGATGGCTGTGCAGGGTATGGGGTGGAAGAAGCAGGGAGGAAGGAGGCTGTAAGGAAACATCTGCAGACAGAAAGGAAGAGAATGAATTTCAAAAGGATGGAAAATGGAGCAGACTGGTATCTGTCATCATGGAGCCAAAGTAGTGATGATTGCAGACTGCCTGGCTCCTCGGAAAGGACGGGAGCACCATGTATGATTGCTAAGAAATGGACAGTAAATGCAGCTCCTGGGTCAGCTCTTGTGACAAGGTGTGACTACAGAGAGGAGCGGGATGAAGACACAGGTTTATTAGGTGTTAGGAATTTAGGTATTCCTCATGTTATGTACCTATATACATACCTTCTTTGCATGTCCTGTCCTGGTTCAGCTAGGATGGGGTTAATTTTCCCCAGCAGTTGGGAGGGAGCTACAGCCGGGCTATTCCATCCCATGCTGACGTCATGTCCGGGTGCCCAGGCGCGGGCAGTGCAGGAGCGGCTTTTGTCCGGGTCTGTCCCTCGTGCTGTGTCCGTGCGGTATAGCTCTTGTTCTGTACATTGTTATCACTGTTGTTGTTGCTCGGTTTGTTGTTGTTACACTGGGTTATTAAATCTTCCTTATCTCAACCCTGGGGTTTGTATTTTACTCCCTGTCCCATCCCTGTCGGAGGGTGGGGGAGGGGCAGTGGCAATCTGGTCTCGGGTCCTGGCAGGGTCTTACATGTCCTTACACCCAGTAGCATGTCAAACTGTTCTGCTGCACATGAGAGTAGTGCTGGGCTGTAACTCGTTTACAGCTGAGGAGAGGAAAGTCTAGGCATTAATAGCAATAGCCGTCCCTGAAGAGAGGTACTACAAATTAAACCTCATTACACTAGGGCTATTAATTAGGAAGTCTTTGGAGAAGTGGGCACAATTTCTCTTAATAAAATAGTGTTTGAAGATCATGTGTGTCCATAATTGTATGTAACGTAATAAAACTTTGTTGTGCTCAAGGCATCCCATTTTGCATTTATATAGAGAACTGCAACTTTGAAATACTTAACAGGACTACCCCTGTGCTTTCCCTGTGAGTTAGAAAGCTCACTCTGGAGCAACGTGCTCCTTGGAGAGGGCCTAAGAGCATTTTGTGCATCTCTGAAGTTCACTGAACGTGATCCCTGTGCAGGTCATTAAAGCAGTGCGCTTTTAATTGGGGAGCAGGCTTTTGCAATGCGAGATGAACGGCATCCTTATTAAAATTAATTTCCATTTATAAAGCCAAGGTTGCTTCAGTGGAATTGTTTGGTTTTTCTCAAAGCCGTGTAGTGTAGCCTTGATTTAGCCAAGGATTTTACTCCAATCTCATCTGACTTCAAAAATGGCTGTTTTGCTTTTCATAGCAGGAACTTAACCTGCAAAAAAAAACCCCAACCCTCCAAAGAAAACCTTGCACTTTTGACAGGTTAAAATATGCATACCCAGCAATTGCTTTTCTTAGCCAAGTCTTATAATATCTGGTTTTCAGATCACAGAATCACAGAATGTTAGGGATTGGAAGGGACCTCAAAAGATCATCTAGTCCAGTCCCCCTGCCAGAGCAGGAACACCTAGGTCAGGTCACACAGGAACATGTCCAGGCGGGTTTTGAATGTCTCCAGAGAAGGAGACTCCACAACCTCTCTGGGCAGCCTGTGCCAGTGCTCTGTTACCCTCACTGTGAAGAAGTTCTTCCTCATATTCATGTGGAACCTTCTATGTTCCAGCTTGCACCCGTTGCCCCTTGTCCTATCATTGGATGTCACTGAGAAGAGCCTGGCTCCATCCTCATGACACTCACCCTTTACATATTTATAAACATTAATGAGGTCACCCCTCAGTCTCCTCTTCTCCAAGCTAAAGAGACCCTGCTCCCTCAGCCTTTCCTCATAAGGGAGATGTTCCACTCCCTTCATCATCTTTGTGGCTCTGTGCTGGACTCTCTCAAGTAGTTCCCTGTCCTTCTTGAACTGGGGGGTGCAGAACTGGACACAATACTCCAGATGTGGCCTCACCAAGGCAGAATAGAGGGGAAGGAGAACCTCTCTCGACCTACTAACCACCCCCTTTCTAATACACCCCAGGATGCCATTGACCTTTTTGGCCACAAGGGCACATTGCTGGCTCATAGTCATCCTGCTGTCCACCAGGACCCCCAGGTCCCTTTCCCCTACACTGCTCTCCAGCAGGTCAGCCCCCAACCTGTACTGGTACATGGGGTTGTTCTTCCCCAGATGCAAAACTCTACACTTGCCCTTGTTGAATTTCATTAAGTTTTTCCCCGCCCAACTCTCCAGCCTATCAAGGTCTCGTTGAATGGCAGCACAACCCTCTGGTGTGTCAGCCACTCCTCCTAGTTTGGTGTCATCAGCAAACTTGCTGAGGATACATTCAGTACCCTCATCCAAGTCGTTGATGAAGATATTAAACAACACTGGTCTCAGTACCGACCCGATGGACTCCACTAGTCACAGGCCTCCAACTAGACTCTGTCCCATTAACCACAACTCTCTGGCTTCTTCCCTTCAGCCAGTTCACAATCCACCTCACTACCTGATCACCAGATTTCTGCTTATCTGAAAAATCTTAAAGATTTTATGAAAAACATAACTGGATCTCTGTACAGCTTAATCTGAGATAATTTCTGCCTACAGGACAGAGCAGACAGATTCTGCTTTCACAGGAGTGAAGCAAATTCACCAAAGCCTAGGGTTTGGTTGTCCTGGCACAGCAATATAGTGAGAAGATTGAGTCAAGTCTGGCTCTTCACTTGCTGAGTTTTCTGGTCTTGCTGGAGTGTTTAAATCAGACTTTACACAGTGAATAGTTGGCTTCAGAGGTCCATGATAAAGTTACATCTGCAAAGGGGGTCTGATTTTTGAGAAACCACACCTATTGTAAATGAAGTTAATACTACTGTATAGCAAAGTTTGACCTTAACTAGAAAATTAAAGATATCTGAAAATCCAAATGCCACTGATCAGAGTTGTGTTGGGTTTTTTTTTTTTTTCTCTCCACACCTGCACAATAAAAACAGCTGTGTTTTTTTTTATTTGGCCAGATATTTCCAAATGATAACTGAGAACAGATGTGGCTTAAGTCCTGTCTCTTGCATCCTTCCTGCTCTTAGTTGTGGTTATGCTTAAATATGCCACAAAGCCATCAAGCTGCCTAGCCATGCTGTGCTACATCCTCCACCTTCCCATACTGCACAAAAATAGTTTCCCCAGACAGGGACACCATCTTGTCATGCCAGTTACCAGGAGACCTGGAGTGGTGCTCTGGTTACAAAAAGGCTCTCACCAATCTTATGTTTGCCAGTTTTTTTTTAGATGGGAACTGAGCAGTGCAACTGTAAAAGAAATAGCAGCAAAAGTCTGCAATATGACGCAAACCCACCTCCTGGTGGTGCTGCCGTCCACGTTGTGGCTGGTTACACCTGACTCCACACCTGAAGCCAAGCTAGTGAGGACCTGGGTGGAACATTGGCCACCACCAGAGCAGAGCCTAGGTAAAATCACTGGATGTACAGGCCTGGCAGCTGCATCTTTTTGCTGCTGGCAACCAGCTTATTCACTCTGAGTTTCTTGATGCTTTCTTATGTCTCAGGCATTCAAGTGCTGGGACTGCTGTGGTAGGAAGAGGTGGAACTAACCAAAAGCAGCCAACTTGTGGCATACCATCTCTTGGTTCATGTGGCCTGGACAGGGTCCTCACCTGTCAATTGTTTACTGGTTCCGTAGGTGGTGTTGGAGGCAATTTCAGTACGTTAACTAGTTCTTTATCTTGATGAAAGACTTGTGTATGCTGTTCTGGTTTATGTGACTTGTGAAGGATTAAAAAATAAATCTCTTAATCTTTGGAGCTACCCAAATGTAAACAAAACCCGTCAAAACCAAATTTGGGGTTTAGCTCTATTGCTGCCGCAATGTGACCTGTTCAGCACCTCTCAGGATTTTCTGAGACTGACAATCAATTTCAAGTATAGAAAACAAATTCTCTTGATTCATATTTTAATCTTAACAAATTCAGGGGTTTGAGTAGTTGCATTTATTTTTTCCCCCCTTTTCGCTATTTCTCTACATGTAAGGCACAAGAGTAACTCATCTCTCCTTCTGCTAAATGTACTTTTACTTTTTCAAAGGAGATGCTTTGTCGACTAGGAACTGTGGCTCAGCATGCTAATAAAACTCACTTTATGCCTTGAAAATGATTATTTAGAGTGGCCTGGCTGGCTTACAGTAGCTGTGTGGGTGGACTGTCCTTGAATTTTGTAGACTTAATTTAGTACATACACAATACCTAGTGATGGAAAACAGCTATAAATTGTCTGTGCACAGCCATACATTATTGATAAAGGGTAGAATAAGCTCCACAATTTCTTTATTTGATGTTGTTAGTGCAACAGCTGGCTGATTTGTTAAGACTTTTTTTTTCCCCTATTGGCAGTAAAATATCTCTTCATTTTCAGTTCTGAATTTCCTCCTGATATTTGATTTGTGTGGGGGTGAAAGCTTGCTTTTTCTCTAGTGCTACTAAATCTAATGGAAATGTTTCTACGGAGTAGAAACAAGCTTCATTTCTAGGAGAGCTAAGCAAACAGTAAGCTTGACTGTATGCAGAAGACAGAACTCTCTTAATTGTCACAAATATTTAGAAATTGAAAATGGAGTGTAAAGTGTTATCGTAGACTTTAAAAAAAATCCTTTAATATACATGATTTGGCACATGCTTGGAGAAAATGCTTTACAGTGAGTTAGGTGTGCATTCTAATTCTGGTGTTCCTTCTAAGTTTATGAAAAATCTCAACAGTCTTAAATTTGTCAAGCTTTTTTTTTTCCTGTTGACACTTATGATGAGTAGAAAGTCTACTGGATAGAATTTGCATATAAAACTGCACTGTCAACTAAACGGTTTTCTTTCTGTAGTTGAACAAAGCTGCAATGAGGTGCTCAACACACTGAAAATTAATACATAAATAAGTAAAAAATAAAACTTGCTGGCAAAACTATCAATGGCTTAGTCTTCCCAACAAATGTCCAACAGTGAAGCTTCTTTTTAAGCTATAATTTCTGGAATGGTAGCTTCCGACAGATTGTTATTCTAATACAGTAGAGGGAATGTACAATCTGTGGCAAACAAGTATTTTATTTGAGTATGGAATTGTTTTTCCTCTTTTATGTGTGTGCATACATATCGTTTGGTAGAAGCTTTCCAGAACTCTACAGATTCTTACTTTTTTTCCTTTGTAGAAGTGTTAGGGTAGTGAGAAGTATGACTATAGTTGACCTTCACAAACTTATACCCATGTTTATAGTGGTTTTCTCTGTTCCGTGGAGAATTGATGTGTATTAGTTTAGCTTTCTATAGATTTACAGCCTTTTATGTTAAGAAGTAATTATGTAATGAAGTAATTAAAGTGGTTTTGTGGCTTCAATGGGGAGGCAGAAAAAACTAATGGGGAAAGGACTAACATGATTGGCAGAGGAGGCTTGCTGGAGATTTACATTGAGAGTGACTCATTCTTCAAAACTTTTTCATTTTCTGGTGGAAATTGTGGGGTAAATCAAATACAGTGGCTATGAATGATTAAAATGCAGAAGTTATGAATTCTTACTGACTTTGTAAATCTCTAACTCCTTCACTGCTGATATAAAATCATTTATATTAAAAGGGTCTTGGGGCTTTGAGGATTTAAATAAGAACTTCAACATCTTGAAGCAGAGTATTTTGATATCCAAGATCATGAATTTTGTGGCTTGCTTGATGCATAGAAACCTGTTGTGGAAGGACAACGGGAGGTTTTCCATAGGTCTTCTGATAGGTCTGTGATAATTCACTTCATTGATCAAACTGGCACATTTAGTAGTATTTTAAATGTTCCTGAAATTCAGGTGTAGTACAGACAGCTAAAAATTCTGTGCTGTTTGAAGAGAGTTGATGTTACAGAAAATACAAGCAATTGGACATTGACATGCCTGTGATTTTGTTTTTGGAGCAAATGTGCAGCTGTTTGAAGGACAGTTCAGCCACATTACTACAATTCTGGCTTTGTTACAACCTTCTTCTATTGAGATGGTCTTGAAGTGTGAGAGTGGGTGTATAATTTTTTTCTGAAACAATTCTACTTTGATAGTGAAATGCAATTTTGAAAATGTCTTCTTCATGGTGTTTGTTTAACAGAGCATCTTCCACTGGTGGTGTTTGTGGCTACTGTAATGAGAAACTGTAAGATCAGGAAACATCACAAAGTACTTTCTCTGCCTCTGAGCACTCTCTGCAGGCACCGGTGAAGTTACTCAACTCTTCATTTATCTGCCTAGAAGTGAAACAGAAGTGGTTTGACAAACACAAAAGAGCTTTAATGCAATTTGACATTTCTTAATTTCTTCATACTAACAAAATATGTCTGAGTCCAGACAGGTCCAGAGGCTTTGATAAAGTTACCTAGATTAGAACTCTTCTATGCAAGTCATCTGAATGTTGCTTGCTAGTATCCCAAATTCTTTACCCTTGGGAAAGCAATGGTGGAGGAGGCCTTGCAAGTGGGATGGATGAGGTGGTAAGAGACCACCTTCATGTGACTGATCTCTGCAAGCCATGCTTAAAATACAGGGACAGACCCAGCAAAATAACTTTCCTGTCCCCTGTAAGTATGGCTTTTAAAAATATGAGGAAAATAAATAGGACAAAATCAGTGTTTGATTATAATCCCATACAGCTGGTGCAGGTGTTGCAGGAATGACATGATGCAAAAGGACTTAAAAGTAGTTGATTTTTAAAAAAAAAAATTAGTTTCCCCAAGAGAAAACGGAGTGACTTTTCCTAGCTGTCAGTATAAATGCAGAGTGGTAGGGGAGCAGTGAGGCAAGTGGGCTTGGCTTGTGAGCAAAAGTTATCTGACAGCCTTCTATTACTTTCCAGTTCCTTTTCAACTGTGTCAAAATATGTGATATTAATTTTTTTTTTCCTTCCAGTATAGGAATTAAGGTGTGTGGGGGGGTGGATACCCAGTGATTATTTTTGACAGGTACTGCCTAAAATACTCTCTTTATGAAATCATGGGGCAGGAGGGCAAAACATGTGTGGTCGCATCCATCCCCACCCAGGCGTAACACCGAGTGCTTTGTTTATGAGAAGTTGCAGCATGCCCTGTTATAAAGGAAAGAAAACTCCTCATCTTTCCATTCTCCCTTCTCTTGGTACAAAAAGATGTATAAAACTTGTTTGGGTGGGACAAACTTCAGCAGCCTCTTCCAGGTTTGATCAGTGCTGCAAAACCTGTCTTGGTTGTAACACAGATGCCTTGTGCTCCAGTTACCTCACCGTTGAAATCTGCAGCCCTTTGCCACACATCTAGGCAAAGCCTTGGGTGGGATTAGTGCTTATTGAAGAGCATGGTTCAGCCCACCTGTAGTACTGACACCAGTGCTTCTGGCCAGGTTGCAGCTTGTGCTCATACTATGCAACCCAAGTACGTTGCCATGGTCAATCTTTTTTCTTCTTTGTGTTGTTACAGTGTATTGCCTGCGACCAGTGTGAAAGAGATGAGAAGGATTATTAATTAGGTGATGATTTAAGCAAATTACCATTGATAGTAACAGTGTTACCTACTCTGAGGGGTTCTACACTAGCAGAAACTGATTCTTAATGAGATCCTTTAATGGATTCACTAGATACCCAGCCCAAACTAACTTTCTGCTGTAAAAGTAACAAATATTCTGCAAAACTTGCTTTAAGTAGAGCTATGTCCTTGCCTAATGTCTGTAACAGTGATAACTAATCATGTTTTGTCCTTTTGGAGGCCTCTATTGATTACCTTTCCACAATGAAGTTGGTGAGTCCTTTCTTTTTTTGCACAGATCAGAAGATTTTTAATCCTCTTCTCCCAACAACAGTTTCAGCTGTCAACTCTCCTGCAGTCTCCTGAAATCTGATGTGCCAAGGTGCTTTACCCATCTGCTATATGTAGCATGTATAGCCTCAGGGTGCTTCCTGTTCTCCTCCTCCCTTCCATGCTGTTCTTAAGGAGGGTGCTTAGGGATGGCCTCACAGATTTTCCCAGTATGCATCAGCACAAATACAGTTAAGATGTATGCAGTATAAACAAACACAGTTAGAAATGGCAGAAGAATTGCTGGGTGGATACAAACTGAGATATGTTGTTAGGGAAAATGGTTGGCCCTCCAACTAATTACAAAATAATTGAATGTGCAGTTACATGTTGCCTCACTGCAATCTTTTTAAGTATCTGAAACATGATCTTTTTTTTGGTGCTGAAGTTGTCTTTGAAATGGAAAACAGAGTAAAGATTTGGATCCAGCATGATCCTCAGCCTTTTTCCAAGTTTCCTCATCCTTCTGCCTTCTCATTTAATGCAGGATATTAATGTGCACCTGGAATACTATGCTATAAAGATGCAGAATTTTGTTTAAATTGTTTTGTTTGTACTGTTGTGTTTATTTTTTTCTAGACAAATTGTATTTGTGAAAGCTTTCTGTAGAGTGTGTGCCTATAGGAAAGGCAATGCTGGAAGGTGAGGTTAAACACAAAATAGACTGGAGAACTTCATTTTTAGAGAGCATCATGAATGATAGGGCTTAATGTGTTTTAAACCCAAGGAATTCCCTTCCCCAGTAGTGTTGAGGTACACACAGCTTTTAAGGAGTCACCACCTTGACATGGAGTGGTTTACTTTGGAGTGAAATCACAAGTGGCTTCAGCAGGTTTTGTTCCAGCTTTCTTTGCCTTGGCCTCAAGTGTTTTGACGTCTTTTGCTGTCTTGCTTCCATGCAGTGACAGCAGATGAGGGGCTACAGATGCCTCCATAGAGATGCACCAGCAAGGATAAGTTATATTACCCGATACTGGAGGATGCAAGGGAGAACATGTATGCTGTTGCTTCCCAAAGATCAGTGTGAAGGTTCAGATGCTAACAATGTCATGAGCATGTGAGGCAGATTTAGGCACAGGCGTTTAGTTGTTACAGCTGACTGTAGCTGTCAGTCCTGAGTGCTAAAGGAAAATTTGTCATGAACTTTCCTGTAAGGCTAATAGCTGCTGTACTTGAAATATTTCTCAAAAAGCTCAAAAGTTAATTCTCTGAGAGGTAAACAGGTAATGTTGCATTTTTTATTTTCTGAACCAATTTTTAAACTTCAGAATAACTTTTGAAGGATCAGAGGAAAAAACATTTTCAGAGTTGCTGGAATGTGTCCATGATTCCCAAAGGGTAAAAGAGTTCCTGTGCCAAATTCAAAAGGGTGGAAAGACATCTCATTTTAAATCTGCCCTCAGGGAAGGATGGATTATTGCTTGTTCTGGCCGAATTAAAAATAGTAATAAAGAAAGAAAGTGTTTTCTGCCAGATTACCCCACATTTGTGAGCACCATTCCAAACTTGTTTCTCTGTCACATCACTTCGTGTTAACTGGTCCCTTCATTTTGCTCCAAATTCTGTATTATAAAATTAAGTACCAACTTCTCTGCTTTAAAGGGCAGGGGGGGAAGCGTATTTCAGCAGGATTCTTGATGTTCTAAAGAGAACAGAGAGGCCACAGGAGACTGGCCTTCAAAGTCACAGTAATTGATGGGATATCTGTTCAGGGAGGAGTTGGCTTGTTTAATTTAACTTTGCAACAAAAACATGCATTTCGTTAGTTCATGTGTCTATATTTATTTAACTTTCAGCTGTGCATTCGAAGCTGCCTGTAAAATTCCTTTTAGTCATAGCTGAGATCAGACTAAGCAGGTAAGCATAGATTTAAATGCATGATAGTGTGGCTTGGTTGAGGATGGTTAACTGGGTTTGGCTTTTAATTGAAAATGCATAGGAATAAGAATCAGTAATTTATGTAAAACTTGAACCTTTTGGACAGCACAAGTAATTTTTCCTTATGTTAAAAAGGAGGGTTACTGGGGCATAAGGTATCCTTTGCTAGATATCTGAAACTATTTATAGTCTATCAGTGGTCACTGAGTAATTGTTTGGACTGTGTTGGAAATAGGTTTTCTCTTTAGACACCTAAGAAAAAAAAGTCCTCAGAGAAATTCAAGGAATTTTAAAGGCAAAGGAGTCTTCCAAACACAGAGAACTTGAGGATGTGCATGGGCAATGAACTGTGGTCTGATGAAGCTGAGAGAGGAAAAGGAGCTTTCTTCTGCTGGTTCACTCTGCAGCCTTGAGCGTCTCTTCTGTATCAGGTTTGCCCCTCAGAAGAAGAGTATCTGCTTAACTTATGCTAGCCTGGCATTAGCTGTGGTGCTGACCTGCCTGAACAGCATTTTTTGAACACGTGAAGTTGACTTAAATATTAGCTACGTAAAGATTTCTGCATGTACTTTAGAGATGGATAATTGTTTTTTAATTCCAAGATGGCTAATATATTGAGCAACAAAAGCTCTACAGCCCAGATTTTGAAAGGAATATCATAAACGTAATTTCAGCCATAAAGAGCTTCCAAAGCTGACTTTCATGCTTCTTCTTGTGTAGGTGATTAAGGGTTGCCTAATACAGTACTAGAAGTCTTCTGTTCTTGGGTAGGGCACTTCTGAAAAGGCTCTCTGAGAGTGATGGTACACATAATTCAAGTCAGATATGAGCTGACGACAGCAGTTGTTCTCCAGAGAACTCTAAACTGTGAACCTACATCTGCAGATGCATATGCTTTTCATATAACAGTAATGAATATACAGGCAGGACCACATAAAAAGACAATGTGAGAGCCGGTAAAAAGAGAAGACAGGTGTGAAGGAAGGATATGTAGGAGATAACAGGACTTCAGAGAAGACAGCAAGCCACAACACCGTTCCACTTGTGAAGACTTTTTTGATGCAGTGTAAGGCTTGTGATGGTCTATGGATCATTGTGGAAAAACAGTCTTGTGGGAAGCGTGGGGATAGTTTTCTATTATGTCTTACAGGATTTGAAATAGAAGATTGAATACACTGAATACCTGATCAGGAACTAGCTTGTAAAGTGACTGAGAAGAGACAAAGAGTCTGAAAGTTAAAAATCTATGTAGCATTTTAAGCTCAATAAACATGAAATAGGTCATGGTCCATTAATCTCCCATTCCAATAATTTTTTGGGGAAAAAAAGTCAAAAGGAGTTCCCAGTGGTCCAGTATCACTCTGAATCTAGGGGCTGACTTTCTCACTTCCTCCCATGTTTCTAGGAAAGTTCTTTTTTTTCCCTGCCTCTTCCTCTGTGGAATACTTCTCAGACAAAGCAGGAGAAAGAGATTTGTTTTTTACTGATGTGGTACACAGTTCACCGTAAGTTTTTTAAAAAAAAAAACCATAGTGAATTCAAGACGGCCTTGTCTTTTGTATGAGTTACTAGCAGTGGGGAAAATGTCCCCTCAGATGGGGAAAGGCTGTCTCTGATCAGGCGAGTTAGGAACTGGGGAGAAAAAGGGTTTAAGATTATGAAAGCTATTCAGTTTGTCAATAGTTTGTAAATCCCAATGTGAGTTATGAGAGTTTCTTTGTAGTAACGATGTGGTTAGAAATAGTTTATGTGTTGATACTCAGTTAATCTGTGCAGCCTACAGCTGATTTTGTCTTAGCGAACCTTAATAAAGACAATGGTTGAACTAGAGAAATTAATAACTCTGGAAAAGCAAAAATCTTTGAGATCATCAGACCTTTGCAGTGGATTTTATTTATTTATTGTTTTGCTGCAGATAGCTCCTGCTTCCTCTTGATAGAAGTTCCTTTGGGGGGGGGGGGCGGGGAAGGAAAAAAAAAAAAAAAGGAGAGTAAAAGATTTTCTATGTTCCTTAATTTTTTCTTCTGTTTTCTCTGTGTATTTTATAAATCTGTCATCTTTGGGTTTTTTTTTCCCACTGAATGCGCTGGAAAGACCTTCTGATTCAATAATTGTATTGCAACATGAATATTGCTACAGCATGATATTTTGCCAGTGTTCCCTATAGAGTAGTGAGAAGTGGTGGTGGCTGTAAAGTCAATTAACAAATAAGTTAAAGGAACTGTCATTCACAGAGCTGTATTAGTACCTTCTGTCTTAGCACACCAAGTCACAAAAAAGATGCAGGAAAGCAGCAGATGCAGATTTTAAGCAAGCAACTGGTATTGGGGTGTGTGTGTGTATGTCAGTTCTGAGTACTGCAGGAAGTCCTTCAGCAGGTTGTTCTTCAGCTGGAGAAGTTTCCCAGTCTGGGTCAAGGCTGGACAATTATGCCCTGGAGAGACAGTACACGGGGAGAAGTGCAGGGTTTGGAAAGGGAGCAGTGCTAATTCAACATGCTGGTCAGCAGAAAACTAACATGATGACAGAAAGATTTCTCTGTGTTAGTGAAATGAATCAATTGAGTAAGACTCAGAGGGAGAACTTGTGTAAGGAATGGGGCAGAACTGCATGGCAGTGGCTGTTTATCTTAATTGTTTTCTGTTTTGCCATTGACTGTGTTGTTCTTCACGCAGAGGAATTCAGGGAAATGCTGCAAGATGGGTTTCAGTGTGCAGTTGCAAAAGCCAATTTAATCCTTAGGCAATGGAGAGTGAAATGTAAAATTACTTTCATTTTAGGAGGCAGCACTTACTCCTGATTAAGTCCATAGTGTCTTAGAGAGAAGACCTTCAAGGGTGCCCCAGATCATGAGTTCATTCTTTTGTTCATTGTTGTAACCAATAAATGCTGTTTTCCTGACTTCTGTTAAATCTTAGGCACCTGTGACTTTCTTTCCTCCTGTGTGATCAGGAAAAGTTAGAATCCCTGCAGACGCTCTTCAAGCATTTTTCTGAGGTACTAATTAATATATTAATATACGCTATTAATATAGCGTAAATCTGATTGTTTTCCCTCCTCTCTTGGGAGCAAGGGTTTATTTTGTTCCTGACTCCTAACACTCAGTGCACATAGAAATACGCACATCTAGAAAGAAAATGGACTTTTTGCCAGCTAACTATTGGTATGCCTTTGTCACTTACCAGTGTGAGTCTGTTTTGCAGAGCGACAAATTGTTGTGGAGTTCAGGAGATTTGGGGGTCACAGATCTCAAAGTCGTGAACAATATGACAGCTCTGCAGGAGCAGGGCCTTACTCTGCTGTATTAAGAAGTTAGTTTGAGGCTGGGAGTTGGGACGGGTGGAGCTGGCAATGTCAATTAGGTGGCTCTCTGTTACGGTACCTACATTTTAAACTACATGCAAGCTAATTTTAAAAGGCATTAGCCATGTTTGTGTCCTGTCACGCAATTAAAACAAACTAAGTGACCACGAATTCAGACTTTCTCAAAAGCTGGCAGTTTTTGGTATCCTGAACAGCTCTGCCCTATCTCACCTTGTTTCTGTTGTTTATGAACTGTTCTCTGTTGCAGGCTCTACCAGTGAGATTGTCAGATGATTGGAGATAGCATTATTGTCTGTTACATGGCACTGAAAAATGATTATGCTGTTGCATTATGAAAAATGTCCTTTTCTTAAGAAGCTGGAAAGGTAATGAAAGCGCTAATGGGGGTTATGATCCCATTTTGCTGCTGCAAAATTCAAGCTGCTTTCTTACTTGCTCTTTAAATTAAAATCTGGCACAGAAATGAGGAAGCCCCATTCAAAGCAGCGGGTGATAGAATCATAGAATAGCCTTGGTTGGATCATCAGATCTTAGAGGTCTCTTCCAACCAAGGCTATTCTATGATTTTGTGATCAAGTCCAACCATTAACCTAACACTGCCAATTCACCACTACACCATGTCCCTCAGCACCACATCTACATGTCTTTTATATACCTCCAGGGATGGGGACTCCACCACTGCCCTGGGCAGCCTGTTCCAGAGCTTGACAACCGTTTCAGTGAAGAAATTTTTCCTAATATCCAATCTAAACCTCCCCTGGCACAACTTGAGGCCATTACCCCTCATTCTATCACTAGTTACCTGGGAGAAGACACCAACTTTCAATGTGCAGACATGCTGGGGCAACCGTTGAGTGGACTAACCTGTCCCTTTTGTTCCTTGGGCAATCAGTCCTGCAGAGTAATGATTCCAGTTCAAACAGGTGATAATTACCACATACACAGTTACATGCTTTGTCCATGATGGTTAGACTGATTTTTAGATGCAAAGCACACACTGCTGAAGTTGTTATCCACGATGCTGTGGGTACTGCCACATGTGCTGTTCTGGAAATCTGTGGGAGAGGGGAGTAAGATCAAGGCTGTGTGTGATAGGACCCTGCTCCCTGAGGCTGCAGCAATACAGCGCAGCCTCAGGCTTTATTTTTTTGTAGATCTCCCCACAGATTGGATATCTGTGGGAGCCCAAGAAGAAGCTCTTGGGAGCAGAGGGAGGAATGGCACAAGTTTCCTGCTGGTTCCTCACCGTCATCTTGAGATCTAGCAGGCATGGGGAAGAGCGGTGGGAGATCTGGCCAGGGAAGAGGGGCACCCTGTTTGAGCTTCTTGGATTTAATTTATCTATAACCCTCTCTAGAGAGTGCAGCTCCATGACCTCCTCATGTGCCAGCACACCAGCCCATCTGGCCGCCTGCATGTGAGCTGAGTCAGGGGACTAAGCAGGCATAAAACCAGCACTACAGGGGCAGGGGAAAAACACAAATCCAGCCAAAACGTTTTCTAGCTGTTCATCTGCCTGATCAGCTTACAGTGAGGCACCCAGGGAGCAGCTGGGTTTAGGCGGAATGATGGGGCTGGAAAGACTTCTCCTTTCAGCAGCTGGTGGTGGTGAGATGGGTTGAAGTGTGTTGCAGGATTCTCAGGGCTGCTGCCGGCCCCTGCCAGGGGACTGCTTGCTGTCCGCTCTGCTCTCCTGCTTTGTCCAGGGAGCGGAGAAGGTGTACCTCCTCCTTAGCACCTCACATGCCTGTGCACAGGTCGCACTGCTTGAAGGAATAAGTCTCGGGGGGGAAAGGGGACTTTTTCTTTTCAGCCATTTGTATCAAATGTCTTTCTGAAGGAAAGTAGGACTGCTGGCTTGGGTTTCTGTAAGGGAGGAGATAAGCTTTAGAGAAACTGAGATCTTGAGAATTGCATATCAGTGGCAAAGTAGAGACAAACTACAATGAATAGTGTTATATATAATGGGTTTTGGTGTCTTACCAAGAGACAGCATGCAGGTAAAGTTAACTGGTATTTTTCTTTCAGCAAACATACAAATTTTATGCTGGATCTGGTAAGCATGATTCCCCATTGACTTCTGTGACAATACATACGGATGCACACTCTATTTAGCACTGTCAAAATGGTTCAATTTCTGAAAGGCAGCTTGTGTACTCTTGTTCTTTTTTGATATTCTATATAGAATATATGGATGTATCGTAAGAGTTTGTTGTACAGCTTCAGTCATTGCAGGTTAGTGTCAACAGCGGCTCCACTGGTAGCATGTTCTTTTGTTATGAGAATTTAGTGTTAACCCCAGCAGTTTTACATGTTTTACAAGTTTTATGCTTGAGAGCATTTTCTTAAATCTTAGTTACAAGCATATCACCAGATACATATAAGGTACAAAGAAAACAGCAGACCTTGGGCACACAGTGATCATGGGAAAATTAGTCTAAACTGCCTACAAGGAAAGACAATTTGTTGGCTTTATTGTGCTTGCTTGAGTAGAAACTCATGGTTTCTTCTGTGTTTACTGCAGACTTTGTTAAGGACAAAGAGAATTATCTCGACAGTGCTGTTCTAGGTTTTAGATTACAGCAATAACAGATATCAGATAAATCTCCGTATACTTCTTCTTTATTAGGCTTTGCTTATATTTGTGTCCAAGTTTTGAGTAATGAGGTTAAAAGTTGCATCTAAGCAGTATATCTGAGTGTGTGTATTGGCTTCTTGATGAATTCTGTTGGTCTTTCTATTGTCTCCTGGTGTTTATGTGTAAAGGCACAGCTCTCTTTCAAAATACTAACAAGTGTTGAAACTTGGCTGTAGGGCTTCAGAAGTGCGGTTCACTTCACAGTGAAAGCATTAAAGGCAGTGATATATAGTGGGATAGTTCCCAGGACCTCTGAGCCATCCATATCAACCCTGCTAAAAATGTTCTTGCTAGGGGGAAGGGGGGAGGGGGTGGAACTTGGCATTCATTTATGGACCACTGAGTCTTACAGCCTTGAACTAAAGGAAGTCAGAGGAATGCTGTGGTACTTGCCTTCAGCCCAGGAGTATCCGAGTGGGCTGGATCCCATCCCTGGGGTTACACAAAGCCCTCTGGCACACTTGCAGTCTAGCAGAGCTGACGCCGTTATGCCACTTCAATACCTCTCCTAATTCCTAGTGCCTTCAGAGCTCCGGACAAAGGCATGCCTTGAACAAGCACAACAGCCATTCACTGGTAGGCACTTGGAATGCTGTGTCATCTCCAAGTCCCCTTCTGTACTTGCATGCAGAGCGAGTCTGGAAACCCGACGCAAAGGAGTGTGAGTTTCATCACTGTAAGGTACTTCAAGTGCTGTGTCATTATAAATGTAGCAGTTCATGGTGCTTCCATAGGCCAGGCAGCCTCCTTTGGCTGCAGTGGGGCATTGTCTACGCCAATGAGCTCAGTAGCATCCTCTCAATTCAATGTTACCCCAGGGGTGGCCCACACACCCTCCCTTCTGTTGTCCTAGTGTTTCCCACAGCACCCAGCCATGTCTATTTTACAGGCTGGAGTATCCCTGGTCAGTCTTTCCAAAATGTGCTGAATGAGTCTAGGATGTACAGCACCCAAGAAAAATACTGTACATGAAGTGATCTATTAGCTGTCAGATGCCCTGCAGGACTGCCAAAGTTTTGATCCATGTGAAAATACAATTGTTCTTAATCTAGTCTACATTGAATTGTTTGGGGTTTGTTTTTTTTAAAAAAAAAATTAATATTGCAGTGTTAACACTGTACAAATTGTTTTGCATTGGCTTCAATATGATGTGCACAAGAATTAATCTAGGGATTTGGATGTAACTCATTAATCAGAGTGTCCTGCTAGCCTGCCGGTCTCCTAGTACAGAATGACACGGGGCAAGCTGGGCAAAAAGGTGAGTACAGATGGGTTTCATAGGTTTGTGCAGTAAGTGCAGTTACTAAAACCCAGATATTTGCCCATGGCATTTGTGACAAGGACATAACTGATACCCCACTGTGCATCCAAATCTGCTACCTGGTACCCCTCTGCCCGAATTGAACCTTGGGCAGCTGAGCAGCTGCCTCTGGAGCCCCTGCGGGAGAAGAGCAGTCCTGCATCCTGAAAGAGCCTGTGGCAAGTCTCCAGGGAGGGCTGTGCCTGGCAGCCTCCACTGGTCAGAGGGCTGCAGTCCTTCCGTAACCCAGCCAGCACAGGGGCCACGGGACTTTCAGTAGATGGAAGGTGATACAGTTTGGGATTCCTGCTTTGTTCCTGGTAAACCTGTGTGGACAGTCTTTTACAAAAAACATTAAAAGCTTTGCTTTTTAAATGTTATAATATTCTGGACTGAAAACCGCTCCAGCGGCTTTAGGGCTTTGCCCTTCCCTCTCAAAAAGTTCTGCTGCATGCAGTAGGTAGCTCAACAGAGAAGAAGGTGCTGTGTGGAGTAATTATCAAGATACACAACACGAGAGGAAGAAAAGCCAACAATGAACAAAGCAACCTTCAGGGTTTCCCAGGAATCTCTGTAACAGACGTGAGGGTGAGCCGCCGCAGCAGTTTGGCAGCAGGCGCCTCTGTTTTTCTCAAGAGCCTGGCTGTTTAGGACTACACTATTGGGTAATATCTGTAAATCTGCATGAGTATGCCCTGAAGGATGTTCTCTCTGTCTCTGTTGAACAGGATGGCCTCCTTTGCAAACACTGTTTTTCATAACATGCCATGTATATAAATAAATCATGCTAATTAGAAAGGTGAGCAGATTTTCCTCTCCATCTCAGAACAAATTTTGAGCGCAACACGCTGTGGGTATGAAAAGGACCTTTATTTCCTAGTCTGTGATAATCCTTAGATTTGCAGCTTCTTTCAAGAAACGTGTAGCTTACATTAGGCATTCCTTAGCAAAATTCCCTATTTGTAGACAAACAACACCCCCACAAACAAGTTCTGTATGTGGGCACTCTCACACAACCTGACGGAGAGCTAGTCAAACATTTCCATGCCTTTGAAATTTAGTTAGCGATTCTGGATAAGTTTTGGCATGTGTCTGTGGAGATTGGATACAGACCTTGTACCTCCTTTGAAATGTCATTCCAAATAGCTTGAAAATGCTACATGTTGACTTGGAAAAAACAAAACAAAACAAAACAGAAAGCCAACTGTCTGGAAAGCTTTAAGTGCAAGTTCACCACATTATCCTTAAGGCTCCTTCTGGAGCTGCAGAGTTTAGCATGCATTTGTCCATAAAAAGATGAGGTTGAATACTTAAAAATAACACAGTCACTTCAAGCCATTTCTTTAATGCTGCTACTAGTGCAAGAAATGATCTGAAGTAGTACTTTCCCTCTGTCACTTGACTGTATTTTATAAAGTCACAAAGCAGGTGTGGCTGTCGTAGATCAGGTCAAGGTCCACAGGGTTCAGTCTGCTCTCTGGCAATGACCAGAGAAAAGTGCCCAGGGAATATAACATAAGAACAGGGCAGTCATTTAATGCATTCCCAGAATATACCACCAACCTCTCAACAGTTTGTGGCCCAGAGCTTTCTCAAGCCACAGGTAGTTTCTTTGTTTGTTTCAATAGCCCTTGGTGGATGAATACACTGCATTTTTCTTCAGGTTTTTAAATGTATAGACTTCTAGCACAGTTGATGCCCTGTGGCAAGGAGTTTCATGGGTTGTTTATAGGTTGTGTGAATGCACCTAATTTTTACTTTCTCTTTTTATCCTGCCTGACGTCCCCTAGTTTTTGCAAACTTGAGAAACATTTGTTCCCTGCTTATCATTTTCAAGTCACACATATAATACGTCTTTTTATTAATGAAAGTTTCAATTTTCCCTCAAAAACACTAGTTAAAAAACCCAAACAGTCATTAAAAAAAATTACTGAAATTTAAATTTTAAAATATTGAAAGTGTCAGGTGTGCATTGCTGTTGTACAGAATTTCTTCCTCCTGCCCAGTCTTGTGTTGATAGCCGAACACTGGGAAAAATACCTGGTTGTCCTTGCTGTTGCCAAAAGCTTGTTGTTAAACTGGTAAAAATATGATCATGCAGCATTTAAATGTATTTATTTTGGCTTCCATTTTGAAGTTTTTTGAGTATTTCTAGCCCTGAACAAGGAGGAGGAGAGCAGGAATCAAGGAGATCCTGTTTTGTTTGTGTATACATTAGCAGAGATGAGGGGTTTTACATATTAAACAAAAACTTGCTTCTTTTTTCATAGCATTTACTAGTCATTGTTTTAGTGTGAGAGAGGAAGATGCATGACTTTTCTGCCAGTGAAATTCCTCTCCTTCCTTGCCGATCAGGTTTGGTCTCTTAATTGCCATGCTATTATCAGTGTCACTGCTCATCAGCTCTGCCTTCAGATGGTGAGACCTGAATTGCCAATGTGGCGAGCTGGCCGAGGAGTTGCCAAGTCTTCGTCCCTCCCAGACCAAAAGACTGTTTCTCTTCCTGCTCCCCGCACACACACACACCCCGCCCCCCCCAGTTTTATGGCTGATCACCTTTTCAGTAGGACTTATTGGCAGGGTAAAATGTCACTGAGGAATGTCCTTGGTACTGAGTGATCCAGTATGGTCCCTCTGGGTTGTGACCAGGTGGCCACTGATGGGCTGTAGCTAGCCTGGACCCAGGTATGGCAGAGTGGAGCTACAGGTAAAGGTAATGCCTCCTAAATTCACAGTACCAGCTGACCACTGTCACTTTGAGAGGGGCTGTAAGAGATGACCACTATGGCCCCTGGAGCTGGCACAATGAGTGGTGACTGCTTTCAGGAGGCTAATGCTGTTATCTTACTATAGTGTCTTCCAGACTGGGCCATTAGCCTCCTCCCCCTTTATTTTCTGCTAAGTTGGGAAAGGTGAGTCTTTTTTGGATTTTTAGATAAAGGCTTAGCCATAGGTAATAGATCTATTCAGTTTTAGACAAAGCTTTTCTATTGCTGAGGGACGACAGAAGGGTAGGTAGAAGTGACTGCTCCCTTGTCCACACGCAGCACGGGTTGGTCTGCTGGTCACAAAGGTGACTGAATTTACCAGGCAGCTGTCTGTGCCATGGACTAGTTTTATTTTCTCTGGAGTGCTGTCCACTCCCCTGAAGTGAACCCTTTCCTATTACAAAGCAAAAAAACCTTTGTAATTCCACTTGAAAGAAAGGTGCCAGACTGGTTCACGTCCACTGGTTGCTGTTCTCGCCTCTCTGGGCTGTTTAGCAGTGAGGGTGAGCTGAGTGGCACAGAAAGCAACCACTTTCCATGGTGAACAAACACGCAACAAATGTACACAGGCACCTGGTCTTATTTTCCTCCAAAGATTTTTAGGGCACAGCACAGAAAACCTCTAGCAATTGATCAAAAGGCAGAGGCTCCTTCAGACTGTGCCAGTAGCAATGTATTTGTTCTTTTAGAAAGCTTTAGACTCCACACCTGTGTGTTTTTTGTAAATTGGTGGAACCTACTGCTTTGTAACAAAACCAAAGAACTTTCCATTCTCTTCCGAGATGCTGTTGAAAGAGTGAGCATCACTGGATCACTGTTCTCAAGGTCTCCAGCCCCAACATGTAAAGGAAAGTCATGCACAAGACTAGGGAGAGTTGTCTTTTCCTAGCAGGAAAACCACTGTTGTTCTTCTCACAGAGGTGCTGAGCAAAGAAACTCTGTGAGCATCCCTCCTAAGAGCTGTGGATAGACAGGCCTAGTTGGACACCAGATCTTCTGGTATAATTGACTAATCAAGGGCATAATAAACAATAAAAATGACTGTGAGCAGGCTGCTGATTAAGGAATTTTTTTTCCACTGTTACAGGTGTCTTTTTCAGATGACTTGCTGCAGCAGGGTGTAACACTTCATGCACAAACATTTCTGCTTTTCTCAAGCAAAACTCAAAACTGCTGACAACTGGATTTTTCCAGGTGTCCTGCAGAGGCATTGCTATACCCCAAGTGAAATACAAACCTCATGGGACTTTCATTAACATCATGTAACTTGGGCAGTTAATCGAAGAGATGAGTTTCATTATTTTCCCTTTATGAGTTGATCTGGGGGAAGCAAGCAGACTCCTGCAGTGGGTAAGGAGCACTTACTCTATTAAGGAGCAATTACAGCATTTACTGGAAGTCTTGACTCCTGCTCTTTGGTGGAGCTGCATCTTTCCCTTCTCGGGACAGAGGCAGGCCTCCACACTTAACTGTGGAGGTGGGGTGCTATGTGTTAGACCCATGAAAATCCCTTAGTTAAGTAACAACTCATACTAAAAAGATGCGGGGTGGGTTTTTTTTGGTGCTAGACAGTGATGATTGAAGCACCCAGACTCGATACCTAGTTGGCAATATGATTTCCTCACTTGTCTCTGTTGACCAAAAGAAGGACAAATAGCAGGTGTGGACCTCTCACAGATCACAGAATGATAGGGGTTGGAAGGGACCTCTGGAGTTCATCTAGTCCAGCCCTCCTGCCAGAGCAGGTTCACCTACAGCAGCTCGCACAGGATCACGTCCAGGCAGGTTTTGAATGTCTTCAGAGAAGGAGACTCCACAGCCTCTCTGGGCAGCCTGTTCCAGTGCTCTGTTACCCTCAAACTAATGAAGTTTTTCCTTGTGTTCAGTTGGAACTTCCTGTGTTCCAGTTTGTGCCCATCGCCCCTTGTTCTGTCACTGGGCACCACTGAAAAGAGTCTGGCCCCATCCTCTTAACACCTACCCTTCAGATATTTGTAAGCACTGATGAGATCCCCTCTAAGTCTTCTCCAGGCTAAACAGACCCAGGTCTCAGCCTTTCCTCATAAGAGAGGTGCTCCAGTCCCCTCATCATCTTTGTAGCCCTCCGCTGGACTCCCTCCAGAAGTTCCTTGTTTCTCTTGAACTGGGGAGCCTGGAACTGGATGCAGTTCTCCAGATGTGTCCTCACCAGGGCAGAGTAGAGAGGGAGGATCACCTCTCTCCACCTGCTGGCCACACTGTTCTTGATGCACCCAAAGGTACCATTGGCCTTCTTGGCCACAAGGGTACATGGCTGGTTCATGGTTAACTTTTCCACCAGGACTCCCAGGTCCCTCTCCGCAGAGCTGCTCTACAGCAGGTCAACCCCTAACCTGTACTGGTGCATGGGATTGTTCCTCCCAAGGTGCAGGACCTTGCACTTGCCTTTGCTGATGCCCTGGTGCCAGGCTACACTGGCAGGGCACAGGGCGCCCAGCCACCAGCATTGTGTCCTGCGCCTCTGCCTCCCCTTTGGTGGGTAGCTGGGGACAAAGACTGGCCCAAGGTTCTGCTCATTGCCTTGACTGCTCGTTCTTGTCACTCTGTCCCCTCCCAAATGGTTGGGGGAAGCAGCTGCATAACCCTCATCCCATATGATTTATTTCTGCCAGCAACTGCAGCCAGTGGTGCTTTGGCTTCAGATGTAGTGTAATGATTAGTGTAACACAAATAATAGTTTTGTTGTAACATCTGCCACCCTCTTGGGGTGAGGCCGTGTGTTTTCCCCGTGGGCTGACACTTGCTGGGTATATTTCATTAGGTTCCCAGACACACCCTCGTTTCTGTATAATTGGTGTGCTTATTAAAAAGGGAGCAGAAAAAACTCTTCTGTTCCCAATACCTGATTTAACAATAAACTCTTATTTCTGTATGTGAACAACTCTTTCTTCCCAACCCTCATCTCACATCTTCGGGTACTGTGATCTACAGTTAAAACAGTAGGAGATATCTGTGTTGGCTATTGGGAAGAAAGGAGAGGACAGTTTTTCAATTCATATTTCCTTTTGCTGTGAATTTTTTTTTTTTTTTTTTAGAGCAACTCTGCGCTAGATGGCAGTGTGGATAGTTCTGTTGGAAACCTGTTTTACTTGTAAAAATCAGAAGAGTCATGGTAAACAGTACTCTGCATAAAAAGCACTCTTCAGTGACGACAAAAGCACCTATCACTGCTTGTCTCCACCAGGTCTGAAAAGCTTTAGTAGGAGGTGTTCCTTCTCAGAGTTGCAAATTAATGCATTTTTCTCCTTTCCATTTCCTCCTCTTACATCTCAGAAGAGCTAAGATCCAACAGGGCTCAGTGTTCATTTACTCACTTTTAAAGGGGCATTGCTGCTGTCCTGCATATATAACCCATGAGGATTCTGCTGAAAGAGTTGAGACAATAGCTAAACATTGAGGAGTATGCTAAAATTACTGGCTATGATTACAGATTCTTGGCCAAGGTTTTAGCAGTGGATGACTAGGCGTATCAATCACAGGTATCTTGAACTATCAAAATTAAGCCATGGTTAAGAAAAATATGGCATCCTTCTATATATAAAAATAGTAAGCACAATAGATAAATTTAGTTAAATAACAGGATGCTTATCCTGTACTTGAGAGTCAACATGAAAGTAAAATCCCAGTGAACGCTGTCAAACTTTTATTGAAATTCAGTACTGCTACTTTAGATTGAAAGAAATTGAAGTGCAGAACTGAATTGAGACACGGTATCGGAAGTTCCTTTCTGAGTAGATGGTCATAAACTGTCAGACACTGGAAAAAGTAAAGGTCCACATTCTGAGCTGTTCATGCCAAAAATGTGTCGGTGAGATGGTAGAGTTTGTGCTCCTATATTTTCTCCTTAGCCAGACCTGCCTACCAGGAGGCAGAAGGGGCTCTCCTGAAAAGGAACCCAAGATAATCAATTGCAAATCCACTTGCGTTTTTATTTGCTGTCAAGCGTAAGCAACTGGTTTTAATTATGCACAAGCAATAGCTTGAGTAGAAGTATCACCATGCAGGCACCTCTGTGAAAAACTTAAGATACTCAAAAGTGTATTTTCACCAGCTATTTTGTGGTATGTCCTTTAGTTCTCATACACAACACAAATAAGTTAAAATTAGTGATTATACAATGATTATCAGAAAGGTTTTAAGGGCAAGTTAATTACATTGGTAGGAGAAACAATTACGGAATTTTAGATTACAAATAGGCAGACAGTATACAGATGCTCTAATGCTGAAGTGACAGAATCTTTCCATGACTTGCACTAGCTGCAAGAGAGAAGAGAGGGGAAAGGAAAAAAAAAAGACAATCAACAGAAGGAATAAACCTTGGCTTGCAGACAATCAAACCTGACATATATTAAGCAATGTTATGCATGTCTATATAGCAAAAGCTTTCCAATAAAAATGCACATTGTTTTTGTAACAATACTGAGAAGACAGGAAGCAGGTTTGGGAAAAATAAAATTATTTAATTGAAATTCTCAGCCTGGGAAATATATTTAATGCAAAAAATGTTTTAATCCTTAAGGCCAGTTAAATAGAAATAAAATGGTTAGAATGCTTAACTCAACAAGCTTAATTTCCCTATTTGCAGTTTCTTTGCTTGTCTTGTTCAGATGTCTGCTCGTTAACGTATCGGATTATCCATTAATTTGAATACAATTGAGATTTTATCCACAATGTATGCTCTTGGAATGAGTAGTTATTTCTCTATTGCCCGTTGGTCTTTGTCTATTTTTATTACATTTCTTAATATTAAATTTCTCAATGAGGCAGAAATTGTGGTGTGATATAGGCTGGATTAGATACTCAAATGCAGATAAAAATTACATTTCCTTCAAGTGAATAGAGCAAATTGGGTGTCATTTACTTGTATTCTCTAAGTGATTGAAAGGAGCACTGCTGTGAAATGGTTTGGATTTCTGTCTTGAATGAAAATTTATAAAATACGGATGTTCTGTCACGGCTCTGTCCTTGTAGGCAGTCATTTAAAGTATGGCTGTGGGAAGACATGGCAGGCAAATTAAGAGCACAGACTTGACAAAGGAATTTCTTATGCAATTTTTCTGCTTTGACTGAGTAGCAAAGCTAGAGAACTATGTAAAACAATTACCATTTGAACGTGAAACTCTTATTGTGCTACTCCAGGGAATCTTTGTGGTTGGAAAAAGGCCCTCTTGTTGTAAGTAGGAGATAAGTGAAAACATAGGCAGAAATGAGGCTCTTGCTGGAGGAGCATGTCACGTCCAAGTGCACATTGTGGTATGTTTGCAACCTCATCTGATGTTTCTGGCAATTCTGCAGGCTGCTGGTCTGAGAGCTGGTAGCTGGCAGTTCATGCTACCAACCAGGTACCAGCCCAGTTTTTCACACCTCTTCTTTAGTTTCCTACTTACGTGTGTGTCTGCCATGATTCACAGCCATGGTGAAAGTTGCCGTCCTTCATACTACTAATAAAGTCAAGCTTCCAACCACTTACAAAATGTCTCTTCTTGCTAAACTGTTAAACTAATTGGCATTGTGGTTTAGTCAGCTGTACAGTTCATTGAGCTGTCATCATGAGAATGGACTGGTTTATTTATTTTGAATTGCTAGGATTTTGTTTTATTAAATGTGGAATAAAATAATCTCTAACCTTACCATCTTGTTTTGAGACAGATAACAAGGTTACACCCACAATATGTTATGTTGCCATGTTAGCGTACATTTATAAAGTGTCCAGCTGTCCTTTTGAAGTGAATAAACAGTGACAGGTTTCACAGAAAGATTTAGGAAAGATACTCTGGGTAAAGAAAATGCAGTTGGGTTTGTCCATAAACTGCACAACATGTCCAAGTTAAAAAAAAAAAAAAATGGAGAAAGGATGCTTCAGTTTTTACCTCTTCGGTTTTCTCTGCCTGTCTTGTATTGGGAAAGGGTAAAAAGCTAGTAAGTTTTACTTTTTCTCCTCCGTTTTTAAAGTAAAAAAAAAAATTCTTCCCCCCATCTTTCTGCTCTGTTTATTTTTCATTACCTCTTCCACCAGTACCTTGTATGCTATTTGAACTGCAACCATTATAAAAGAGTATTTCTGGAAAACTGGTTCCCTAGGGGTGCTTATTAAGAATTATTGGTATTTGTTTCACACTGCGGTACTAAACAAACAAACAAACAGAAACCTCAACCCCTCCTGCCAATTTGGAGTGACAGATGACCTTAAAGAGAACTAGCAGTGCCAATGAAAAGGTTGTGGTCTACCAGAGATAAATGGAAATATATGCATACTATACTATATAAGTTACAGAAAATTGGGTAATAACTGGTTTGCATTATGCTATAACCACTGGGCTGAGTGTGCTCAAAGTCAAGTATATTTCTGTGAGCAAGAGAGGAGGAATTTGTTGACAGGAACAATTGTTAAGTGCTAGTGCTTTGATCGGGGGCAAAAGGAAGCTTGATTTGTGCAGCTGTGTTTCGCTGATGTGATGTCTCCTGCAGAAGTGAAGCCTCTGTAGGAAAGATTGGGTTATTCTGAAGAAAATGCCCAGTGCTCTCAGCACAGATTTGTAGGAAATTGTCTTGATTCAATAGTGGCTGAACTGAGCGGAGCATACAGTTTCCTGAAGGTGTAGCCACAATGCTGGGAAGTTAGATTTCTGGTCCTTTTACCTATCTGTTGGTTATTCACCATTTTGCAGTAAGATGGATGTTCGCATCAGTTTTTACAATGTCATACCCAGTTTTGCTCTCAGTAGTTGAAATTGTGCTGAAAAACTCCTTTTTTCCTGGCTGATCAGAGAACAGATACGTGTGTACATATCCTCTGTTTTTTGTAAGTTTTGAGACATAGACTGTTCAGTGGGAAATGGTCACACCTTGCAAAGTATCAATAGAATCTGCAGCTGGATGGGTTGGCCATGGTGAATGCTTTGCTCAGAGGGGCTGAGCTTAGGAGTTGCAAAGTTAGAGTTTACAACTTTGAGGACTTCTTCAGCTGAGAGAAGTTTTGGCCTCACTGACTGGAGTTCAATCAATCAATGATTTTTTGTGACAGCTAAAGCATTTTCAGGGTGGGTTACACACCACGAAACAGGCCTATCAAAGGTCAGCCACGCCATTCATGACGGAGCTCTGATCCCAGCAAAGTGTGTGCACAGTGACTGCTCTGAACCTGGGCTGGACTCTACTGTGAATTTCCTGAAACAGCTGCTTATCTGTTGGCATGGGTCACGCTTGCACATTTTTACCGGTAATGCCTGGGAAAGTTGGGTATTTGTGCATCCTGTTGTTAACCTATTGTTAATACTCCCCACGACATTCTGTGAAATAGGTGGGAATAATGCCTTGGTGCTTGCTGTTAGCTTTTCGTTTATCAGCTCCTGGTATCCACTAGCTTAGGCTAAAAGAAATGGCTGGGCTGGAGGGGAGGACGGGGCAGCCCAGGCATCGGTTTGGGGGCATATGTGGAGCAAGCAGCACCATGCAGACTGCTTTCAGCAGGTCTGAGGCACTGCAGGCTAGTCAGGGAACTAAATTACTCAATTACTAAGTTAGCAGTGTCTCCATGTGGATTTTTTTTGCTGCTGTTTTCACTCTGTGAATGGGCCTGCTGTGGGATCTTACCATCTTGCAGGAGCAAAGGCAAGGTAGTGCAAACTAGTAGCCATGCAGACCACCAGCAAGGTATGTGGAAGTGGCCAGCTGGGAAGGCTGGAAGTGGGGCTGGTCTTGGTGATGAACCTTTGCAATGTCCCTTTACCATCTCCTCTGAAACTTTCCCTAAAGCCAGGTGAGGCTTACAGATCTTGTAGGTATTTTGGTCAAAATTTGGAGGCTTGTAGAAGTGTAAAGGTGCAGCATCCACACTTAGCATGTTATTAGCCTAACTCTCCTATGATCACTTTCTGTACAGGATGCAACTGCTCTAGGGTATTCCTGCCTTTTGAAAATCAAACCGGGTCCTCATAATCCCTTTAAGTCTGCCCCTCATTAGCTGAGGAATCTGCACGTTCATGTAGAAAATGTTCCTGGCAAAAATGACGTGCTCTTGGCTTACAACACATCTCCCTATCCTGTTTTACCTTGAATTGCATTGGTTGAGAACATTAGGCAGTCTACTGCAGCACCTGTGGTGTAGGGGCAGGAGCTAGAGTCTTGCCAAAAGCAGAGGTATTTGCCTGATTACACCCATACAGAAACTCAGAGATTTTCTGAAGAAAGTTTGCTAAAACTAGCACAAGTCTGCCACAAGCCAATGCGATACACTTTAGTTTCATAATATACATAAGTAACCTTCATTTAATTAGCAGATCTGGTAAGATCAACAATAGGACTGATTAGGGCAAAAAGGACATAAAATTAATAAATAAACTCATCTAGGATTAAGAGATTGGTGTGAGAGAGTTGGCAGGAAATAATTAAAACATATTCACTGGGAGATTTGGTTATCTTTCATTCCTGTTATTTATTCCTCCTACTTCTAACTAATGCAAATTTCCACCCATGCTGTAACTATGAGCTAGTGCAAAGCACAGATGGCCCTGAGGGATATTGAGAGGTCTGATGTCCGTTGCCCCCCCGCTCCTCCCCCAGTGGCTGGTATGGAGAGGTATGCATTACTAGGGCCACTGATAGATTTTGGCAAATTTGGGAATAAAATGTGTAGGTTCCACCTGATGGTGATCAGAAACCACTTGCCTTGACACCAGAAGCTGAAAAATAATTCAAGAGGGACATGGAGCTACTGGAAAGAGTCCAGAGCAGGGCCACTAAAATGATGAAGGGATTGGAGCATCTCCCATATGAGGAGAGGCTGAGGGAACTGGGTCTGTTTGGCTTGGAGAAGAGGAGGCTGAGGGGGAATCTCATTAATGCTTATAAATATCTAAAGGGCGGGTGTCGGGAAAATGGGGCCAGACTCTTCTCGGTGGTGCCCAGTGGCAGGACAAGGGGCAATGGGCACAAACTGGAACACAGGAGGTTCAATCTTAACATAAGAAAACACTTCTTTACTGTGAGGGTGACAGAGCACTGGCACAGGCTGCCCAGAGAGGCTGTGGAGTCTCTGTCTCTGGAGACATTTAAAACCCATCTGGACGTGTTCCTGTGGGATCTACTCTAGACCCTGCTCTAGCAGGGGGTTGGACTAGATGATCTTCAGAGGCCCCTTCCAACCCCTACCAGTCTGTGATTCTGTGAATTCCTTCACAGTGTCCCGCATACAGGTTCTAAGTGTTGTGAATATTAAAAGTGAATTTTTATTGCCATTAATCAGTGTTTGGACACTGAAGGGGATGATACTGTAAACTTTTTAATGAGGTAACTTTCTGGTATTAAGAGAAAAAAGAAGCTAATTTTTGTAGAAAATATCATCACCATTTGGTGCATGGGACATAACTTTTGTTCTTGTGGAAACTGTCTTGGTTTGTTCTGAAATACTCTGTTCTGGTATTACTCTGAAGTCTTTCTCTGAGATGCTATTTTTCATTGTGGTTAGGTTTTTCAAAGTTTCCTTATACGTAGACAAGCGATACAGCTATCCCTCAGCAGTACCATACAGAACTGTAAGTGCATCGTGGGGAGTGATTCTGTCCCATTTTTGGACAGACACCTTTTTTTTGGTAGCCCCGTCTGGATTTTGTTAAGATGAACTCTGTTCAATGCTTAACTGTGCTGTGTTGGTAAGACCAGCACTTCTCAGTGCTGCAGAGCAGAGAGCTCAAGTATCTTACATGGTCATAGTGAGTTATAACACGGATGAGCACAGTGGCTCATGGAACATGTTTTTCTACTGTATTTCACTCTACAGGATGAATGGATGAAAATCGTGTTTCTGAAGGAGTGTCCAAATATCTTTGTGCTGCTTGTTGTGTCTCTGATTTTATTTTGTCCTTCCTTCAGAAACAGGCAAACTGATTAATGTATGATTTCTAATTAACTATGAAACTCTGTCTGCAATATTTATGTTTACTGTAACTAAGGCCTTGAGAGTTGTTCACAGGGAGAAATTAATTATGTCTTTAGACAGGAGTTGTCTCTTTCTATCATGAGTCAACACTATTTTGCAGTATTTATCAACACTTTTTAATAAGATGAAATTGATATTTACAGATAATATTCATATGCATAGAGTAGCTGTGATACCTAGAGATATTTTTTTTAAAGTGTGTTATCTTCATTGTTGGTTTTGAATGCTATTTTATTATTGCAGCAACGTAAATACATACCAGTCTTGCAGCTTCTGGGAAGGGCTGGCTGGTGTCTTCACAGGCCTACAAGAGTGTAGGAAGCTATTCCTGCTTTTCTGTCCCACCTTGCCTCAGTAACCTATGTGCCGTTGAGAACCAAATGTTCTCCCAGTAGTCCCACTCCTTCTGCCACTTAATTGCTTCAAGTCAATAAAACAAAGTGGAATTTCTTAAAGCTGCCTTTTTTTTTTGGTTTTGTTTTCGTTTTTTACCTTTAATCCTTTTGCTTTCCCAGCAAAGAGCTGCCTCCGCCAAATGTTATGTCTCTTTAGGTTTTGCCTTCCCACTTACTTGCTAATTGGCACTTTTGGGAAGGTTTGGGTCTGTAGCTTTTTGGGGCATAGCAGCCGCATGCAAAATGCTTTGGGGGGGAGGTGACAGAGTGGTGTTCACATGCACAGCTGTGTTTATTTCAGTATGAGCTAAAACCTGCTCAGCTCTCAAATTATATTACCACAAGTGAGCACCACCAGAGCAACCGCAGGTCACCATATTTAGAGAGTCGGGGTTTATTTGCCTATCCTGCAGCAAGGCCAGCTGCCTCTCTCAGCAGAGAGAGGTACATGCTATGAAGAACCATGCAGTCACGGCTTCCCCTGAGCTCATGGGGAGATGATGGTGGGAGGCGCAGTGAAAATAACAATACATCTTTATAGCTCTTGTGTGAAAGGTCACCTGCTGCTTAAGGCCAAAATCCCATTAGCTATGAAGCAAGAAATCATAGAATAATTTGGGTTGGAAGGAACCTTAAAGAGCATCTAGTTCCAACCCCCCTGCAGTGAGCAGGGACAATGTTGCTGTTAGCACTAGTAGAAAGGAATTTGTTTTCACTGCTTTTTATGCTACTCCTTTCCTCGCACCTGGGAGCAGACTAGATCACAGAGAGGGATACTCTCCTCTCTTGCCACTCAGGGATTCCCTGCTGTAATTATCAGCAGTTCTCTGAGTATGCTTTGAAAGTCCTCTGCTGCTTTTGCAAGTCCTGTGTGAACTCCCTGAGGCAAATGAAGTGCCAAATTCCTCTGAAGATCTGCAGTCTACTTCTTGTAGTTGCAGTGTCCACCATTAAATTAACCTTTCTGTTGCACTTTTTCAAGAATGTATTTTGGTATTGGAGGTGTAATATAAGGTAGTGGCAGGTGACTTTATTGTAATATTCTGCATCATGTTAAGATCCCACCTGGTTTTAAAAACATTGCCCACTACAAATCTCAGCAATAATCATAGCTACCTAGCTATTATTCTGAAGCAACTGTTGTTGTGTGATTTATGCATCTAAAGACAAATACCACAATTCTCTTAAAACTAGCTGAGAGCTGGTTTTATTTGAACAAATAGAGAGATGCATACAAAGTTGTGAGGTTCTATGCTGAAGCTACAGGACTTCAGTTACAGTTTACAATTATCCAGTTCTTTATTCGCTATTGACTGTGAACATAGTTCACAGTAAAGAATGTGGTGTGACTTGGCACATCAATTTGCGAGATACATGATGCCCGGTAGGGCTTGACCAACAGTTTACACCTGTCTGTGTTTACCGTCTGCTTTCCCAGTTCTAGTGAGAATGGAGACAATGTAACTTGAAGAAGTTTCCATAGGAGTTCTGTTATTAAAGTGCCATTTACCTTTCTTAAAACTGGCCCTTAAAGAGCATGCCTTACTTGACAGTTGCTGATGAAAATAGTGCTTGTTTGTGTCCTTAAAGGCTCATGTGCCTGAGCTATCATATGATGAATTTTAGCTATACTTAGAAGGGTACTAATGCTAGCTTTCACCCTTGTAAGAACTTTATTTTGATGTGTGACCTAGCTAGCCTTTTCTCATTCTTGGTAATGGCCTGTTTTCGTAGCAGTCAGTGTTCAGTGTGATGGCAGCACGTATGAAGCATACTGAAATCTGTTTATGCCCTCAGATAACTGAGGATAACTTTCATCTTTTTTGTATTCTTTTTTCCAATTCTAAATGTGCTGTAAAGTAATTAATATATAGCAAAAACAAACACTTGAATTGCAATGTTCAGTTACATAAATATAGTCTACTTCTTAAATCAGAGCTTTAAAATAATAGTTCACACACATTGTTCAACAATTTAGCTCTTAAGGTTTCTTTTCCACGAACTTTGTCTTAGCCTTTTTTGCTTGATACTTCTTCTCTTGTCTCTTTCCATTTTTCTGGTGAAGCAGATATCCTTTTACTTTGTTGGAAAAGCTGTTATCCTGTTTACAAGCTAGTGTTTGTACTGGTAATTCTGTACAGGTAGAGGTAAACTGTAGCAGTTCTTGTACTCTGTACTTTTGTAGTCTTTGAAAATCAGATCCTGTATTTCTCACAAGGTGTTTCCTCAGCTTAAACAATTGCAGAGAAGCTTCCACCTTCGCGGCAGCCTTCCTCCCTGAAAGTGGAACTGCTTTTTTTGAGTAGGGAAATGTAGAGTATTTCTAAATACTGTGCAATGTAATTTCTTAGCCTTTTATTTACTGTATTGCTTAATGGCACAACACAGGATATGCCCTACATGTAAGTATGTATATGTAAGATATGTAATGGCATTTAGCAATAGGGAATGAAAAATGAAATGTTTACCTAAGGAAACTTTTGCCTAGCTTACACCTTTTCTTCTTTTGAAACTTCACTGCAGGCTAACATCAACCTGGTGCCTTCTTTTTGTTCATTTTCTGGGCAGTGTTCTGATACTGGATGTACACTGTCAGAAACAAAGGGCAAAACATGGATTAATAATTAGCAATAAATATGTCAACAGAAGTTCAACTGTAACCTCTGTGCTTGCTTTTGCTATTGTATTATGGGGGTGGGGGGGAAGTCATTCCAGTACAGCAGAGGAGCAAAGGGTAAAAGTTAGTATTTCCTCATATGGTGATTACATAGCTTTAGAAAATTAAGAAATTAAAAGTAGGGAGGAGGAAAAGTATTTGCTAAGGTCTTTAATCCTAACATGCCATGCTGCCTTGTAATATTTTTGGCTGTCTATTCTCTACCCTCTTGGTAAAAACGTATAGAAGTGTAACAGTTTCATAGCTTGCTTCTCAGCACTGGACCTGTTGCTCTGAGGCATGGGAGCAGGAGAAAATTAGGGCTGGTTAGCCCCAGTTGCTGACAGAAGTAGTAAAAATAAATAGTTCCTCCAAATAAGTAAGGTAGGGGGGAAAGAGCTGCAGCGTATCTGAGAACAAAGCCAGGGACAGAACTTCTGCTGTAACACCCTTCTCTGATAAAAACATTTCTCAGCATTTAAAATCAGTAGAAGATTATTGCTAGAAAGGGTATTTTTAGGCTTTGTAAGGAATTATGCTGGCTGCAAAAGGGACCTTTCAGTTCTGCTCTGACCCAGAAAACCAGAACCTAAATCTTTAAAACTTTTCCTTTTCATTTGACTGGGACAGACCTTGTTCAAGTTCAGTTACTCTGTTCTTTTTTATGCGTGGAGTGAGGGAAAATGGGGCAGGTATAAGTTGTGTATTTTCTGTTTTGCAGTTCTTCCAAGAAGACAGGTGGATCTGGTTTTATCTCTGTACTGGTTTATTCACTGTGGCTGGGTGTTTATCACAAATCCATGAGCACTGGGGCTGGGGAGAGCTCAAAATACAGCTTAGCTTGTGGGGAAACAGATGTGGATGGGATAATCTCAACCTAAAAAGTGCTCCTCAGCTAGGGCTTTGGTGGTATGGTTTGAGGAGGGCATTGATAATTGTACAGTGGCTTATTTTGCTCTCTAGATAAAGTGAGTGATATGAAAAACATTTTTTTGTTACTAAGAACCTCCAATTTAGTTTTAGTTTTATACAGGCCACATAGTTTCCTGCCTAGGAGTGGCCTTCTGTGAAGAAATACATGAATCACATTGAAGATGCATTGTTTCACTGACAGTCCTGCTGTGTTGCTCTTCAGAAGATTAAGTTCTCGTATTGCTTTCTTTCCCAGAATCTGGTTAGTGGTGAAAGACCTATTTATGTCTGTGTGCTCACATGGTGACTGATAAAGATGCATCTTATTTTGCTGTTTCTTTATTAATGTGCTGTTATCCAATAATAAACAAAAAAATATTTTAAAGGTAACATATTTATGGATCTCCAGAGAAAGGTACACTTTTTGCGGTTTGTGCTGGACTTGATCCACTGTCTCAGGGTTGTAGGAAGGCGACTTTCAGATCCATACGTCATTTGGGGAATTACAAATTTAATTCTAGCTTGATGTGTGCTGTAAGATATAGATGGCCCCTTTTTTGTAGAGCGTGTCTGCTTGTGTCAGTGCCAAGACGTAGTTTTAGCTGACAGACAGTGTGAATGAAAGCTGAGTTTATTTGAATTTATTTATTTATTTATTTGAATTTATTGGAATGTGACTGGCCAGTGCAAAAACAAGTTGCTACAATGCTCTGTGTGGCAGTAGTCCTGAACGTGTCCCAACAGGTGGACACCTTCTTGCTTGTGAGCACCTCTCCTTCCTGGTGCCCCGAGGCAGAGCGGTGTGTGCCTCATGCCAGCAACCAGATGCGGGGCTTTAGACTAGAATTTGTAGGTGAGAGACATAATTCACCAGGTTTTAATGGCTGGCTCCCTAAGATGAAAAGTTCTTGTGCAATTAGTGGATCAGCATACCTTCATGTGCACTGGCACGCTCAGAACGTGCCACTGTGCAGCTGTTTGAAAAAGGGGGGCATGAGCATGAGAAGATGCTTTGAATAATTAATGCAAATGTTAGCTCACTCTCTCACTGAGAAGGAGGAAGACGGGTATGTGAATTCTATGCTGACTTAAATTACTCGGATTAAATGACAAAGTCCCGGAGCGTTAGGAACAGGTTGTTTTTATCTTGGTTTGACTTGCTGGCAGAGAGGAACATCCCCTCCCCCGTGAGGGCCAAGTGCATTGCCCCAACTTGTGGTCCTCTCCTTCGGGTGGGTAAGTCCTCTGCAGGTGGCCACATGCAGCAAGATGTTTTTGGCTGCATGCAAGGCAGAGGCAGTATGACACTAGCAGAAAGCTGACAGGTCTTCCTCAGTGAGCTGTTGAGGAGGAAGAGCTGGGAGATGCCGAGCTAGCCTGGCTCCACTGTGCTTCGCTGCAGGTGCTGCCACACGGTCTCCAGTTAATTCATATCGGCTCCACGTCAAAATGTTAGTTGCGTGCGGTGTCTCTTTGCATGCTCAGTAAAAAGAGGCAATTCTGTGTGTGGTGGGAGTGGCTGGCAGGTTTTTGCTACCATGAAATCCCATGTCCCTCCTGCCAGAGTGTGCAGTCTTGCAGTCTGCAGGTGGTGGTGTGGCGATGGTGGCTTTGGAGTAGGGACTAGAGAAACCTGCTGATCCTGGGATGAATGCAAAAAGCCTCAGAGAGATGATCTGTGGCTAGGGGAGGAGGCAAGAAAAATTGTGCACATGTGCTGGCTGTTCCTGAGGGATGCTATGTGATGGAGTGGGAGGGAAAAGCAGCCTGGAAGATGTCTTGAGTGTGTTCCCTGGCCAAGCTGAAGCTGTGTATTTGTGGTCTCAGTGCAATGCAAAAGTTGTGGGGATGGGGTCCCTCTGCATTTCCAAAGGGCCATAGCAACTTAATGAGAAATGGGCCCATGTTAATATTGAGGTTGTAGATGCAGTCTAGCACTCAGTAGTGATGGACACTGGTGTTGTGGGCTGCAGAGTCACATGGAGAGTAGGACTTTACAGTCCTCTGTTGTAAACTGTGTGTCCTGGTTTGGCTAAAACAGAACCAATTTTCCTTTCAGTGATTTTACTTTTCAGTTAAGTCTCTTTAAGACTGCACTTTCTGAAGTTAAGAACATGCTGTTTCAGACAGTGTCTGCTCCTAGAAGTGATAACACTCAATGTTTATAGTTAGTACTGAGCTTTCAGTACAATGGCACACAGAAAGCCTCTTGCTTATACTTAATCTACTTAATCTTCCAGAAACTGAGGTCACTGCTGAATTCTCTCAGTACTGCCTTGGGCCTCCATTAGTGTCAGGGTGCAAAAGGGTGGCATCTGCGGGGAGGAGCAGACAGGACAGGTGACCCAAACTGACCAGCAAAGTGTTCCATCCCATACACGTCAAGCTCAGTATAAAGCTGAGGGATCATGGGGGGCAAGGCCCTTGTTCTTCTCTGGCCTGCCCTTCTTCCTGCCCTTGCTTGTTTTCTGTGGCCAGTGTCCTGGGAGGATTCTGTCCGTTCATCTGCCCCTGATCTGTGCGTTCCTGAATCCAGCTCCTATCTGCAGCTGCGTCCAGGAGTCCAGCCTGGGATCTTCCCAGAGCTGCTCTGCAGCACCAGTGGTGATGTGAGCATAATTGGGGGGAGCGTGTGATTTGGGGAGAAGATCAATACTGGTTTTGTATATATTTGTAAATATTTCATCAATTTTTCTTCTCATTATTGTATTTCTCTTCTTATTGTTATTGTTTCATTAAAGCTGCTTTAGTTTTATTTCCAATTCCTAAGTCTCTCTCCCTTTTCTTCTTTCCCTTCCCCTGTCCGGGAAGGGAGAGGGGTTAACACAGAGCATGCATTTAGTGGCTGAACCAGCCTAAAAACACCACGCTGTGATAGAGGAAAAGCGAGTGGCTGGCCCTCACAATGTTGTCTCCTTGCCTCTAGATTTTTCCATTTTCACTGTGGAAAAAGCCTGTAATTTCTATGTTTCTGTATGGTAAGGACTGGTTGATACTGAAGTCCACAGTAGCCTTATTAGTAGGAGAAAAAAAAAGGAAAAGAGCTACCAGGATTTGGATCTTGTTTCAGGCCAAGAAGCAGCATTTAGGGCTAGATAGGGACAATACTGATCTGCTGGAGCTGTCACACATAAACATACACTTTCAGCTGAGACCACCATGGACAGGGAGCACATGGGCAAATGCTGTTCAACAAAAGTCTTTGAACTTACCAATGATACCACAGCATCATAGTTGCAATGCATGTCCCCCTTTTGTCATAGCTGATTTATGGTTGCTCTGACTCTGAATAGCATCGGAGACCTAAAAGCAGAATAAGAGATAGACTGAGATCTGGCTGTCTGCCTCTAAATATGTTTCATGCTTGTGCCACTGTGTATGAAACGTCACCAAAACCAAAATACTTGAGCACTTTGTAGAAGTGTAGAACCAGAGTTTGTGCCTTAAAATCCTTGCAGCTTGTCTTAGATGCAAAGTCAAAATGAGATCATAGTGCATTTCATGAGCTGTTTATACATATCTTCGGTTTATTCATCTCAACCTTCAAGTTTATCTACCTTTAAATTCACTTTAAATAAGCAAATTCATTTGAAAGTACTGGGATCTGCAGATGTGTTTTTACAACTGTTATTCAACTTTTAATGTTGAAACCAAGAGAATGAAAAGGATGCTGTGTTTCATCCTGCCCCACTGAGTGGACAGATGTGATGGGTAGTTTATGCACATGCTGTAGAGGAGAAGGTGGAACTGCTTCTTGTGCCAGGCACAGTAGCTCCAGAGTTGTCAGCACTGGGAGGCTCAGGTATACTGCAGCTGGTATGCATGCATCATCCCCAATATGCATTCATTCCTCTCCTAACTTAGCACCTTCTTTGGAAGCCTTTTCATTTGATCCTGGTGCTGGATTCAGGTCTTTGTCATGGCAGATGAAAACGCTGCTCAGCACACATGTTGTTTCATTTCCCTCTTGAAGAATGATCAGACTGCACTACTTCAAGCCATGGAAGTCTCACCCCTCTGCTTCTCCATAAGAAAAATGTGGAGAGCCCAGCCACATCCTTTGGACTCCCTGTCACAGCAAGCATTACAACCCATAGTAATATCATAATGGCCTGAATTCTTATACTTTCATGTGACTCATTATTCACTGGCATAAACCAAAGGGAGTGTCTTCTACATCATCTATTAGGAATTTCAGGTATAAAAAAAAGTTGTTTTTTCTACCTTGGATTGTGTTTCTTCTTCTAGTTGATTTTTTTTCTCTCATATAAACAAATTGGTTTCAGAATTAAAACATTTTACAGCCTTCTGAAGGTGGGTGTTGTTTGGTTTTTTTTGCTTCTGTAATGTAATGTGATGACAATGATGTTGTCAGGCGTGATTTCCAGAAGAGATGGGTGGTCTGGAAACGTTTGCAGGGTGTGAGGGGCCTTGCAGCACTCTGTGATGGGTGTCATACGAACATACCTGTCTGTGTTCAGGCTCAGAGCACGTAAGCGAAGATTACGCTCTTGCATATTAGACATGGGCCACCAAGCCAGCAGACTAGATAAAGCAAGAAGATTTTAGCCCACTTCTGTATAGATGGGGTGTCCTCTTTATCAGGAGTGACAAAAGCATTGCACCTATGATGTACAGAATCCATAGAAAGACTTTCTTTTACCCATGCACACTGATCCTGACAGTGAGAGCTGCCACTCCTGACTGACAGCAAGTCTGTTGGATCTTGGAGAACAGGTATGGTTACCTGAAATCCATTAGGCTGGCCTGATGTGTGTTTGGATATTTGGGAGGACTGTGTCCAACCTCTGACCTATACTAGGGAAAGCTGCTTGTCGCTGCAGGTAAGTTCTGTTTTCTTTTAACTCTTAACTTTGCTTGGCAAAAATTACTAAAACTGGGGTTTTCCTTCCCGTGTATTAGCTGGTTGTTAGAGCCGAGCTCAGTTACGCTGAGAAAAGTACCCCATTTTGTGAGATCATTCTTGCAGACAATTTTTTAGAAAGATACTGTTCATGACCAGGGGTCTTCTGCATGGTGAGTACAAATGGGCAAGTAAAATGGTCTGGGGATGGAGCTGCCACAAGAGCTGGGAGAGGAGATTGAGGTTTACAAAATCACTAAGGGCGTGACTAAGCTGAATCTGCATGGATGTTCCAATGCACAGATGTTCCAATGCATGGGTGTTGCATTCCAAGCCCTGCAATGCAAGAATGTGGTGGCACTCAGTAAAATTTGTAGGACATCAGTTTAAAACAAGAAAAAAGTATGCAGTGGGTATGGACAGCCTGGGACTTCCTGCCTCAAGAGGCAGCAGAGGTGTCAGCCACCTCAGAAAAGGGCTAGTTAAATTCACAGAAAACTTCTGTGGATATCAAAATGACACAGTAAGGATATTCCCAATCCAATCATTGTTGGTGCTGGGAGAGCACAGAAGCATGGACTCATCATCAGGCATGTGTACTCTCCTTAAATAGTATCTCTTTTTGCCACTACTGAAAATAAGATAGCCTAGGTGGACCATTTGTCTGGCTCCACAGGATGCTTGTTATGCTTGTGTCTGCTGGGTAGTATTTTGAAATCCTTCCCCTGTTGCTTGGTACCAGCAACTCAATGAGTGGCTTGTGTAGAACAGCTGATTTTTTTTCTGGATCCTGCAGACCCACTTAGGATACCCGCCTTTCCCCCCGTATGAAGGGAGACTAAAACCCAACAGCTGATAGTAGAGCGTTGCTGTCATTGCTAACAAACGTGACAAAGCAATACTGGGGAAGATTCAGAAAATTGCAGGGTTATTTAGAGTAGCTAGAAGGTTCCGATGCCTTTGAAAGATTTTCATCTATGTCCTTTTACTGAGGCATTTTCTGTGCTGAAAGCTGCCCAGTAAAGCCCAGCACCAGTGCAGTAGGTAGGGGGCTTGGCAGAGTGAGGTAGCAGCTTTGAAGAAGCTCAGCTCAGGAGACAAGAAGGAGACCATTTTCAAGTATGCAGAAGAAAACCCCTCGGACCCTTGTTACTGAAGGTTGTACATTTATTCTCTGCTTGCAGGAATAACAAGGCAGGCAGGCAGCTTAAGGTGGGCAGGGGAGACATTACAGGACATCCCCCCAACAGTGACTAATGGTTAATTCCAACATAACTTGAGGAATCCCTAACATTCTGTCTGTGATTCTGTGATTAGAGCCTGGCAGTGCAGTAGTTGGGCATTTTGTGGTTCGAAAGCAGTGAAGCTCAGAGGCGGGTCTGATTTTTTGGAGGTTTTGTGGCAGAAGGGAAATAAGTGCCCTGGCTGGGAGCACTCTGACTGTTCTGTTCTTCAGCTTTCTGACTCAGGGCCCAAAATTTCTGAGCCATCACTCTCCTTAACAGAGCTTAGCTCAGCTTTTGCCCGGAGCTCTGCTGTAACGAGAGACCTTTTACAGGCCAATGCCATAAATGGAGGGAGTGAGAAAGACAGGCAGGTAAATTCATGCTGACCATAGCCATATTTTGTTAATTAACTCATCTGTTGAAAGGATTTACAAGGCTTCTTTTGCTCCCATCGTGCTGCAGGTCCTGTAGAAAAAAAACATATCATAGAGAGAGGTGCCTTTTTTTTGGTTGCCTGCTTAAATATAGTCCAAAATAAATTGCTTGTTATGTTGCATATAGTAAGAATCGTCCCTGTATCATCCCTGTTGATGGAGGAGGCTGAATAACAAGAGGCTGCAGAAAACACTGATCCCAGGGAATTTTTACTTGTGCATTTTAGGGTGGCCTGGGCAAATAGCTTGTGCTAGTGATTTATTTTGTTCAGTTAGTGAGCCTTCAGCAGCAACTGAACTTGCATAGTTTTTCTTGTGATTTGGATGCAACAATAAAAAGACATTTGCTCTAGAAAGTATGTGAATTAGTGAATTGTCACATGATTAAATAATAAGTGAAATTTAAAATCTTTCACAGTTTACCCTTCTCTCAAGGTTGACTTCTCTGTGTCTCAGTGGGAATAAATCCTCATATGCCCGCACTCTTACTTGGTTTTTAATTTTAATTATAAAAAAAAACAAAAAACCAACAAAAAACCCACAACCAACTGAAAAAAAAAGATTTCTTCTGTACAAACTTTGCCTCTCAGTTTACTGGCCACCTGTTTTGATAAACATATGGATAAGAGCATAACCACAGTAGTGGTAAGATTGAAAAGAAAGTATCAGTGAGATACACAGTCATTCTCCCAGGGTAGTTACCAACCACAGAGCAACTCCCCACATACTTTCTTTTTTTGCTGTTGCTGGCTTCAGCCTTTGCTTCATTTGAATTGCACCTGGCATATTTGGTTGAGGATACAAATTAGGTTACAGACATGCCTGTTTCCTGTAGAGCCATACAGGTTTGGAAAGTGCTTGCCCCTCTGGCTGAGCAGGAAGAGGGATTTCCAGTGCCAATTTCTTCTTGCAGCTAGAGAAATTACCATCAATGTGTTTAGATGGGTTTTGCATGTATCTTGGCTCTTCTTTGCAAATGTTATCAGTATCTTGCAGAATGAAACTGGGTGAGTTCTACTGCCAGATCGACCCACATGTGAGAGGGAAGTCTTACTGCACTGATGTATAACAGGAACGGAGCCGTACCAGTTCTTTCTTGAGTGTGGGTCAACTTGCTTTGTCAAACCCCTTTATCCCAGGCCTACTTAGTCACTACTTTATACTTGCTGGACAGGGTTGCAGAGCTGGTTTGCCTCCTGGAACCATCTTCTTGATTGCATCCATCTGAACAATTAGGAGCCAGTACCTCCGAATCCTGCAGAGCTTTGCCCCACAATGCAATAAGCAATTGCTTATTGATCTTAAGCAATAGCATCTTAATGTTTCAGCCACACTCACCCTGTGACTGGTTCAAGGTATCTGGAGATCTGGAGCTTGTGTTGAGTGGTTGACATGACCATTTACTCTTTAACAGTCTGTGTATGCCATGAGAAAAAAAGTTGTATGCATATCTACTTAGCCTAAAGCCCTATTGCCTGGGAAGCCAAGGACTGTCTTCTTGAGTCCCACAAGCAAGTGTGTGTGCATCACCATTTCCCATCATGTGACTGCAGCCCCTGGACAGGAGTACTTTCATTATTGCTCTTCTGGGTTAAAAGCTGAGTTTATTTTTCTTATCATTACTGTGTTGCCAACATGCCATTCTACGAATGCTCTTAGATCAAGCCTTTGCTGTTTTCTGTCTTAAACCTTTCTTGCAAACATCAAACTAAAGTGGGAGCCTGGATTTTCTGCAAAAACTCTGCCTCTTGAGTCTACAGCTCTGCTGTGTGGATGCCAGAACTGATGTATATATACTCAGATATTTCTGGTGCAGAAATACTAGCATAATATCCTGGCAAGATCCAGCAAAAAGGAGGACCAAGGTTCTTGTCCCTTGTGATTAGGACACAGGCTTTTTCTTCTGCATAAAGAATCACCATTCTGGAAAAACCTGTAAAAGCTGGGGTATCGTAATAGTTTGTAGAAACTGAAGATCATGTGTGTTTACGTTTTCTGCTATTGAACCTCAGGGCAGAAGAGAGTTTGAATATCTAATTCAAAACACTTTAAACAACTGCTTCACTGAGCAATAACGCTCCATATAGCTAGTCTCTGCTTGTTTTGCATTTGCCCTGGAGTCTGTAAATCACAGTATTCACAGGCAGGCATGAGGTGAGCATGTAAAAACACATGGGCAGAAAGCTGAAGAGTTGGGAATGGAATATGTAAGCTCCTCTACTAATTTTCTTTTGTGAGATGCCTGTATTGGGGAACATGCCTTGCTGTAGAACAGGCTGTTTTCCTCCTCTGTGTATTCTAGCTAGCCTCTAGTGTCACCCTGCATCTTGCCCACATGAGAGACTTCTGTCAAAGTGCAGCTGTTGGGGTGTGTGTTGCTGAGGAATCACATGTGATACCTTTTCTAAAAACGGTCCATATACATGTTGGTGCAATTTCAGAAACGCAGTTCCTGATGTATTGTGGTTCAAAGCAGTATGAATTCCCTTCCTCCATGACTCTGCTGAGCTGGATCAGATTTTCTCCATTCTTTTAACAGTTGTTTAACAGGCAGGTTGTCAGATGCAGTTATATTTCATCTAGAAAAAGAAAGGAACCAATTCTTCCACTTATCTTAGATAGCAAATTATTAGACCCTGTGTTTTTATCATCTTTTTTTCTTTTCTCTTAGCTGTTGGGCTGAATTTGCTTCCTAAATTATTTTATTAATCCTCATTTAAGATCAGAAGCATCATTGTTTTAACTAAGGGTGAGTTTGTTTCTTAATGGAGGTACTTAAGCCTGCCCAGCTTTGAAACCAATAGAAGTGTACCCAGAAGGGAGTTTGTACTAGGTCAATTACATCTCTTTAAGCCACAACAAAATGTAGACCTGAGGCTCTGTTTTGGCTTTCAGCAGTGTCTATTAATTTTATGTCAATTCTTAGCTCAATTGCATTTGCTTCTTGCTATTAGGAAGCTCTCTCATGGGTGCCCATGATGGTGAAATTGACAGGATGAAGCTTAACAGATTTTACTTCTAAACCCATGAAGAGTTTCCAGGCACACCGCAGCATGGGTTGTATGTCAGGGCTCACTTTTGTGATTGACTTGCTTTCATTTGGGACTGCACTGCACCTAAAAGATGTGGGTTCCCCACAAGGCCTCCTCTCAACCATCTGCCCGTACCCATTCCTGGGTGCATGCTTTCATGTCTCCCCTTGTATAAGCATCATTAGCAGTGCAGCTGGTGGTGTGAGCTGAGCAAGCTCTGGCAAATACCTAATATCCAGTCCTGCAGAAGTGCTGAGACAGGACCCTGGAGGACTTTGGCCAGAGGGATGCAAAACTTACATCAGGTTTCCTGAGCAGCCTCGCTTGAGCTTTCTTTGCTTCTAGTGTGATAGGAAGCTGCTGACTGGCAGAACATGAGTTGCTTGATAAGGCAAGGGCTACATTAGACAGTGTGGGTATTTTACTATGTTTTGCTGGTTAGCTTTACAGGGGTCCAAGCCTCCCCCTGCAGCAGCATCCAGTAAGCAGGGATGACCCATTGAAAGTTGACCCATTCCCTATTGAAAGCAGGGAAGCATGCCTCTTACTGTGCTAGTGAGAGTTTCTGCTGAACAAATTAAAAGCAAGTGAATTGATTCAGCCCTCTTCACCCGTGAAGGCACAAGAGAGCACTGCTGGTAGAGTCTAATGTCCAGCTAAGTACATCCTGCCCTGAGACAGTGGCTGTCCTGAGAAACTTAATGTGGAGAAAGGTGATGATTTTTCAAAAAGCATTCATGGTGACTCAATAAAATTTTCCTTTCTTGAACTCAAACCATAACTTTATATCCTGGTGGCATGGCAGAGATGCAAGTGATGCTTTAGAATGTCTCCCTTTGAAAGGAAGTAGTTAATATTTTCCTAAAAGCTCAGATTTTGATCCTGGCTGCAAACTCAGCCAGCAACATGCTTTCCTATTTTTTTTCCCCATGCTTCATTGTTTCAGAAATCTGCTAATTATTGTTATGCCTGGAATCTTTGTGTCAGGGTCTGTGCTGGATGCCTGCTTATTTTGGTGTTTGTAGCCTTTTGCTTGTACAGTCTATGATAGCTTCATGTCCTGCCCTCCTTTCAACAAGAGATCGTAAATTTAAGAGTATATGGGAGAGCCTGGAAAGGAGGAGTTGCAGTGGAGGTCATTCTGCATGCTTGGAAAAATTGATGTCGGGATTGTACTAAAAATGAAGTGATTTGTGCTGGTGCTTCTTGAAGGGGAAAGCTAAGCTGTATTAGCCTGTGTGATGACGCATCATCAGTTGTAAGAGGCAGCCAGCTTCTCTATGTCGGTATACCTTTGATTCAGATTCACGTTGTGCTTGCACTAATTCATTTCTGGATTTTCTTTTCCTTTGATAATCTGCTTAGCTTTTAAATACTTCCACACACGTACTGCCAGAGCCAAATCAAATATAATTGGAAAAATGAGACTGGTTTGTTGAGGAGCTGTCAGTATAAGTCAGACTGGGGTCGGCGAAGCAGAGTGCGTACACCTAAGCTCCACCTATCTGAGTCAACAAAATTAAATGCTGTTTGGATTGTAGAAAATAGGAAGTAGAGCCAAAAGGAGGCATCTCTGCAGCCCCAGACGAGTCAAATCTATTGCTCTGAGGGTGAGGGTTGTGACCAGGCTGCCCCCATGGTGGGCAGGGAAGGAAGAGCAGGAGCCTTGTTGCAGAGCCAGCAGGGCTTCTCAATTGAATGTGCCACATGTGGGTTGAAAGAAAACCTGTCACTGCTGAGACCTGTAGGGGACAGGTCTTGCAGTCACCTGTGCACTGTCCCAGCCAGGGTCTGTGCCAGCTCTGGTCCCCCCGCCCGACAGGCATCCATCAGCCGCCGGGCTTGTCGAGCAGTGGGGGTGCACATGCATGCTTTGGCTGCGTCTGCCATGGAGTCCTGCCTTCACCTCCCTAGGGGACATCGGAGCTTGGAAATTGCAACTGGTCCCCTGCTCACTGGTACAGCTCTTCTGTAGATGCTCTTCACCTAAAAATCCTCTAACCCTGCCTGTGTAAACCTTTGGGTAGTCTAAGAATTAGGTAGGTGCCAGCAAACGTGAGGAAGCTGCTGTGGTACAAGGGAGGCTAGGGACAAACTGCAAAAAAGCTCAGAGCAGACAAAAAAAAACAAGGCCAATTGCAATTTCAGCTAGTTACATCCTCACTGAGGACAGATCTGGAGTAGTGGTCCTCCTTGGAGGCTGTCAGAGAGCCACAATTCAGCTTCAGACATCAGGACAGCTGTGGGTTTTGTGATAGCTAGGACACTTGATTAAGTGGAATATGTTACTGCTATGGTGAAGTTTGCACGGAAGATGAGACTTTTAACACTCAGAAGTGCCTACTCCTTAATGTAATTAACTTCTTAAAACTGTAAGTTTTTAACTGTCTTTTTCTTGTCTGTTCCAGGTTGCATGTCTGGTTGGACTTGATGCATGACATTTGCATGACACCTAACAGCCTAGCTCTGGATGTGTCACTGAACAAACATGGCCTACCCAGCAAATACTAACGGCAGTGCTACAGGTAACTAATTGGGAACAGTTTTCCCCCTTTGGATTATTAATTTATTATTTTAAAACTTTTTTCTTAAATTGTGAAATTAGCAGAAAAGGGAAGTAGCAGCAGCAAAAGCTACATACTGAAAACTAATTTCCTGGTAGACCAGAGCCCGTCTGTTCCTCTACCACCACCCCCGATAATCTTTTAAATATTTAAAGTGTGGAAAGTTGTTTGCAAAGATGTAAGGCCTGGCACCAAGTCGTTCAGCAGGCAGCACTATCTGCTTTCAAGCACCTACACTGGCTTTCACCAGACTCTGAGAGGCCTAGAGGTTTGCTGCAAAAAGTCGTGTGGTTGTTATCCTGTCTCTGTAATTAACTTGTGAGATTAACCAGCTCTTACGCATTGAATCTCCAGCCCTTCCTGGTCACCCTTACTGATCGGGCTGATTTTTGTTTCTTGCTTTTCAGCAAAACATTAGTAACATCAGGAGGAGGTGTTCAGTTCATTTCACTTCTTTGTTACTTTAAGAAGCTCCCGAGATACCTATTTTGGTTGTGCGATACCCTTTGAAATAGATCACTTGGCGTGTTCAAAGGTTGCTGAGGAAGACTGACAGGTCAGGAGGGGGCAGAGATTGCAGAACGATTGATAACAGCACAGCAGCAGCGTTCCTCCTGTGGTTGTGTCAATATTTTCCTGTTCTCCTGATCACTGCACAAACATAGCTTTAGCCCACTAAAGCGGAGGCTGTTACAGTGGGATTATAAGGAAAATTTCAAGTGCACGGCAGAAGCTCGTTGGTGCTCTTCTGAGACCTTCAAATGTAGGTATGATGGGAAACGGATTTATCAATGAAGGGTAGGGTGGCTGGGAGCACTTCAAATATCCTGGGAAGGAACATCAAAGATCTTTTTTGTTATGTATGTAAATAGAAATTTCAGCTTTTTTTTTCCCCCTAAGGCTCATGCACACATGTTCAAATGCTGTTCGCTAGATCACGACATACACATACTAAGAATTGGCTTATCTGGTGGATTTTAGCACCAACCTCCTTTAAAAGTCTGTTCTGGTATGAAAACAAATCCTGAATTACTCACTGTGCTTACTGTAGAATTGTTCTAATTAGTGCGAGGGATTAAAGCATTTTGTGTGCAGGAAATCAGAAATATGGAATGTCGTTATCTGCAATTTATGCAAAAGAAGTAGTCTTTTTTTTTAAAGGCTAGTGGCAGTTACGTGAAAACATTGGAGTGAGTTAAATCTGTTGATTTAAGGCTAGGGTATTTTCTCCCTTGCCACTATTTTCATGCAATTAACAGTATATTCGCTAAGAAAGAAACTATCATTTTGTAACTTTTTGTAACGCTTTCGAGAGGCTAACTTCAAAACCTCTGCCCTGTGACTTAACTTGCTGTTACTGCCTAAACCCCCCACATAACGACTTTTTTTTAGTAATGTGCTTTTAGCTTAAGTCACGCAGAACAATTCCATCTGCTTACAAGGAAAGAAAAATTGTGCATGGACTGCTACTGATTGGTTTATTGATTGCCGCACACCCCCCCCCCCCCCCCCCCCCCCGCGGTAGAATTGTCTGTTGAAGAAGTTGATAAGCTGACAGTCTGAAAGAAGCTAAATGATATAACTGGGGATGTGTTAATGCAAGATGAAGTTTTAGTTTCAGGATTGTTATGCAAACAAGGCTTCTTGCAAGGTAGAAGCTGTTTGTTCCCTTATCCATAGAAAGACGCTATAATGAATTGCAAATATTTAATTCAAAACTAAATTGGACAACATTTTGCAGAGACTGTCAGGACTTGTTGGCTTTGCAAACCCTTGAGGCGGGCGTTCTAACATGCAGCTATGTACGCCCGTGTCTCCAAATGCTCAGCAGTTCATAATGGACAGAGTACTAGGCTGCAAATACCTGCGATTTGTTATCCTGCTGTGCTGCCCGGGAGAGAATGCCTTTGGATGAGCTGGAACTGATTTGGGTGTTGGAGGTATTGAAGCAAGTTTCTTAATTGCATGGAGCTCTAAGAGTGGAAAGACAAACTTCAGGGGTGGTGTTCTTTGCACCCTCTGAATCAATCAGCAACAGGAAAAAGAACTAGAAAGACTTGTTATGGACTACTAAGCTGCGTTTATGTTACTTGAATATTTTGGCAAGTTTGACCACATGTTCAGCTGCATTCAAGTACGAGGTGACTAAGAAGCAGTGGTTTGCTTTGGTTAACTCGAGAATGTGAGTACTTGCACTGTTAAATGATTATGCCTGTGTCCCATTTCAGTTGATTTTCTTCATTATACAAGCCTATATGGACTACTGCTGCTGCAGATAAAATCTCTAGAGGAATGCTTGAATTTGGAACTTGTTTCCAGGAAAGAATCAAGCTATTTTGCATTTGTATAGACATTATTTTTTTTTAAGGATGTTTATGGGAAGTACATTTGCTGTAAATATTTTCAGTGAGTGTGTAAGCAAGATAAGCTACAAGTGATGACTTTATCATGAAACCACCTATCATAAATTTCTTTGCCTCTTGCATATGTTGGTAAAGACATGAACTTTAAATGTGGCGAATAATTAGGCTGTGATTTAGACTTCAGTACTCTTTGTCAATAGTTTTGTTTGCTGTTGACTTAAAGTTTTATCACTCTGTTCCTGGTTTCATTGCATAGATATCTTCCAGTGAACTTTATTTCTGTGAGCTGCAAGCTTATTTGTTCATCTTTATACATTTTGGAACTCATTTTAGAGACTTGGTACTGATCATGGACTAGGCTCTGTCAAAGTTGTGCCTTCTGCTCAGAAAATGGATGAAGTCTCTCTTAATACTGGGGATAGATAAATTAGTGTTTGCAGAAAAATGTATTTTATCAGTTGGTGCTTGGTAGTCACAACTGTTTGCTGCTTTGAGTCTGCCCTGGTGGCATGTGAGCTTACTGCTCAGTCTGGTAAACGCAGCAGGGCTAAGGAGTGCAGTGGAAGTCCAGAGAATGTCATGCACCTATCCAAGGAGCTTCAGTGGGATCTAGGAAATACCCTGCATCTGTGGGGAGCTATTGAGAGCCTAGACTTGTTTTGGTGCGTGATACAAATTAATTTCTCTTTGCATACTACAAGAAAAAAAGTATGAGGCAATTGTTTCTCAAAATAGTATTAGTGTCTTCATTAACTGCTGGCTGAAACTTCCAGCAATTGTTAGCTTCTGTGCTTGCTAGGACTGATGCATAAATGGTCTATTTAATGAGGCTCTGCAACCATTTCTGCCATGGTATCTGTAGAAACGTCCTCCAGTCAGCTACAAAAAGCACAGTGCACACCAGCCTTAAACTTACTGGGCAGTTTGGAAATACTTTTGGCTGGATTTTCATTCCTTTCACTAATACCTGATTAGCTGAAACTTTGTTTTCAAAACACATGTTCTGAAAGGCACTGAATGGTGTGAAATTCCCATCCAATTCCATTTATTATGATGTAGAAAACAAGGACGCAGCAAAACAAACATAGGAGACTGATTAAAAAAGATAAAGGATTAAAAACCATATTTGTTTCTAACCATAATGAAAACATCTGTTTTATTTGACTTCCCTAAGCACCTCATGCTTTGTATCCAGAGACCGCAGAATTGTCAGTCATCTCTTTAACAGGAACATTAAAAAGCGTTTTAATAGAAGAAAAACTTTTCCAGGTTTCCTGAGTAGGACGGGCTGCAGGGGTCAGTATAGCAAGGCTGTTGCACAAACCCTTTCTTTGCTGTGAAGCAAATGCATATTGTTTTCTGTATGTGGTGCCTGAGATTTCCCTGATCCTTTCTCTTTTCTCCCTTCTGTCTTGCCTCCCCCTTCACTCGTATTTAAGGATTTATGTTTCCATGTCTTCTCATCCCACTTTTAACATACTTATACTTACAGGAGTACTACAACTCACACAGGTTTATTTGAACTATTTCCCTGCATGTTTGACTCAGCTATATGCTTACCTCCTTCAGATTCCTACGCAGTTCTTAAAGCACTGGCATCATAGCAATTCAGCATTATTTTTACTGTTGATCTCTTTGCACCTGTGAAGCAAGAAACTGCTGCTATAATAGCCAGTGTGCAAGCATCAAGTGTCTTTGCTCCCAGTTTACTCCTTTCAGCCTCCTGGGACAGGGAGGTGTCACCCCCAGCAGACCCAGGCATCCACCTCTGCTCTGGAGAGCGTGCCTGGGGCTGCAGGACCGCAAGTGGTTTGGTGGCAGGTACTAACCGTGTTGGAGCGCTGGTTCCCTTGCAGCAGCCTGGTGTCCCTCTGGTTATTTTTTATATGCACAGTTACACTGCAGCACCCTGTGGGCCTCAGGTTAGATTTTCTGTGTATCTGAGCAGTTTTCTTGACTCCTAAGTGAAGTTATAACTATGCACCAGTTAGTCAGAGAATGAGGCCATTGGAAGAGGCTGTTGCCTGAATTAATATTGTTTGAGATATTAACGTCAGCATGACTCAAAGACCAAATGTTTAATAAGTGTGTTTTCCATCTGCTGGTATATAAATGCTTTAGCAACTATTGTAAAGTATGATGAAAACCCCTGTTGACTTATTAACTCTTTTTATCGAAGCCAATAAATAGAATACACATTTTCTTAGAGCAAATTTTTTCATCATACACATCCTCTGCATTGATTTGTAACACCCTTACCAACATTTGTAGGTACTGGATTATTTGAGTTAGAGCCTCTCCTGTGATTTGATTGTCTTCATTTGATTGTGCTTATAATCTTAGGCAATATGCATGGGGTTTTGCATGACTTCCAGCCTAATGATCTGAAGCGTAGTCTTAAGAAGAAAGTGCTGTGCACCAGAACATTCCCACTATTACTAATTTAAGCAGAATATCCACCAGTTTTCATTATAGACATTAGCAATTGGAAGTGTTTGATTCTAGGTAGTAGTCAGTCTGATGGGACCTTTACTCCTGAGTGGGGTGGGTGCCTGCCACAAGTGCCCAGCTGACAGCCACTCTCCACTGCTTTCCTGCAGGGTATGTGTCATCACGACATCATTGCAGTGCTACTTACACCCTGAGCTTAGCAGCCTTAAATGCATTGAGTTTGCTTTGCTTAGCAGATGCAAATGACTAGAGTTCAGGTGAGTTGGTATTTTTATCAAATTAGCTGTGCAAGCAATGGCAATTTGGTTGAGTCAGGACTGTGTGATGAGAGGCCATTTAAGCCTGGACTTGCTCCCCTACCATGCTCCCTGCTTCGAGTCTGCATCCAATAACCATCAGAATTAATGGGGACAGGTGTACGCTAAGGTGTGCTTTGGCAACTGGTGTGAGACTCTTGCCATTGGGAGAGCCTGCTCAATTGCTGTGCAGTCTCATGCTTTCTGGATGGGCAGACAGCATGCAGGGCTGTCACTGGGATTGTGCTCCTGCCTCACCCACAAGTGATCTAGTGAGTCACTCTGGTAGTGCCCAGTATTTAAAAACAAGTTAGGGTGGGACCCTGAAATCTGTGGGGTGAAGTGAGTGAGCCTTCAGTGATTTCACATGAGCTCTGTCATAAGGCGTAAGGCGTATCAAAATTTCCATCAGTGTGCTGTATTACACTCAGTGATGCCAGATCTGCCTTAAGGACAGGTGGCTGGAGATGGAGCAATCTCACAGACAATGCCAACTTTCTACTTGAATTAATACTTTTCTTCTGCAATTGCTAGTTGATACCTGCAATCCAAGGGTGCATTTGCCACTGCAGCAGAAACCTTGAAAACACATTGACTTGCATTTGCCCAACCTAGAGGCCTTTATCAGATTGAAGAGGGTCAGGGATCCTGCATCTTCTTTCACATAGGACTTGTTGCCTGAAGAATGCCCTTCAGGCCTGATTTTGGAATCTGCTGGAAATGGAAGGGGCAGGAAGTAGTCAGAAAGGATACAGTAAATAAAGTGCCACTGGGAGCTGAGGACATAGCAGTCTGGCCCAGATAGCCCAGTCCTTAGAAATGGAAATTGGACGTGGTGGGAAGCAGATGGCCCAAGATGCAAAGCCATATAAAATGCAGATGCTTTGCAGAAGGACAAAGCACAGTGAAAAATGGAACAGATTTAGTTGGTCTGTGTTTTGTTCAGAGATTACTGCAGTAGTGTCTTGTTCTGGATTATCTTCCGCAGTTGCCCAAAAACTTCTTACATCTCACCTAGACAGAGGACTGTGTTCATTTCTGTGTGACAGAGGCTTGCTCGTGGAGTAACGCACGCTTTCCTTGCCTGAGCTGTTGAGACGCACTTGCGTAGGCAGTACCTGGACATTCTCATGTGGCCTGCTGCTGCTCCCTGTGGAAATCCATGCCCTCTACACCCTTGGACACAGCTAAGGGTGCTGGTCCTGTATTTTAAAGCCAATAATGCTGTAGGGACTAAACAGGCATGCTGTGCTGTTCATGGTACACTGCAATCTCACTAAACTGGTGATTTTTGCACTGATCTGGTGGTCGGGTGAGAGGAGCCTGTGTGGAGGAGCAGTCCGTGCGGCTGGGTGAGGGGGCAAGCACCAGTAGTGGGCCATGGGAAAAACACTAAGAATAAACTTTTTCCAGACTTGAAAAATTAGTCTCTCTGCATTTTCTTCCTTTCTCCCTCCCACTCTCAAGGTACACAACTCAGCAAATCTTCCTGTGGCCATTTAACCCAAAGGAGTGTATTTTTCCCCAAAACTGTTATACAGTTTTTCTCACTCCCTTCCCAGATTCTCCTACAGAAAGCATGAATAATGTGTATAAATCTCCCTGTGGGAAGGGAGGGGGATTTTGTTGACTTTAAAAGGATTCAGTCCCCCAGGGAAATGGGCTGGATGGAAATAACCTGCTTACAGCTGGTTGTGTTTTTTTGTGAACACCAAGTGCCCGCATGTAGACATATTCCTTGCAGAAGCGTTACTGCCTGGAGTAGAAGTCCACATGAAGCTTCTTGCAATGACCACCTCTCTCCTCCCCTGCTTTCTTGCCATTTGTAAGGCTTTGGATTAGACATGACAGAAGTGCAGCCCTTCCCGTATCATGCTTTCACAGCAGTTTTAGGGGCTGAGGGAGCGCTCAGGCTGCCCACGTTGGCATTGCTGCTGTATCTCCATTTCCTTCCTCTGGAAACATGACTCCCCTTGGTGGCAGAGTACAGATTCCTGCCAGGATGTCCCCGTGTGACCAGCTTCAGGACAGAAGTGCCGCCCTCCCCTTTCTTTCTCCCATTCCCTCCTCTGATTTCATCCGGAAATCACACGTACCATATTGGCTGAAAGCAGCTTGCAGTGTCTGGGGGTAAGCAGATCAGCTGGGTCAAAATAGGGCTCTCCCCTCCCCTGTCTTGCTAACTCTTATAAACTCTTCACAGCATGTATTTGGTCTGCATTAGATAGTCTCCTGAGATGTTTTTTCACCTGACTTCACACAGACTTTGACAAAACTAAATCACACACAGAATCACAGAATGTTAGGGATTGGAAGGGACCTTAAAAGATCATCTAGTCCAACCCCCCTGCCAGAGCAGGAATACCTAGATCAGGTCACACAGGAACATGTCCAGGCGGGTTTTGAATGTCTCCAGAGAAGGAGACTCCACAACCTCTCTGGGCAGCCTGTTCCAGTGTTCTGTCACCCTCACTGTGAAGAAATTCTTCCTCACATTTATGTGGAACCTCCTATGTTCCAGCTTACACCCGTTGCCCCTTGTCCTATCATTGGATGTCACTGAGAAGAGCCTGGCTCCATCCTCGTGACACTCACCCTTTACATATTTATAAACATTAATGAGGTCACCCCTCAGTCTCCTCTTCTCCAAGCTAAAGAGACCCAGCTCCCTCAGCCATGCTTGGAGAGGCATGTGAATGTGAGATCCCATCACATTCTTTCATGCTTTTGGTCCATCCTTCCCTACTTACAAAAGCTTCTTCCCCGTAGACGTAGGTAATGTGACCCTTACCCCCTCTCACAGCCCATCCCTTTTTCCTGCTTACTTTCTCTACCTTAGTTATCTCATACTGTAATGAGTGTTTTACGTATTTGTCTTCTCCTTTTTAATTAACATATTCCTATATGCTTTTTCCTTCATAAAATATGTTGCTTTCCTTCAATATACAGGAGCTGTCTGTGATATTTCTGTATTGCCGTTCAGTATTTGTTTGAAAGTAGGAGAGGGAGGGATGGAGACTGTTTTTAATAGCTGTACTTGAAGGTTTGGTCAGATTAGGGTGAGGATCAAATTAACTGATAATCGGGAACAGATTGTTCTTCCTATGTAAACCAGACATCAGTGGTCTGGAGTAGTCTCTTACTGTATGAGGCATGTTTGTTGATGTACTCCTAGCCCCTTCCCTACTCTCTCTTCACAAAACCAACCCCTCTGCCTGGAGCACAGGTTGCAGAAGATCTAATAATAAAAAGAAAATGCTTGTGCAACTTAGCTGCTGTTACTGGAATTTCAGGTCTTATACTAGCAAACGAGTCAAGTTTTAACACTTCGTGTGCAGTGCTTGGTAAATCTAAAGCATGAAGCTTTCAATTAGAAAAAAATAGTACAAGAAAATACAATAAAATGGTTGTGGTTTAAAAAGTGGACTGACATTTGGATATAATAGAAGCACAAAGACAAGGGATTACGAGGATCAACAGTGCTTTTTTACTTGAAGAAGTCTGTGGCTAAGCCCTTTCTGCCTTTCTTCCCCCTCCTTCCAGCAGAAAGTTTTACTCTTAAATTTTAGATATGTTTTTTCATATCTTAAAAGGTTAAAAAAAGGAGTGTATTGTAAAATCATTCTCTTCTGCTCCTGTCCTCTAAAGACAGAAGACTGTTGCATAGCTTTTAAGTGTGCCAGTACTTGTATGTGCTTACAAGGCTGTGCATCTACTGCATCATTCTTCAGACTTTCACCATTCTCCCTTGCCATCATTAGTTACAGTCTTGTTTCCTTCCTTCCCTCTCAGACAGCATGCCTGCCATCCAGGATGCTTGTCCTTTCCTTTTTGTTCCCTGATATTCCTCTCAGCCCCTTTCTCCAGTGCTTGGTTTCACCCCAGCTCTCCCTCAGGACATGCAGGATCTTCTCCACTGGTGTGGTTCCTGGGGAGCACAGCCTACATCTCACCTCCATATCCAGCCCTCCTACACCCCCACTCTGCCTTTAACACTCAGAGGCTTCCTCGCAACCCATCTTCAGTGCTGTGGAAAATGCACTGTTGATGATTCTGAGAAAATGACTTCCCTCTCCCTCTGCAGAGAAAAGTTGTAAGGCTACAACTCTCCAAGCATGCGCATGACTCAGCCAGACCATCTCAGCCTGTATCCCTGTAGGACAAGACATTGCATACAGCCAAGACCAGAGCAGCAGGATGGACAGCTCAGTGGAAAACTGAGCATAGCATCTCCTGCTCCACTTCAGCTTTACCGTTCTCCTCCTATCCTGCTGCTATGTGATGTACTGCACACACTCTTTATCAATTACTTGTCATGTTAACAATGGATGTGCATAGTCTTGCTTACGGGTCCTCATTAGTTATGCGTGGCACTTGTGTTTTTCCCCACTTTGCGAAGCACTTTTCCTTGCCTAAGCCTTTTGTATAATCAGTGTGTTTTATTGTTGGTAGCAGTGCAGTATTTTTGTATTAGTAACTGTTACTAGAAATCCATGGTGTTTGATTGCAGAGTCTTGATCCAAGTGGGAAAGAGGTGCCTAGAACTGTAGCCTGTGCGGTCTTTCTGGCAAAGTAACGAATTCCCCTGCCTCTGCTCAGCTGGGGAAGTGAGGGGTGATGACTGAAGGACACGAAGTGCCTTCCACGCTGGCAGGACCCGCCACCTGACCCCAGATGACTCAGTCTGCTTTTTTCAGCTGCACCAGGAGAGAGTCACTAGGCTGCCACCTCCACTTGAGTTCTCAAACAGGCAGAAGTTCACTTTGTATCCTTGTCTATGGCATAAGAAGTCCATACATGTATTTCCAGATTTGAGAATGCTTATATTTCTTCTACAGCTATGGATTTTTCCTTTCTCTTGTGGTCATGTTCAGTGTCATTGACTTTTCGTCTCAGCAGAACAGGAAAGCAAAGCTGACCTGTAAAGCCCTGCTTGGAGCTGCAAGCTGAGCTGCTAGCTCACTCAGTTCTAACACCTCAGTAGAAACAAGCAAGTATGCCTGACCATCCGTACAAAAGGAAAAAAAAATCACAAAATTTGAAGGCTTGAATGGTCTACTCATTCCCACAAGAAGACTTCGTACCATAAGCTTTTCCAAGGAGTCATACTGGGAGATGGGTAGAGATCATGATTTGCCTCATGACACAAAAAATACCAAGTAGTTGAAGTTTGTTCTGTGTGAAGCTAAACCAGGTGGGCACTTAATGATGAGATGGGGTACATTTTTCAGTTGCATTTTCTCTCTGGGTAGATGCTAACTAGTGAGGGACCAACTGTAGCCTGTAGCCTCTCGTATGGAAGCTTTGAGTGTTACATAGTCATTGGGTCACACTAATCATCCATAACTGTGTCTCCAGGCACATGACCAGTAGATCTACTTACAGTATTAACACATCAGCTGCAGTCTGATATTTTGAACCCAGTTATTGAATACCTCCCAGCTACCTTGAAAATAAACATTTAACACCATGACTTAAAATCCATCCTGGACCACCCTTGGCTCGGGAAATCTCTGGGTCACAGGTTTCTGGAAGCTGAGGATAAATGTTGCTGTATGTTTGCTTTCTTCTTATCCCCTTCCAGAGGCATCTGCTAGGGAGGAGAAGGTGGGTAGGCCAGATCAGTCTCAGATCTGACCTGAATGGCTAGCGGGTTTTAAATCATTATCTGGAAACTGGCTGCCAAATTCAGAAAGGCTGTAAATCAAAAAACCCAAACCCACAGCAATGCCACTACTCTCCCAAAACAAAATCCATCAAAATAAAACTGAGCAGAACTCCATATCCAACTTTCACCAAAATGCAACAGCTGTGTATTTGGAAGTAGGAACATAAACCTAAGAGTGGTGGGTCAGGCCAAGCTCTGCGCTCCCTTGGACTGTATCGTTGTAGTCAGGCAGATTATTTCATTCTTTCCAAGCAGAGCCACCCCAGCGCTGAGGAAGTGATCTGTTGGATGCAAATGTTTTAAAGAGCGTCATCCATCACCTTTCACTGATCCATTGTGTCCTCTCTGCCTTTTGTTTTTAAAAGGGGTGCGAAATAACCTGCTCTTTAGATAAGAATTTACTAGGTGGATGCCTGCCGATGCACCAAATCTTACATTCACTCTGCTGCAGACAAAGTCAGGTTTTTTAGTCACTGGGGAGCTGTTCTCTGACCTCACTTTTGTTTCTACTCTAAACAGTAGCTAAATGAGTTTATTTGGCACTGTAATGGTCTCAAAGGCCAAGAGAATAAATATGCGTGTGCTCTCTGCCTTTAGGTTTTACTGGTGCCAGCCTAGACATGTGCCTCCATATTTGACTTGCTGGACAAAGGATGAAGTTCTGATATATGTTATGGGTTATTGCTTGCACTTGTGGCAGGTCTTTTTCAGCTTGGTGAGCTGACCGAGCTTTGAGGAGAGTCCTGTGGAGGTGCGTGACTTGGTGCAGGGCTCGTTCAGATGTCAAGCCCTTGAAACCACATAGTAATGATAAACAGATGGAGTACGTGGAGACAGCTGCTAAAAATTGTTCTTCTCTAAACAGGATATCATGCTGTCTTCTTTTAGAAAAATGAAATCATACAATGTTGTATTTTTTTATTCTCAGAGCAGAATCCTAACTCTTGAGAATGTTTTGGCCATACCTTCTATTCTCATACTTTATCCCAGGACATCACAGCATAAAACTAGATGGCTATTTTCATGTTCTCCCATTCATGGTGTGACGAACCTGCTGATGGAGCTAGAGATGCCCACCAGTAACACCTAGTGCTGCTGTGCACTGCTTGCCCTCACCTGGCTGGTCACTCCCTCGGCAGGTGAAAAGACGGGGCTTCAAGGAGAGCGAGCGCAAAGCAGTGGCTGCAGGCTCTGGGCAGTGTTTCAAGGGCTGAATTTTGCTTTTGTTTCCCTGAACAGAAAGAGTGGGTCAGGTTTCAGCTGCCTTGGAGTTTTTCTGTCTTCTAGGATAAACTTCAAAGCACAGTTAGAAGCTGTTCCCAAAGCACTGATTATGGAGAGCTGCAGTTCTTTATGGATGTGGTGGTTAGAGCAGAGACCAAACCATGTTCACTTAAAATTCAGTACCTTTGTGGTCTATAGATGTAACAAGCTGGCTGCATCCAGAGACCTTCTTTGGACTTTTTTTGGGAGCTTGTGTTTTATAGTGTATGCATTAATGACTCATAATCCAAATAAATAAATGTATAATTACTTAGAGGGCAGGACCTAGTTCGTAGTCCAAAAGCTGATGCCTCTAAATATTAACATTAAATACCACTGAAGCCACTAGACATGTTCAGGAAACACTTTTATTGGAACTCTGTGCCATTGTAGCTGAAGGCATTGTGGAAGACTTGGACCTTTCTCCTGTCATTTCAGCACAAGATCCCACTTCTGTTTGAAGCAGAGATCTTCCAATCTGCAGTGATCTTGGAAATTATTATAACAATTTATGTCTCTCTTTTTAACTGTTCTTGGGAACCTGGATGGAAGGCATGGTAATAAAACTCTTTTCCTTTAGTCCTATGAATTCTTACGACCATTATCCTTGTTAAATTAGCCTCTCCCCTTGCCCATTTACTTTTGCAGTCCTTGTTTGGCTGTACTACAACCTCTGTTATTGTAAGCAGACGTTATGCGGGATGGAGCTGTGGCCTTTGAGGGTCTTTTCATGATGCTGAGAAGTTACCCTTTTTGCATCTGGAATCTCAGTTATCTTTACATGAGTGAATAATTGGTGTTATGTGAAAACAAGAAAATTTAATATGGAAAAATCAAATGTGTTTGTGCACCATTTCAAAAGGGCTTGTAATAGCATGAAGGATGTCTCATGTTATTTTGGCTGTTTCAGGAAAAAAACAAAACTGTTTGTGACTGTAACTTTATTCTAAAAGGTTTTATTTTTATCCCTCAAATTATAAGTTGCATTTGAGAAGAGTAAACAAAACCAGACTGAATGTAACACAAGCAGAACTGCAGGCAGTGGTGGTTACAACAGAGGTAATTGTTCTGCCCAAATTATATCAATGAACCTTTCTGTGCTCTGAGTCCACACGTGGGAGTGAGAAATGAGGGGGGTGAGGGTAAAGGGCTTGGGGAGGAAGGGAAAGCTGGTAGAAGAGAAGTCACCTGAACTTTTAATTCCCTCGTGGGAATTCAATCTGTCTTCATCAGAGAAAAAATGAAAAATCTTGTTAGCATGTCATTTGGTACAGTTCCTTTCCATCCTGCTGCCCATTTCATGCGTTTTAACCCTTGGGGAGCTGGAGGCGACGCACAGCATCTGAAGTGCCATGAAGGAAATCACTGGCGCTGAGCTGGGCTGGCTGCCGGGCTGAGACTGTCTCAGGAAATTCCAAATGAGTATAAATAAATGCTCTATAGCAACCTCTGGGCTCCCTGCCTGCTGATGTGTCAGGAACACGCACTCCCTTTAAGGCAAAGGAAAGTGTGCTTCAGACTTAATTTCCTGAAAAACTAAGAGCAGCAACAGCCAAGGGTTTGCTTCTAGGTGGATCGGTGAGTGAGACCCTCGAACGGGGTGGGAGAAGAGGTGAGATGCGGGTGGCTGGCTCCGCTAGCACTGTGGGCAAGCTGAGAAAAGGGATGTGGGGCACCCCGAGGTGACACAGCTGAAACTGGACCTCGATGTTCTTTTAGGATATTAAGTTGGGACTTTTCTTTTGTTTTTTTAATAGTGCCTGGTTAGCTGGGTTTTCTCACGAGTGCTGCCATCTGAAGGGAGTTTGCATTTGTGGTTTCACACACCTCTGGTAGCCTCTTTGTTTTTGTTGTTACATTCAGAGTAGTTTGTTTCCTTCAACAAACAGGTTTTCTAGTGGGAGATCGGTGTTGTGAACACTTGAGTGAAGAGAGCGCTGCACCTATTTACTGTAAGGCATCGTTTCAGTGGCAGAAAGGTAGCTGTTACTCTTCAAGTTGCTAATTTTGAATATTGTTCATAGACTTTCATTGATAAGCCACTGGTTTTAGCTATTCAGAATGTGCATAAAGAATTAATTCTAATAATGACCTTTTCTGTATTTTCTTTTATGATCGCTTTTTTAAGTTCTTGGAGAAAATCGGTTCATTGGTCTAAACTATTTTAAGTGCAAAGAAAAAGCTTTCAGTGTTTTTTGGAAAACATAAATTGCTTATGCTTTTGAAGTCTGGAAGGCAACACACGTTTTATCTCACAGAAGGAATCAGTACTAGATTAATATAAAAAAGGGTAGGAGGAAACTTCCTGGTATTAAAAAGATCATACTGATTATGGAGCGTAAACTATGTTCCTTATGGAGGTAAGCATGTGACAAAATAATGTTCTTCCAGGACTCGTAAATACAAATATTTGTAGAATCATTCTTGCAGAAGACAATTCTTCCATTTTTTCCAACCTGTGCACAGCTGTAAGACCAAACTGAAACTGTAAATCAGTTTTAATATTCCATGGCAGATTTATATCCAAGGAGTCCAGGTTCTTTCCTGATGGTTACTCCTGTTACAATAGCCCTGTGTATCTGTTATCTACTTCTCACCTCTTCAGAGATTTATAGACACAGAAGGATAATGACATTATAAATCTAAATATTTTGGTTTTGTGATTGAGTTGTTCTTGGCTAGGAAGCAAACACAGCCTTCTTTGCTTGGGCTTCAGCAGGAAACACTGATGCACAGTTGTGTTAGATGATGTTTTCAGGCAAACACCTGGCTTGCATCCATGACTCCACTGGCACCTATGAGGAGTGGGGAGATGATTTGGATATCTGGGGTTTTGCTTCTCTTCTGCTTTGCCAGCCCTCTGTCTGGGTTTTGTGAAGCCCATCCTACTATGTGGATGCAAGCCTTGGTCTTTGTAATAATTTTTTCCTTTGTCATTTTTCTTGTGACAGTGAAGTGGTGTAAAGCAAGAGGGGATGATGTACTGCTGGAAAAGCAGGGCAGGTACGCCACGTTTTTAAGGTTGGCAAGGGAGACAGAGGAGCTTCAGGGTTTCTCCTGTGCAGCAGAGGACAGCAAGGTGCCTTACCAATACTGGGATTCACCCTCATGTTCATCAGCATCACTAGCTGAAAAAGAGCCCAGAACTATTGGGATGTATTTTCAGAAAGGAGGTGGGAGGGCTACAGTGGTCTGAAACTGACCTGCTCTCATGCCGTATTCGGTAGATCACATTGTATGGCTTTCTCCCAGGCTGCAAGGAGCTTGTGATTGGTATCTATTGTTTGCCATTACTTACATTATTTTGCCGGAATTAGTCCAATTTGGAAAGTATCTTTAACTTGAATGCTTTTCATTTGTCACAAATGTGCCTGGAGCCAGTAAGTGTGCTCACAGTAGGAAGTGAACGAAATAAATGCTTCAGGGAATGATGAAGGACAGTTCTCTAGTAGACAAATACTGCAAGATGAAAAAAATACACATAGAATCAGGTGCTTGGAAAAAATAAATTCATACTGGTTTGGACTTGCCTTGTTGGCATCTCTTTTTCAAACGCAAGTAAACAGGACTGAGATGCCCTCCATTTCAAGCCCAAAAGTGAAGGATGACCGTGGACACCTCATCGCTTTTTGCAATAATACCTGAGAGAACAGGAGGCTAACTTTTCCTGTTTTCTGTGGCTGAGCCAAATAAGGCAAGGCCCCATCACCAATTCAATGGTTTGCTTTCAATGTAAGGCAAGCTCTTTCTTCCTCACATTTCTTGACACAGCACATTGGTCAAAGTGGCATTGGCAGAGGATGATTTGGGAAATCCATCAGTGTAATGCAACTAAGACTGCCACTTGCTTCTGACTAGCTTGATGGTGGACCTGCTGGTCATGCTCAGAGCCACATTGCGCCCTCAGGCTGACTTGTGACAGCAGTTTGCCCAAGTGGCCACTGTTTTTAGAGTAGTTTCTACCCAGAGGTGACAGTGCTGTTGACAACAGCAGCGGCCCCACCATGGTTTCTGCTCTGCTCTTCGTTGCTACTTGGTGGGGCGGTTAGCAGCACAAACTAACAACTATATCCCTTCCCACCCATGCCCTGCTTCTTGCCAGCCATAGTTTGATTTCCCCAGGGACCCGAGAGTCAGAAACTGGGATGGAGGCAAAACAGATTAGCCTCTTAGTTTTGAGTTTCCATGGATAGTGGCCTTCAGGTGGTGCACATACAAAATGTCTGACCACAAACCTGCCAGGTCTGTTCCCAGAAAGTTGAAAATGAGATGTATTGTCTGCCTCAAGTAAGGGAGTTGTCAAGACTATAAAGCAGATTTTGTGAATTTTGATAAGGGGGCATACTACAGTCACTCTCAGGACAGTTGGTTGGGCTTTTTTATTTTCCCCCAGGAAAAGATTTCTCATTAACAAGATTAATTCTTTATTCAGGGTTAATTAATTTGCACAGCCTTCTTATAGTCTGCATTTTATATAGAATCATAGAATCACTATGGTTGGAAAGGACTCCAGGATCATCAAGTCCAACCTTTATCCCAACATCTCCCTAACCACTAGGCCATTAGACCATGGCCTCAAGTGCTTCATCCACTCGTTTTTTAAACACCTCCAGGGACAGCGATTCCACCACGTCCCTGGGCAGCCTGTTCCAGTGCCTAAGCACCCTCTCAGGAAAGAACTTCTTCCTAATATCCAACCTAAACTTCCCCTGATGCAACTTGAGGCCATTTCCTCTCGTCCTATCCTTAGTCATTTGGGAGAAGAGACCAACACCAGCCTCACTACAACCTCCTTTTAGGTAGTTGTAAAGAGCAATGAGGTCTCCTCTCAGTCTCCTCTTCTCCAGACTAAACACCCCCAGTTCCCTCAGCAGGTCCTCATAAGGCCTGTTTTCCAGACCTCTCACCAGCCTCGTTGCCCTTCTCTGGACTCGCTCCAGCACCTCAATGTCCTTCTTATAGCCGCAAACTAGGGAGGGGAGTGAGAAGCTGAGGTGCTAACAACTGTTTGCTGCAGAGACCAGCTCCTGGGGGCATTTACCAGCTCACTGAAAGAACAATGGTCTCCACCAGGCAGAGGAAGACCAAATTGGATGTGGGAACCAGAGCTCCCACGGAAGGATGCAATTGTGCAGGCAGCAGGCTGCTGGGAATGCCACAGCATCTCCCTGGTAACAGGGGGCTGTGTGCGCTGTGAGCAGGTGAATGATCTGTTCAGCCGAGCGGCACAACTGCAAGGTCAGGTTCAAATGCTTCAAGCTGAAGTAGAAAGGCTTAGGAACATCAAGGAGGCTGAAATGGAGACAGACTGGTGGAGCCAGGCTCTGCTCTCCCTGCAACAGAAATGGGAGCACCCACCAGATAGCACCCAGGATCGAGGGGCCCCTGTACTCTGCCCCTCTCAGGAGGATGACAGAATCATAAATGAAAGGGGTGAGTGGAGGCAAGTTTATGGCCGTGGCAGAAGGTGAGCACCTTCCTCGCCCACCTTGCCTCCCCAGGTGCCTCTGAGAAATAGATATGAGGCCCTGGTTGAATACAGCCAGACTAAAGGGATGTGGTGGATAGGCAACCTACGTCAGAGGTCTCACCACAGGCAGGAGAACCTAACAGCAATATAACAACCACTTCTACAAGGAAGAAGAGTTCTAGTTGTTGGAGACTCGCTCCTAAAGGGAACTGAGAGCCCAATATGCAGAGCTGACCCTCATCACAGGGAGGTCTGCAGTCTGTCTGGAGCCCAAATCAGGAATATCGCCCAGAAACTCCCCACCCTGGTACAGTTGACAGACTGCTACCTGCTACTGATCTTCCAGACAGGAGGGGAGGAAGCTGCATCCCGTAGTCTGAGGGGGATGAAGAAAGACTTCAAGGCCTTGGGACAGTTGGTGAAAGAGTCTGGGGTGCAGGTTATTTTCTGCTCCCTCCTTCCATTTTCAGGTGATGACATGGGACGGAATAGAAGGATTCACTCTATAAATGCCTGGCTACGGGACTGGTGCTACAGGCAGGGCTTTGGGTTCTTTGATAATGGCTGGGTTTATAAGACACCAGACCTGACAGTAATACATGGGGAAGGTTTATCCCACAGGGGCAAAAGGGTCCTGGGACAGGTATTAGCAGGGCTCATTCGGAGAGCTTTAAACCAGATTTGAAGGGGGATGGGGTTGTAGCTGGCCTTGCACCACTGGGGCAGTGCTCTGGTATTGATGAAGACCAGGAGGCCTCCCACCCCCCTAGGGTGAAATCGGTGTGCTCAGCTCGCTCCCTGAAATGCCTGTACACCAGTGCATGCAGCATGGGGAATAAACAGGAGGAGTTAGAAATCCGTGTTCGGTCAGGGGGTTATGATCTGGTGGCAATTACAGAGACTTGGTGGGACAGCTCACATGACTGGAATGTGGTCATGGATGGCTATGTCACTTTTAGGAAAGACAGGCCAGTGAGGCGAGGTGGTACAGTTGCTCTTTACATGAGTGAGCAACTGGGGTGTACTGAGTTCTGTCCAGGGGCGGATCAGGAGCGAGTTGAGAGCTTGTGGGTGCGCATTAAGGGTCAGGCTGGCATGGGTGATACTGTTGTGGGTGTCTATTACAGGCCACCGGATCAGGGTGAGGAGGTTGATGAGGCCTTCTACAGGCAGCTGATAGCGGTCTCACAAATGCAGGCCCTGGTTGTCATGGGGGACTTTAACTGCCCTGATATTTGCTGGGAGGCCTACTCAGCCAGCCACCCACAGTCCAGGAGGTTCCTTCCATTAATGATAACTTCCTTTTGCAAATGGTGGATGAGCCAACTAGGAGGGGAGCGCTGCTGGATCTTATTCTCACGAAAGAGGAGGGTCTGGGTGAAGCGCTGAAGGTTGAGGGCAGCCTTGGCTGCAGTGACCATGAGATGGTGGAGTTCAGGATCTCGTGTGGCAGGAATAGAATACCCAGCAGAACCACAACCCTGGCCTTCAGTAGGGCCAACTTTGACCTTTTCAAGCAATTGCTAGGGGAAATCCCATGGGACAGGGTACTTGAAGGTAAAGGGGCCCAAGACAGTTGCTTAGTGTTCAAGGACCTCTTCTTCTGAGCTCAGGATCAGTGCATCCCAGCAGGTAGGAAGTCAAGAAAGGGTGCCAGGAGACCTGCATGGTTAAACAGGGAACTGCTGGGCAAATTCAAGTGGAAGAAGAGAACGTACAGATCATGGAAGGAGGGGCTGGCCACTTGTGAGGAATATAAGTCTGTTGTCAGAGGATGCAGAGAGGCAACTAGGAAAGCCAAGGCCTCCTTGGAATTAAACCTTGCAAGAAAGGTCAAGGACAACAGAAAGGGCTTCTTCAAATACATTGCAGATAAAACTAACACTAGAGGCAGTGTAGGCCCACAGGTGAATGAGGTGGGTGCCCTGGTGACAGAGGATAAAAAGAAGGCAGAGTTACTGAATGCCTACTTTGCCTCTGTCTATACTGCTGGAGGCTGTTCTGAGGAGCCCAGGACCCCTGAGGCTCCAGAGGAAGTCAGGATAGAGGAGGAGTTTGTCCTGGTTGATGAGGACTGGGTTAGGGATCAGTTAAGCAACCTGGACGTCCATAAATCCATGGGTCCTGATGGGACGCACCCATGGATGCTGAGGGAGCTGGCAGAGGTCATTGCTAGGCCACTCTCCATCATCTTTGTTAAGTCATGGGGAACGGGAGAGGTGCCTGAGGACTGGAGGAAAGCAAATGTCACTCCGGTCTTCAAAAAGGGCAAGAAGGAGGACGCAGGTAACTATAGACTGGTCAGCCTCACCTCCATCCCTGGGAAGGTGATGGAACAACTTATCCTTGGTGCTGTCTCTAGGCATATCAAGGATAAGAGGGTCACTGGAGGCAGTCAACATGGCTTCACCAAGGGGAAGTCATGCTTGACCAACCTGATAGCCTTTTATGAGGACATAACCCAGTGGATAGATGATGGTAAAGCAGTGGATGTGCTCTATCTTGATTTCAGTAAAGCATTTGACACAGTCTCCCACAGCATCCTCGCAGCTAAACTGAGGAAGTGTGGTCTGGATGATCGGATGGTGAGGTGGATTGTGAATTGACTGAAGGAAAGAAGACAGAGAGTTGTGGTCAATGGGACAGAGTCTAGCTGAAGGCCTGTATCTAGTGGAGTCCCTCAGGGGTCGTTACTGGGACCAGTACTATTCACTATATTCATCAGTGATTTGGATGAGGGAATAGAGTGCTCTGTCAGCAAGTTTGCTGATGACACTAAACTGGGAGGAGTGGCTGACACACCAGAAGGCTGTGCTGCCATTCAGAGAGACCTAGACAGGCTGGAGAGTTGGGTGGGGAGAAATTGAATGAAATATAACAAGGGCAAGTGTAGAGTCCTTCATCCGGGGAAGAACAACCCCATGTGGCAGTATAAGTTGGGGAGTGACCTGTTGGAGAGCAGTGTAGGGGAAAGGGACCTGGGGGTCCTGGTGGACAGCAGGATGACCATGAGCCAGCAATGTGCCGTTGTGGCCAAGAAGGCCAATGGCATCCTGGGGGGTATTAGAAAGGGGGTGGTTAGTAGGTTCAGAGGGGTTCTCCTCCCCCTCTACTCTGCCCTGGTGAGGCCACATCTATTGTGTCCAGTTCTGGGCCCCCCAGTTCAAGAAGGACAGGGAACTGCTTGAGAGAGTCCAGCGCAGAGCCACAAAGATGATGAAGGGAGTGGAACATCTCCCTTCTGAGGAAAGGCTGAGGGAGCTGGGTCTCTTTAGCTTGGAGAAGAGGAGACTGAGGGGTGACCTCATTAATGTTTATAAATATGTAAAGGGTGAGTGTCATGAGGATGGAGCCAGGCTCTTCTCAGTGACATCCAATGATAGGACAAGGGGCAATGGGTGCAAGCTGGAACATAGGAGGTTCCGCATAAACGTGAGGAAGAACTTCTTCACAGTGAGGGTAACAGAGCACTGGAACAGGCTGCCCAGAGAGGTTGTGGAGTCTCCTTCTCTGGAGACATTCAAAACCCACTTGGATGCGTTCCTGTGTGACCTGATCTAGGTATTCCTGCTCTGGCAGGGTGACTGGACTAGATGATCTTTTGAGGTCCCTTCCAATCCCTAACATTCTGTAATTCTGTGATTCTGTGATTTTATATTTTAAATGAACTTCTGTTTGAGCTGCAAGTTTTCTGTTCAGAGATTCTACAGATAAGACTGTTAGACATTAAAAAGACTAGAGAGGGTTAGGAGGTGTGTTTCTGGAAAGGTGTCTTTTACTTTCAGCTTGCAGAAAAAAAATTTAGTTGTGGTTATATACTGTTCAGATATAAACTCTGTAGGTAAATCTTTTTTACCATGTGAATGAAAACATTTCATGGTCTAGAAAAAGATAATGTGATCTTTTAAGACCTAACACCAAAAAGACTATTCACTATATATATACGCCTTTGGGTAGCAGGCTGGTGAGCATTCTGAACATTTTCTATGTGATACCAGAATGCTCTTGTTTTCACAGCTATGAACAGTAGTTAGCAAGCATGCAGCAAAGGGAGAAGAATAAGAAAAGCTAGAGTCTCTTCTACAAGGTTAAGAAATGGTTCTGTGGTTTAGAAATTGACCCTTGAGAAGGAGGTGACAGTGGGACATCCAGCCTAGTGCATCTGGCTGATCACCAGTACCAAGGTGAGAGCTGGCTCATTGTTTCTGCCATGATGCTAAACAATTAAAATTTTTATTATGTTTTTATGATAATGATCATCCTAGTATAAAGCTAAGCAACTAACGTTTTTCAGGTTCAGAAGAACATGACTATTTGAGAGACTGTTTTCACTGTGGGTTGATCAAGTAAATGGAAAAGCCCAGTTAAGTCAACAGAAAGACTTTGGATACTTTTAATGGCATTTGCATTGTGGCTGTGATTGTTTTGAGTTTTTCTTCTATTGTCATAATGGTCCTCCTACTTCTAGAAAGAGCATGGTATTAAGACAGCAGATCCCTTCTTAAAATGCCTTCTCTTACCAATGTTGTGTGGTAAATGTGCTGTCATAGCCAGTGCCCTAGTGTTTGGGTTCACAGTGCAACCAGAACACAGCAGCCTCTGAACCATCTTTCTTCAATATTGCTGCTGCTTATGTTCATTGACTTAAGGTGGTGTCCTTAATTCACTTCTGTGAGGCATACAGCTACAAATATCTGAGCTGGAGCTTCTACATCTTGAAATGAAAACCTATTTCGTACACAGTGTTGTAGCTTCAGCCCTTCTCTGTTATTATTATTTGGGAAGTTGCTATCTCTGGTTTTGTGATTACAACCCCAGTCGAAAGCACTGCGTATGTATCTGTCAGATTTAAAAGTCAGCTCCCCAGCTGAGGTATTGACACATAGATTTTAAAAAGTTATTTAAAAAACCTTATAAAAGTATTTTACCATATTTTTGCTCCTCATTTTTCTTTGAGATTAAATTTGCAGCAAACATTTTACACTGGAGATTTATTTCTTCAGTAAAACATGCAGTAAATGGAGTTCCTGTGTAACAGGAGAATCCTCTGCAGCTGTAAATGCAGGGCTGGTAGCAGGGTCTGTGATCCCTCACTGGCTGGAGCGTTTTGGTTTGGACTGTAGTACCCCATACCCAACAGCCTCAGGTGCACTGGGAGTTAAATCCCGTTTGCTCCAGACATAGCTGTAGCTGAGTAACAGCAAAACAGATTACCTTTCTTACACGGTGGTATTTATTGGTTGTTTTTCCATAGTAGAAAAAGAGAGGAAGGTGTTACCATCAGCCACGTCTACACTACAGCGTAGCTTGCCGGGCAGTTGTGCCATTGCTTGTACAAGCTGAGCGGGGTCATCCAGGCACTCCAGCCTGGTGCTGCAGGAAGGGTGGCTGAGGCCAGCACCTGGGTATCATCATGGGCAGCTTTGTGGCTTGACTCTGCATGGCTTGACTCTCTGCTGACCTGTGGCGTGCTTCACACTACCACTGTGTGCTTCCACGGCAAAGGGAAAAATAAAACACTCGATGCTCCTGCTGCATCTAGCAAAGTACAGAAACAGTTTTCTGTTTCTGTAGGTTTTCCCCTCTCCATTCTTGGAATAAAATAAAATAAAAATCTGATAGGTTGATTGTAAGGATGTGGACCTGTTGGAGCATGTCCAGAGGAGGACTGCCGCTGTGACACTTGGCTGGTGGTAAAGCTGTTGCTTTTCCCTAAGAATTCCAGGCTCAGGAACTCCTGGCAGTGCTCAGCACCTCGCGTACAGCTTTCTCTCACCCGTGCGATGGAAGCACATGGCCAAGCCCACACAGAGCTTGTTAGCTCTGGCGATATCAGAAGTAAAGAGTCCAGAGGAGGCCCTGCTAGGTATCTGATGTTTATTTCTGACCAGCTGTCATGCCAGGCCAGGTAGCAAGGGAGCGGGCCGCGCCCGCCAGGTTCTTTATCAAGGGACACAGACAGGGGAGGGACCATAGCTGAGGGCCAATGTAGTGTGACCCAAGGTTAGAGTGACCGTCTGGCTGCTGGCCAACCAGGGGGACCCTCCTCACACAGGTCACAAGACCAGGTGAGGAGGTTCCTGGCTTGTGGGGGGTGCCAGATCTTTGAATTCACCCACCACCGAGCTGCTGGGCTCCCTGGTCCCCCAGGCATCCCAGCTGGTGGCTCGGGGACTACAACAGAGGGCCACAAAAATGATCAGAGGGCTGGAGCACTTCTGCTATGAAGACAGGCTGAGAGAGTTGGGGTTGTTCAGCCTGGAGAAGGCTCCAGGGAGACCTTATAGCAACCTTCCAATACCTGAGAAGCACCTATAAGAAAGCAGGGGAGGGATTGTTCACGAGTGCATGTAGCAATAGGATGAGGGGTAATGGCTTTAAACTAGAAAAGGGTAGATTTAGGTTAGATGTAAGGAAAAAACTTTTCAATATGAGGGTGGTGGATCACTGGAACAGATTGCCCAGGGAGGTGGTGTAGGCCCCATCCCTGGAGACATTCAAGGTCAGGCTTGATGGGGCTCTGAGCAGCCTGATCTAGTAAAGATGTCCCTGCTCACTGCAAGGGGGTTGGACTAGATGACCCTTGAGGGTCCCTTCCAACCCAATACATTCTATGATTCTGTGATTGGGTTTGGGGCTTCTCCCTGCCCCCCTCCCACCCCACTGAAAATACTGGAGAGCTAGATGGAATTGTTGGGGAGCTACTAATTTCATGGCATCTTCTGTATATAGCTAGCCAAAAGAAAGCTGATCAAATGAGTGTTCTGCAAGGCTAAGGTCTATTTTCCAAGCGGTTTTGTTGTTGCTGTTTTTTTTCTTAACTTACATTTGAATCCCAACACTTGAGAAGGAGAATGAAAGAAAAATATTCTATTCTGCTTTTTCTTTTCAAACAAGTGCTCAGTCTTATGTCTTTTGGTTCCTTTCCGAAGGCGAGACTGATATTCATTTATATATGCTGAGGAACAGAAAGAGAAAAGAACAAAAGTAGTATTGGGAGAAAGGGAAAAACACCAATTTCTTCTCTGTTGTAGTAAAGAATCAAAGTCAGAACTCTTTTTTTATCCCCTCTTTTCCTGCCACAGATAACCTTTCAAGCTAAAGTGGCGCATATAAAAATACCGATTCGACTCCATTTATGCCAGCTGTTGCCTCTGTATTTTTCCTCTGCAGCATTCTTTGTGAATTGTCTTATGCCATAACTCTGGAAAGAGACTCTGTTATTCATAACATTATTTCAATGGAAAAGACTTCTTTAATAGCAGTCAGATCCAAGATAAAATGCCTTAGGGCAGATATCATAACCAGATGGGGACAGAAGGCTTTAGATGTGATGTCTGTATTTTTCAAGACACCTTAGACTTTTAGCTTCAGAAATACATCTTCAGTTACTTCTCTTTGCTCTTCCTGGACCCTCCAAGGCAATTGTACAATAAAGTTTTCCTAGCTTGCAGAACCAAAACTGTATGTCTGCCCACATTTTCACTGCTTTTCTCTCCCTCAGAAGTCTTGAAGTAGATCAACTAAAGGTTCTCTGTTTTTTCCCAGTTCTCCTGGTCTGGGAGCAGACATGATTAGTGTGGATTTGGGTAGGGCTGACTCCGTATTTTAATACACTGAAGTTCTTGTGTAGTGTATTGGATAGGATATAATTTAATAGAAGTTGGCAAGACTGGAATGTTTGGACAGAGCCATTCACAGCAGTGCAGAAGGTAAGAATTGAAGAGTACGTTTTTTAAATTCTGCTTGTGTCCTGCCCATGGTTATCCTGCAGCAGGGAGAGGGAAATGAAGTCTTTGCATACTTCTGGAGAAATGCATTATTAACAACAGTACCACAACAAGGCCTCTGTGCTTCACAATGTGTTTTACTTCACAGGTACTGGCCTAAAACCATGATATGTTTGTGTCTCGATGCATTTGAAGACATTTCAGAAGAAAACAGGAGTGTCTGCAGCATTTTCACAGACAAAAGCGTGTGTGTGTCTGCACATACTGTTTCAATGTAACACAGTGACATGATTAATATTTGCCTGAGCTACTACAGAGACCAGGGAATAGTTCTTCTAATTTTAGCAGTGCATATGATCAGCTGGCCAAGGATGAGACAAGACGCATAACCAGAGTGTTTGTACTGCTTGGTATTTGCTGCAATGCTTCTATGTGTATTGGGGGTGAATGGGGTAGGAATCTTTTGCTCACTTGAGGTCTCTGGACATGAAGGCTTGCCTTTCTGGCTGCAGGGCAAATAGATACAGCTTCCTCTGTGGTTAAGATGAGATACTTGCTTGTGTAGGACTTTGTACTCGCCCACCAAAGCTAGGGAGTAAGGGCGTCCATGGTTCATCTGGGTCCTAAGGAAGAAGGGCTGCACTCTTATCAGGTGTTTATTCATTTCCTTTTCATGAGATTTTTCTTTTCTTTTGAAACCGACAAAACCATTTTTGTTGCTTGAAAACAGCCCTGCATTTTGCTTTGTTCCATGCTTAACAGGCACACCCATTTTGGACCTTCCTCTGAGACAGCAAAATGCACAAACGCCTGGCACAGCTCCTGCACACTGCATCAGTGTTGTGGTGGTGATGGTAGATTGCATGCCTGATCCTCATTTGTCTTAATGTATCAAGAAACATCTCCAGACATCAACTCATAATACTGGGATTGTGTTGGTGGAGTGCTCACTCTGTTGTTTTAAGAACTAATAGGCAGTCAGCTCTGCACAATCTCATGCTTGTGGAGCGGTAGCTATGAACTGTGTCCTGGTAGTGCTGCCAGCTTAAGATGAGGACTAAAGGGATTTAATTGTGAAGACACTGAGCTGCCTGCAGGTGTTGTGGAGGGATTCATTGTCAGTGTGGTTATTTTTTAATTATTATTTATTTTTGATAGGGTTTTGCTGAGCAATCTCAATACCAGTCCATGAAGAAGAAAAAAATAATATCTGAGATTTAATTTTGGCTCTCATGACTTAACATGAGATTTGCATGTCTTTTTAGAGGTTTTATGGATATTTTTTTCCAAAGATGCATAAATTCATAAGTCCTGGGACTTCCAAAGAGCCTGTTCCTCCCTCCCCCAGCTAATACTTATGCATTGTGCCCGAAGATAGCTTAGAAGAGCTGCCTGACTTCACTGGCGTAGTGATGGGAGAATTGGGGATGTTCCTGGGTCGGAAGACAAGGACCAAGGCAAGCAGAAGAAAAGAACTGGGAAAAACAGGAGAACAGGTAAAATGGAAGGAGCCTGAATTGGGTGAAGTGACTAGAAGTAGACTACATGGTATGAGAGTAGGGACAAACCTAGGTGCAAGCAGGAAGGAAGAGTGATCAACCTAGGGCGAGGAGCTGTGGGGTGTGGAAGGAGAGTTGTCTGTCTGCGGCAAACAGAGACAGGATAACAATCTGGGAACAGAGCACTGAATTTGGGGAGGATGAGGAGATAATTCATAAAGTATGCTCTGTCTCATTCTCTCTCTGTCAGTGGAAGTCCCAGAGACTCTTTCCCTGCCTGACATCAAGGCAGTCCTGCTGGTAGGAGCTATGTGCACTTAATGTGCTTAAAGTATGTATGTACCCATGTATTTTTGCTTCCACTCTGGTATTTAGATGGCTATTTTGGGTGCATCTGTGAGTAAATACCATGGCATACTGAGACTCTGGTCTTTCAGCAGAAACATGTGGTCGGGGTGTGTGGGGGTGTTTGTGTCTGCCGAACAGCCTGTTCACACTGCAGGACGGAGATACCAGTGGCTCGGGTCAGCCCCACTTATGCGGCTGTGGCCGTGGCTGTGTCTCTGTCCTGTGCTTTTCCTGTGCCAGAGAAGGTGGGTTCTCCCTGAGCAGCATCCTCCTCCCGCCTGCTGCTCGGGGTGTCCTGCGGTAGCCAGAAGCCTGCAGGATCGCCATGAAAGCGGTTATACTGTCTGTACACAAAGCTTTCCTTAAGCATGCCAAGGAAACTGGAAAAACAGGAGCGCTTTTTTTTTTTTTTCCTTATTTTTTTGCCCGCTTCTCCTAAACCTTTTCAGTACAACAGTAAGTCACTTCCTGTCGTTGCAGTAAGTTGAGACTCTGTTTTTCTCTCCCCCGCCAGTCTCCTGAGGCTTATATTCCTTTAAGAGGACGTGGCCTCCAAACCTCGCCTTTTAAAAACGAAGCACAGCAAAGCGCACTTCGGGCTGCCGTAGCAGCCTGCTGCGCCCCGTGGGGCGGACCCCGCTCCCCGGGCGCCGTGCGGGGCGGCGTGCGGGTGTGGGCGGCTCGGCCTTGGGGGTGAAGAAGGAGAAAGCCGAGAGGGAGGCAGGGCTTCGGCGTGTGACACATGAAGCTGGGGCAGCCATACGTGGCTGGAAAATTTGCAGCGTGGGGCAGAGTCATGTGGCTAATTCAGGTAACCGGAAAGCTGGCTCTTGTTATTCCTTCAGCTCACAACTCGCAACAGTTGTTTTTCTTTTTTTAATTTTTTTTTTCCCAAGTGGGATGGGAGGAGCAGGTTGTACAGCGGCGCTGCGCTATAAATTCTCAGCGCAAGGAAGCCCAGTGGATCTGATGAAGTTTTATTTAGATTGCTTTCGGGACAGGCGAGTCCTGTGTCTGGAGGGCAGACGGGTTTTACTCCGTCTCCGGCAGCAGTGGGATTTGAGACCCTGCTGGAAGGGGGTCCTGCTGCCTGTCTTGGTGCTGGGGGCTTCGTACAGTTTAAAACGAAAGAGGCAGAGGCACTGGTGGAAGTAACGTGAGCTGAGAGCAAACTGGTATTGCTGCTCGTGTGGCAGCAGTTCCCAAAGTCATAAAACAGCAGCAGATCTGCGTGAACTCTAATGGCATCGGTTGCATAAGGAGCAGGGTTGGAGTTCCCGTCGCCTGCTCGAATGCACCCTCTAGAGAAGTTGGTGTCTGGGTGATTCATACGGTACGTTGTAATCCTGTGGTCTTTATGTGACAGCGAGGAGGGTGTGGAAGCTTGGCGTGACAGAGGAAGACTGGAGGGATTTGGGGAAGGACAGCTTTGAGCTACTAGCTGTGCCACCTCTGTGCCCCTTTGTTAACAGACGTTATCTGTGTGTATGCATGTGTACACATTTATGTGGGTATGCACTTCTCAGCATTTGAAAACCTACTGATTAACTTTTTAAAAGTTAATCAGGATTTAGTGTTGAGGGTCAGTCAGCGGAAAGCTGGTCTGCTCGCTGAGCTGCAGCAGCAGTTTCTGCCTCTGGCGCGCTGTGAGCGCCCGTCTTTCTGTGCTTGTGCTTCATTGCATAGTTTACTGAGACATCATTTCTTTTCCAGTGCTGATTTTCTTTCTTCTTTTCCAGAAAAAGAGGAAGTTGCTATAAATGGAGAAGATGAAAAAGAGCAGAAAGACCCCTATTTTGTGGAAACGCCTTACGGGTACCAGCTAGACTTGGATTTTCTGAAGTATGTGGATGATATACAGAAGGGGAATACCATTAAGAAACTAAACATCCAAAAGAAGAGGAAAGGCATACTAGCCTCAGCAGGTACCAAGAACTCTGGTGGCCAGTGCAGTGGATGGACCTCCACAGAGTCTCTCTCTTCATCAAACAGTGATGAGAACAAGCAATCTTGTTTGGCAGCGAGGAGTCAAGTAACTTTGTCCATCACTGCGAGACCCTCAGTTTCCTTTGAAGCATCTCCTTCCTACTTAACTGTCCCCGAGAATAAGCAGCTTCCTCCTCCTTCCCCCCAGCCTCCTCGGCACAACCTCCATGTAACAAAAACCCTCATGGAAACGCGGAGGCGACTCGAGCAGGAGAGGATGATGCAGGTCACGCCTGGAGACGTCCGCAGGCCCCGGCTTTCCAGCTTTGGAGGCATGGGCTCCACGAGCTCCCTCCCCTCTTTTGTGGGATCCAGTGGGTACGGTCATATGTCTCAGCAGCTGCAGAATGGCTATCAGGGGAATGGCGACTACGGCGCCTGCTTCAGCTCCTCCTTGGGCAGTTCCATTCGTCACAGCCCCATGAGCTCAGGAATATCCACGCCAGTCACCAATGTGAGCCCAGTGCATCTGCAGCACATCAGGGAGCAAATGGCAATTGCCCTCAAGCGTCTTAAGGAGCTTGAGGAACAAGTCAAGACCATTCCTGTGCTGCAGGTCAAAATTTCAGTGTTACAGGAAGAGAAGAGGCACATGATGGCTGAACTCAAAAACCAGAGGAAAGCCACTCAAAATGACACATATGGTTTCAGAAAGCGATCATACAGCACGGGAAATGCAGAGCAGTGGGAACACATGTCCCAGGTGAGAAGAGGTGGAGAACTGTATATAGATTGTGAGGAAGATGTGGAGAGTGTGGAGCAGAGCTCTCAGAGGATAGAGGAGTTCAGGCAGCTGACTGCTGAGATGCAAGCCCTGGAGAAAAAAATCCAGGATAGCAACTATGAAAGTCCAGCAAACCTTTGGGTGAACAGAGAAAGCCTGACAAAAGAAGCCCGATCTGTTGCTGTAGGTGCTGATGAGAACATGAACGATGTGGTTATATACAGCAGATCTGCGAGGCAACACAAAGAAGTAGCTGTGGGGACTGAGAAAGAAATGAAAGAGTCTGGGGTTGGTGTAACAGAGGCTATGCTTGGCTTGTCTACAGAGGTTGAGAAAGAGATAGAGCTTCAGCAGCAGACCATTGAAGCCCTTAAGGAGAAGATTTACAGACTAGAGGTTCAGTTAAAGGAAACGACCCATGACAGAGAAATGACCAAATTAAAACAGGAGCTGCAGGCAGCTGGGTCTAGGAAAAAAGTGGATAAAGCCGTGATGGCTCAGCCCCGTGTCGTCAGCAGGATGGTGGAAGCCGTCGTACAAATAAGAGACCAAATGGTGGGAGACCACGTGGATGTCGCCGATTCATCAGCGGGAAACCACCTGCAGACAAGCAGCATCGGCACCTCCTGCAGACCTACAGTGCGGAGCACAGCTGTGGGCCCTGAACTGCTGATGAGCCAGTGGCTGGTGAGGGAGAGGGCAGGGGTGCGAGACCAGAGCACGGGGAGGTCCATTGAGCTGTGTGATAAGGCGGTGGGCACAGAGACAAGTGTCTGTGAGACAGGCATCAACACAGAGGAGCTGGCAGGAGTGCCAAGCCCCTGCCAGACAGCGGAGGCAGTTGTAGCAGTGAGGTCTGTGGGCTGCGGGGATTGCTCTGTGGACGTGGTGGTGTGCACCCCCAACGAGTGTGTGTCCTGTGAAACAGCCACAGAGGCTGTGCCCAGGGCAGAGGCAATGGTGATGGCCGTCCCTTCTACAGCTAGCCGGCATACCAGCACCGCTTTGGAGATGGTGAGCCAGTGCACTGGCACAGAGGTGACCTCTCTGTCAGACTGCGGGACAAACACCACTCTGAGCAGCTGTGATAAGCAGACGAACACGAAGAGCGTGGAGACGCGGAGCGTGGCAGTAGGAGATGGCCGGGTGAAGGACATACACCCGTCTGCTAAAACGCGTTCGGTTGGCGTGGGCACCTTGCTCTCTAGCCACCCTGGCTTTGAAAAGTCCTCTTCTATAAAAACCAAAGACTGTGGTGTTGGGCAGATAAACATTCATGAGAACTACCTGGTTGGTCTTAAAATGAGGAGCATTGCCTGTGGACCCCCTCCATTGCCGGTTGTGCCAGCTGGCACCAGGAGCATTGGTGTTGGTGGAGAATCTGTGTGTGAGCCGGTGAGTGGTCTGTTGGAAAGCCCTCTGCCTCCGCCTGAACTGAGGACGGGCTTGGATCACTACATCGAGCGTGTGCAGAAGTTGCTGCAGGAACAGCAGATGCTGCTTGCTGAAAATTACAGTGAATTGGCAGAAGCCTTTGGGGAGCCCCACTCCCAGATTGGATCTCTTAATTCGCAGCTTATCAGCACCCTCACCTCCATCAACTCTGTCATGAAATATGCCAGCACAGAGGAGCTGCGGAGCCTGGACCTTCAGAAGCAGTGCATGGAGAGAACCGCCACATCAGGTAAGCCCAGTGTCTGGGCAGACTTTTAGTCCGCTTCTTGCCAGAGCCACAGGTTGGTCATCTGCTAGGCTCTCTCATAGCCTGGAAGCAAGTGTGTAGTCCTCCCCGATGAAACACAGAACGTAACGTTTGTGCTGAATGTGCCCATTGGGTATTCTATCCAGCCCACCACTGGTAGCTGAAAAACTAGAGGTGGTATTATCTCTCCCAGTCCAGCAGGTTCTGAATGGCATGATGATGGTGATGAAGATAATGATGGCTCTGACCATTCAAGAGAGGTATCTAAAAGTATGCCAGATTTGACTGCTGTGCAACGTGTTGACTTTGTTTTATAACTTTAAGAGTATTTGATGTTAATGCCTGTGGGTTTGGAATTTTGTCCTTCCTTTAAACTTGGCATGCAGTTATTAAAAACTGTCAGATTTTACAGAGTTGAAGATCACATTCAGCATCTGTATCAAACTGACTTGTTTCCACAAATGTTTCCCTGGATTTTGTAGTGTTCATTCCATTGCCTTAGTTGCTTGTACCTCTCAGCCAGGGAGCTGTGGGGTGCTTTCCCCATTCCAGCAGGGCTGATCCCTTTATAATAGGCAACTCCAGAGTGCTTCAGAGAAACCACATCTTGCATCTTCTCTGTTCCAAAAGCTGTTTGTCCTAATGCCTAATTACAGCCTCATGTTTGAAAGGCATAAGCTGTAATTACTGCTGGAGGTTTTGGTGACACTCAGGAAAGGCAAGAATTGAGGTTTAAATACTCCTTGCATTTTATTTATTAACTTTAAAATCTATACAATTAATTTGAGGGATTTCTTTATTCCCTGGGGTAAAGTTGCATACTTTTTTTTTTTCATTATTATTTTGAGGTGTCCGATAGTCTAGTTTAAAACTTAGTTGGTTTTTTTAATACCTTATTGGTGAATCCAAGCACATTACAATTAAATTTATAAATGTTGGCTTAGTGGAAACCAGTATGTGATCCCTAGCGGTGACTGCTAGATACCATCTTCTTGGCCATGCCATACAGGGACCAAAACAAGAGATTAAGGAAATGGGAGAAACTTGTGCAAATTCATCTGTATCATGAGCGCTGAACTGCAAAAAAAATCCTGAGGAAATACCATTTAATGTCAGTATAATATTGGCTAATGCACTGCTACATAAAGCTCTTCCAGCTTATTTACTGTCTTTAAATTTACCTATATGTTAAAAGGCAGCTTGGTGAATCTTATTCTTTTTAATGTTCATCCACTAAATGGAACTATCCATTAAATGAGCTGAAGTAAAAATTTTAGGTTCCCATAATAACGCAATAAGCAACATTTATGTAGCGGTAAAGAAAATGTATGATATCCTGTCTGTGTACATGCAATATGATACTATATATGCAACATTATTATCTTTCTTGCATGCACTTTCTATTTTAGGCTTCTTACAAGTAATGCTACTATAATAATGACAGCGTCTAGCAGATACCAGAAGTATCCTTAAAAACAGTGAACCAGAATTTTTACTAGCTGTAAATCCTCCTTTCCCTGCTTTACTGCACAGTATCAAATGTGTAGTCTAGAGACTTGAAAGTATTTAGACACAGGTGGAGCAATGGATCATATTTTACTAAAGATGTTCTTACTCGGATTCAGATTTCACATTCTTGATAAAATTATTCTGGAATAATTTTATTTTAACTTCTAATGCCATTATCTTTAGCTGTGGATGCTGAGCGTAAAATCTTTTTATTTTTAGTCTCTGGTGAGAACTACGTGCCAGAACTGTGTGCATAAATCAAGCACTGGGCTGTAACAGTTTAGACCCACGGAGAACTGGAGCGAGAGGCAGTTCATTAGCCTGAAATGTTTCCCCTTTTTTTCTGTTAATTTCGAAAATACTGTCTTTGTTACATTGACCTGCTAGTCCTGCTGCCTGTTCCTGTTGTTTTACAGATCATGTATTACTTATTTCTGTAGAAGGATTTTTGCTGAATGAAGCACTAACTTAAATAATTCTCTAAGCACTGGAACTAATAAAGCCTTTTTTTTTTTTTTTTTTTTCCCATGCATTAGTATCTCATGATAATTTGTAAGCCCTTAGTAAGTCTTTCCTCACATTTAGGTCTCTTGGATGTAGCTTTCCAGGTGTCTTGTGTGTGAGCTCAACCAGCACCCCTTTCTCCAGGCCTGTCATCTCAGCCTGATTTCTCTAAAGCTTGTATAAATACAAAAACCCTTCAGAACACTGAGTCTCTAATTTGATTTGGTTAAAATGAGCAATTGAGTTTAAGTTATTGAAAGGATCATGACCTTCTAAGCCTAGGTTCCTTAGAAAAACAGGCTGAAAATAGAGGCAGAAGTGTCTGGTTTCAGATTAGCAGCAGTAGTGTCATCTTTAATATTTTATTCAAAGAGCATTCTTAGGAAGTGACTCTTATGGGCCAGGTCCTTTTAGGGTAAAAATACCCGTCCTGGCTTTGAGGCATGTGATTTGGATACCAGTTTACAATGTTAAAGGGTTAGTGCTCTGTACTGATAGTGATTCTCCTCCACTGCTCTCGTGAGACCTCAGCTGGAGCACTGTGTCCAGCTCTGGAGCCCCCAACACAAGAACGGCATGGACCTGTTGGAGTGGGTTCAGAGGAGGGACACGAAGATGATCAGAGGGCTAACATGTACCCTGTGGGGACAGGCTGAGAGAGTTGGGGTTTTTCAGCCTGGAGAAGAGAAGGCTCTGGGAAGACGTTATAGCACCTTCCAGTACCTGAAAGGGGCTATAAGAAAGCTGGGGAGGGACTTTTTACAAGGGCATATAGTGATAGGATGAGGGGTAATGGCTTTAAACTGGAAGAGGGTAGATTTAGACTAGATATTAGGAAGAAGTTGTTTACTGTAAGGGTGCTGAGACACTGGCACAGGTTGCCCAGGGAAGTTGTGGATGCCCCCTCCCTGGAAGTGTTCAAGGCCAGGCTGGATGGGGCTTTGAGCAACCTGGTCTGGTGGGAGGTGTCCCTTCCTTTGGGGGGTGTGTTGGAACTAGATGATCTTTGAGGTCCCTTCCAACCCAAACCATTCTATGATTCTATGATACCTGAGGCAGCACATCAGGCAAATTGTCAGCTTTACAGATTTTTCTCCCCGCTAGTGCTGGGGGGAGGGGCATGTGCTGCCGGGCCATCTGCCATCTCGCAGCCCCTGACATAGCCTGTGGCAGGCGATGGAGACACAGGCGTGAGAGCCGGAGTCTGCTGAGCGGGACGCGGGCTGGCTGTGCAGCTGGCATCCTTAGATGCAAGTCACGCGGACCTCTGAGATGATCTCTGAGGTGGATCTGTTAGCAATTAGTATATTGCCTATTGCAAAATAAACACCTTCACTTCTGTAATTAAGCAACTCCTGTTTATATATGCACTGTCTTTCAGAAGCCTTACTGACTCAGGGAAATCAACCCCCTGGCCAGATGAGCCAATTTCCACTCCGCAAAGTCATTTTAGCCAGCACTGGCACCCTGTCGGTGTCCTGCTGGATCATACAGATGTGGGTGGCAAACCCAGACATTAATTGATCCTTATTTTTAGACCAGACAGCATATAGGAGGACTAAGAGTGGCGAGTGTGTGCAGGTCCTCCATTTATTGTCACAGAATTTTTGAGAAGTTTTAGAAAGTGACGTGTGTGTGGGTGTGATGTGTTTTGCAAAATATCAGCTAGAGGCCTAGTGTCACTTGAAGGGGTTTTAATTACACAGACTTTTTACAGGTCTTGGTAGATGGATGTCTTTCACAGGTAAGAACTTCGCAAGAGTGGTATTTAAAAACAACTGCTCTACCATTGCTCTGAAAAATTACCTGAGCATATTTGACCTGAAAATGCACGATCACTCTGCATGAGTGTTCTTTGGAGTATGAGTTTTACAGTTACTTTTTGGAGCAATCCTGACTGAGCACACCAGTGGAAGCATTCCAGGAAGGAGGAATGAGGAAGGAGGCAACTTTTTGAATTAAGACTTGAGGGAGTGAAAGGAAGTGGGAAGCCAGTGGTGTGAGAAAAGTCTTTGATGTGAGGAAAACATGATGTGCCATCTGGTAGAAAGATCTTTCAAGGCTTTCAATTCTTAACTTTCACCCAGAGCTGGAGAGGCAGGTTAAGGGATGATGGAAAGACTGAAGGAATAATGATGGTGTGAGAAGCACCTAGTTATCCAAAGCTGGTGTGCAGGATTAGAGGTGTTGTGGTCATGGTTGTCTTTGTCTGTGTCATCATTCATAATGCAAAATCAGCAGGGAATTGGAAAAATTGTTTTCTCTTTACAGCTCTTCTATTCAACAAAGTTTGTAGTGTTTTCTCTCAAAGGTAGTGTAGCTTGATGGGTTGGTACCCCCCTTCCTGGCAGCATGGGTCACTGAAGTGCAGTGGAAGGAAGGCTTGAGGCTGGCCTGAGGCTCAGGAGCTGATGCTGTTCAAGGTGCAGGCATGTTGGTGGACCCTGCAAAGCTGTGGGCTGAGACATATCACTCTGGTTGTCTACCTCTACACAACTGAATGAAGCCCTCAGCTTTACCTCTGCCACAGATGCATGCTTTAATCACCAGGTGAAGTTTCTGTACAGTTTGTGTAACAAAGAGGATCCATCCATCTCTCTTCTGGGGAGAGGGTGACTGACATAACATGAAGCATTTTTCATATTCTGTGGAAGGTAGTGAGTGCATGGTGCAAAACAGTCATGTAAGTGGTCCCATCTGTGTGCCAGATGAGTTCTGTTTATTCACATGTGCCTGGCTGGCATCTCAAAGAATACAGTGCGTCCTCTGCCTTTTTTGTGTGGCAGGTGGTATCTGTTCACCTGCTAGTTGTGATAACATACAAAGCTCAAATGCCTCTGCCATTTGAAAATGATATCGACCTCTTTATTAGGAGCTGAGGCGTTTACCATTGTTTTTTTCTATTTTAAATACCCGTCTGGTTATATCAGAAGAGAAGTGGAGACCTGGTCAGTAATTGTCCTATAAAGACATTATTCAAGTGAAACTCCATAAACCTCTTTAAGAGGTTTGGTGTACCTTCCCTGGTCATGTGTTAACACAAGCTTATTATTGCTATCATTAGAACATTGGCGGTTTTCATTCTGTGGCAGCACTGCATGTAGTGTTTGAATCTGAAATCTCATTTCTGCTTCAGGTAATAAGAGTATAGTTTGCCACAGTATAAATAATTATTTCTTTCAAATCTGTTGCTGCTTAGAGAGTGGCAAGCTCCATCCTGCTAGTGTGTCTGTTAGAGTGACTTTGGTAAAACTCCAGTTCCCTCCCCGTGCTGCTGCACATGGACACAATGTTCAGGCACTGAGCTTTGCTCAGAGTTCATCTCCCCATGGTAACAGGCATGTCTATGAATGTTTAGTGGCAGGAGATTCCCAATTTTCTAAGCAAGTGTTGTTGTATTTCCGCAACAATAAAGCGTCAGCTGAGCAGATCAACTCATAGATGAGAAAGAAAGAAAAGCTCTGAGGTTACTCTCCTGCTGTGCCCAGCATCATGAGATGCTTTGATCCACCACTCATCAGGGAAATTAAGGATGGCTTTCACTGAGCTTCACACGCAGTTGTCTTGGAAAAGAGAACATTACATAAATAAGATAATTAGCTGCTTCCCAGACATGTGATTTTTTTATGTTCAATCTTGTTCAATTAAAGAAATTGGGTTTGACTTCCAGTTTCAACAAACTGGCTTCACAGGCTAGTTTGGGGATGGGAAGCAGCTTCTCAACACAAAGAAAATAGTTAAAGCGAGAGTGAAAAATGAAATAGAGATTGTTCTTGCAATCCTATTAAAGGAACTGTCCTGCTAGAATGAGCATTTTCTCTGGAGCCGAATGATAGTTGCAGCGTTTACCTTCACCTGGGCCCGACATGAGTCTGGCTTCTGTCAGTTTGTCATACAAGAAGTTAATGTGTGACTATTTTTTGTTCTGAAATTTTAAATCCACTGGCTTTTAACCTGGAATGGCTCAAAAGTGCCTTTTTAAATGAAATGGCGCTTAGTCTTTGAAAGGTAACACATTTATCAAGTGGATGGTTTAATATCAATCGTTGTAAATGTTTAAACCTAACGTTTGCTCATCACTGCCTTTTTATTTACCTTAGTAGAATGTGGGTTTTTTCTTCAATAGCTCTGTTGCATAGACCAAGTGGAAAGTGGATTAAAAATAATTTATATGAAAAAATAACTTTTTGAGGATAAAGCAACTTAATAAGATTCAAGACCACTGGAGAAGACTTTGTTCTTAAGTTACAGTAATTTCATAGGGAGCTTATTGCTACCGTGAAGAAATCATGCAGTGTGAAAGAGAAGTATTTCCTTGGTGTATATGCTCCAGACAAAATTTATGCACTGTCTTTAATAGAGAGTGTATAAGTAGTATCATTGACTGTTATAAACATGTTGTGCAAATAAATGATTGCACTGATCAACAAGTTAAAAATAAAATCTCTGTGCAGCTACCACACAGGCAGCAAGCTTGTGCCCTTTTTTTTTTAGCTAAAAGCCTGTGATGTTCCAGCCAGAGAGCTAGGTTCTCATCCTGATGATATTTAATTCCCTTGGCCTCGTTTGCACTTCCCTTGATTTCCAGTGTTATAAAAGTACTGTCAAGAAGAAGCATTTTTATAGTAATACTTAGGTTTGCTTCCATCTGACTAAATGGAATTTTGCAAAAGCAGGTCAGGCCTGCTTCTGTTATCATGAGTTCAGTGCAAACTCAGGGGAAAAAAAATACTGTTCAAAATTCACCCAGTGAATTTCCTGAACCAGCTTACTACATGACTACTCATGCTTTTATAAATGGGAGGGAAGGTCTGCAGTTAGGAAGGGAAACAGCATCTCAATAACAATAAACGGATTTTATAGGTGCCAGAAATGGCATGGTAATCTGCCACTGATGTATAGTAGTTTTGCTGTCACCCTGGTTTAAATTGGTGGGATTTTCAAAGGAAGCACAAATGATTTAGGAGAGCAGGTTCCTTCTAAAAATTTAAAACCAGGTGCTCTTGTTCCCTCAAACCACTGGGGTTAAACCACCGAGAGTGCTGAACCTGTTGGCTGATTTACTGTTAGTGTTGTGCACCACAACCCGGAGTCACGGAGAAGGATTCTGTGCAAGGATACTTGAGATCTGTGCGAGGTGAGATGAAGAGTCTATTTTAAGGTCTATGTAGAGTGGTGGTGATCTTCAGTCAGGGTTTCATTTCCACACTTGAGAAGTGTGACCCTGCAGCCTTGTTGGAGGAAGAGGGAACTGGGCTCATTCAGCTTTTCAGTTTGGGCAGCAGTTGATTGATTAATCTGCTGAATCATTGACCATAGCATTGGATAGCACAGCTGCTCCCTTTGTCCATTTTTGCAAGTGATTTGCACTAGCTTGCTGCTCTCCAAGCATCTTTATATTGGCTGTCTTGTAAAGGGGAACGCCTGAGAGCTGATGTTAAAAGCTAATTAATGACTTGTTGCATTAGTGCTGTGTTGGACCCAAAGCTGTCTTTCCTTGAATTTTGGGTACTGTAGATGCAGTAAGTGTCAACATCTAACACCTGTGTTGGGAGAATGAGTGTATGGGCCAGTTCGTCTAACGCACACTTATTTGTTGTGTGCTTGTCCTCAAGGCTTGATGTCATCCTCTTTTGTCAGGTGCTGGGGGGTGAGCAGGACACCTTTTCTTTGTTTGAAGACATGGACAACCTGCCTCAGCTCCTGAACTCAGTGAGGTGCTTCTTAGCCACTAGGAGATGAACCAGAAGAGGGATCTACTGAGATCTTGAGCATCACTGGCAGGCTTAGCTAGGAGAGAGGCTGTGAGGCAGGGGAAGAAGTCTGCTACTGTCCTCCTTTCTCCCTGTCCTACTCTGCAGCTCCCTCCCCAGCTGTGTCCCAGGGAGGAAGGGAGACACCTGAGGAAGTTCAGACTCTGGCTTTGCAGGGCTGAGCATTGCTGAGGGGGGATGACAGAGCAAACCAAGGTGCCGTCGGTTCACATTGGGTCAGATCCCTGCTCTGCCCCACCAGAGCCCTGCCAGCAGCCCTCAGCTTTGGCACACACAAGCCCACTTGTGTCCCCAGGACACACTACAGTGTTGTCGCAGCTGCCTGTGGAGGAGGACTGTGACTCCTGGCAGGGGACGGAGAGATTTGAGCTGACAGTAAACTCAGGCAACTTCAGAGACTTTGCATATCTCTGCTGCTTCAGAGCAGCTTTCCTCTGCTCCCTCTCCATGTCCTCAGTGGCGAGGCTGGAGCAGAAGGGGTGACCTGGTAAAATCAGCTGAGGCAACCACCACCAGCTGCAGTTGGAAGCAGTTACTCCATTTGGTGCTCTTGAATTGTAGATGTCACGGCTCTCAAGCAAGTGGTGGGAGAGGCGGTTTCCTTGTTTTTCAGCTAAGGGAGTTTTTGGCTTGGTGCTCCATTACCTTAGCAGACATCATCTCCTCAAATGGCAGATGTGGGGTGGTGCTCACTGTCAGGAGGAGACCCAACCAAAGTTGGTCACCACTGTGAAGCAAGGAGGGGTGGGGAAGCGAGGGCAGCACTTCCCTCTTAATTTCCACAAGTGCCTGTTTCATCCTGAGTTGTGCAGGCGCATCTCTAGAGGGGTTGCTCGGGCACAGGAGGCAGTGGAGTGGCTGCCACCTTCACTCCCAGCTTCCCAGAGAGGGCAGAAGCTTTTTGGCTATGCCTGTAGTGACATGTCTGTTGATATCTTGTGGCTTCCCCCTGTAGCTTGGAGAACCTGTAAGCAATGGTGGAAGTGGGCAGTAGGTCTCATTGCTGGAGCAGTCACCTTGGAAATGCATGTGGGGTGAGGCTTGGTTAGGAACTTGGAGAGTTGGATGAGTACTGGAGCAAAGAAGAGGAAGCTGCTAGGAACTGACAATGTTTGGAAAAATCAGCTTCATTATGTCCTGTTACAGGGAAACAAAAGCAGTGAGGTGAAGCAAGAGAGGGGAAAGGCAGTCTAGCAAGAGCAGTAAAGATGTCAGCTGTATTTCTAAAAGTGAATATTGGGAATTTACCTTACTACAATATGTTAGCATCCTGTGCAGTGTGACTCATCTATTTAAATGAGGAGGCTGTGCCTTAATTCTTGATAAATACAAAGGAAAAAACCTATGGAGGCACAAGTGATTGAAGCAAGATTTGAAAGAAAGAAGTTATAGTGTTTAAAGTAAGTTAAGCATTATCTTTTTTTGCCTTGAAATGCTAGCAAGATCACTTAAGGAAGAATGTACATGTAAAAAAACAGTGTGTTCCACAAACAAAAGCATTTGTGCAGCTTTGTAGAGCAGTTGTAATAGCACAGCTGGAGGAACTCCAGGGGAATCTGTAAGAGTCTGTGTGTAATTAGTGCTGTCTTTTAAACACACAAAGGGAAAAATTGAGTGGATGCCAGCAAATCAGGGGAAAAAAAAAAGTATAACCCAAACATTTGGAGTTTGATTTAAGAACAGCTGCTAGCTCACTACAATCCTGTCAAAAAAAAAAAAAACCAAAAAAAAACAAAAAAAAGAAAAAGAAAAAAGAAAGAAATGCAGTGGATGAGTGGGTGGGAGTTTATTGCAGTTGTCTCAGTAACTGGGTAAAATATATAACTTTCAGAATTAGTGGAATGCTGGCAAAAAGGGAAGTTTCCTGAAAAGTTTCTGCTTTCATGGAAAGTGCCATTTCTTAAAAAAAAAAAAAAAAGTAAGAAGAAAAGGGCACTCCTCTTGCAGAAGGAACCTGCAGAGCCCATGAACGTGCTCTTCAGGCATGTCAGCAAGGAGCAGCTCAATGAGTCTGCCCTGAGCCAGGGTGGCAGAAGCTGGGGTCACTGGACATACCAAAAGAGAAGGAAAAGGAAGGACCATTCCTTTCATCCATTTTAAAGCAAACATCTTTGTAGTTTTTCCTTGTATTGCACATTTTCATGGAAAGAAAAACTCACAGCTGTCATGTTTTTTTGGTTTTTTTTCTGAAAGAGATCATGCACTTTTCCTATTGGATCCTCAGAAAACAGTATTGTAAAGCACAAATGTTGCCCTTTTTCTTTTTTCAGTTTGTTTTTTTCCCCCCTGTTGATCGTAGTGTTGACAGAAATGGTTTGGACTCCTTCATGATGCCTACTGTCTTCTCTGGCAGGTGCTACTTTGGAGTACATCCCTCATGGCCAACTTGCAAACGCCCATGTAACTTCAAATTTGCGAACACTGAAATTGGAGCAGGACATTGTGTCTACTCAGGAGGAGAGGAAGACTCCCCTGGTGGAAGCTGTTCGGGGAAGGAAGTCCTTTTCTTCTCAGGACAAAACTCTTGCTCCAATTAACCTGACAGATGACCAGCTTGCCTCTGGTCTCTATGGTAATAACTGGCTCACATTCACCTTTCATGGTGCTGATGGAGTTTGAATATGAAATACAGTTAAAGGAGGTTTTCAGGGTTCTCAAAATTGTGAAAGCAGGGAAAAGATGCAGCTACTGGGAAAGTCAGAGTGTGAGACCCCATGTCTGCAGTGGTTAATTTTTAAATGGCAGATTGTAACTGTAGTGGCAGTGAAATGCCATTTAATGTCTTCATAAGAAAAATGTATTGAGAGATGAAGGGTTAATAAATTTTTTTTTTAAACTTAAATTTGTATGAATGTTTTACCTGTCTTATGCAGTGTCTTTTCTTAAAGTTTTCTAAAGCATCGTAAAGATTAGCAGCATGTTGGAAGATGGGAAAGTTAGGCTAAACTAGTTTTCTGTTTCCAGAGTTGTCTTTGGAAGGGTTCTTCTGTGTTTCCAATGTGCATCTTGCACCATGAATGTATGTTTAAAAAGATTACAAGGCCCAGCCTCAGCTGGTAAATTAAGCAGAAAGCTGTTTGATTGTTTGTTGTGAAAGATTGTCTAAAGCTGCTGCAGTCAAAGCCGGCTACAGATTTGTACTGTTACGTGTGTTTTGTCTCCCTTTTCAACAGTGTGTACTAATAATGAAAATACACTCAAATCTATCATGAAGAAAAGGGATGGGAAGAAGGATTTGAGCAACACCAAGAAGAACCTGCAGTTTGTCGGCATTAATGGCGGGTAAGAGACCTGTTTCCAAAAAATCTGCCATGGTAGTACTTTCACAGTGGGAAGGAAAGGAGGAACCAGGAGCACGTGCATAGCTTTGGCCTGTCCTTCAGGCTGAGGTGCATGTGCCAAGTTTAAGGGTTAGAGGAAAGAATGAAATAGCTCATCTTAATCCTCTATGAACCTTTCGTGCTTGCAAGTCATACGTGGCATCATGTTCAAGTACCTGTAGATTAGATTGCTGCCAGATTTAACACGGGAAAATGAAACAAACTCAAAAGAGCCAAGGGATCATTTCTCAGGCAATATTTTAGTAAGCAAAACTTTTAATATGTCCTTGGCAGCTCACAAGTGCAACATTGTGCTATTGAACAATACAGCAAGAGATGGCATTGTCTGAGATTTAACTTTTCTGGCTTTGCGCTTTTGGCTACGCAAATACAGAAAAGAGTGTGTAAAATGCATTTGTTCTAAAATATTACTTACCCTTGCAGAATGTTGCAAAGAACTTTAAAATTATCTCATCAGATTGTATATAGCTTTTCTAGCCCTTTCCTCAATTAAGTTTTTCTTTAGTACAAATGTCTTGTGCAGTATATAGCCTAAATATTGGCATTACTTCACTTCATACATATTGGCTAGAAGTATTATTACTTATAGTGGGAGAGTGTTATCACTCATAAAACACTGTTGTACATTAGAAGAATAGGCTTAGTACATAATTTGTCAGCTGCTGAAGTTGGTGAGGTAAGGTAATAAATTAGAATTGGCATTATAATTGTCCAAATCACTTATATTTCACCTGAAATATCAAAGTGTTTTGGATTGTCACAGGAAAAAACTGTTAAAATTGTGGCCGTTGTCTTTAGATAGGTTTGGTAGCTTCTGTGCTAGCTTGCCTAGTAAGGCAAGAACACAGTTTACTCTGAACAAAGTAATTTAATTTTGGGGCTAAGGCAGCATCTGGTTGTTCTTCTTGCATTACACACTGTGCATATAGTAATCACAGTGCCAGTTGGCAGCAACACTGAGTAGAAAAGGCCTCTACGTAGAAAATGGGAGGACTAAGACTTTGCAAGACATTATTCAACTTGCACCAGCGCAGGTGGGTACCAGCTGCTGCTGAGCGGCACTGAGCAAGCACCCCTGCCCCTGCCTGTTCTCCCCCCAGGTATGAGACGACATCCAGCGATGACTCCAGCTCTGAGGAGAGCTCCTCCTCGGATTCGGAAGAGGAGTGCGAGGGCCTTGAGTACCCTCACGGACGGCAGACAGAGGAGGGGCAGCCTGTGCCCCACGCTCCGCAGGTCTGCGCTGTGGGGGCAGAGAAGGACAGCATCCCCCCAGAGTGTGAGGGCGAGGAGGTGGAAATCAGAGAGAGGTAGGCTGCTTGCCCACTCCAGGTGCCTCTGAGGAGGTCACCACGTGCCTCTGCGGGCTGTGCCCATGCTGGTAGAGAAAGTGCCAGCTCCATTGCTGCTCAACTGCTGCCCACTTCCCTCCTCCTTGAGTGGGTCACCAGAGGCAGCTGCATGGAAAAACAACTGTGTGTGAGTGGGGATGTTTCAGAGGGCATCCTTTCCAGCGGCTGGCCCCAACAGCTTTAAATGGTCCTTTTATAGCAAGACCAGGTGGTTCCCCCCTGGCAGAGGCTCTCCCAGGTCGCAAAGGGCACTCGTTTGGGACCCAGCAATGCCTTGTTAACAGCCTGGTCTGTAAAACAGTAAGTAAGCAAGCAAACGACTCTTGAACCTTGCATACCCAGTCAGCAGGCTGCTGGGAGCACATCTTCCACACTTTCCACGGCATCTCAGCCATGGCTGGTACTACTCCCTAAGACAGTGGGGTACAGCAGCGAGGAAGTTGTCTGACCCTGAGTTCCTATACTTCATATGAAGTCATATACTATAATATACTTTAAGGCCACTGTCATGCACTTGTTGAGCTTTTCATGTCATTTTCAAATTGCTGGTAATGAGCTGTGTAAAGTAGCATTTGACAGGCAAAGCGTGTTTGGGTCTTTTGGCACGTGGAAAGCAGTAGTGTGTTTTTTACTGCTTCTTGATTAGTGAATGGACAAAAGGAAGTATAAAGACAGTGAAGGGATATTGTATAAATGCCAGATGTTTACAAGTGTGCTAGCTTGGAAAATTATGTAAGTGGAATAATAACAGTAAAAGAGGTAAGACAAAATTAATATGTCATGTTGCACTAGAGATGTAGCTCAGCATCAAACTTATCTGTAATTATCAACTGCTAAATAAAAGATGCCGAAATTCATAACTAAGAGCTATTCAGAGGCCTTGGAGCTGTGAGTTTTGAAGTGCCTTGAGCTTTATTTATACAGTACTTTAGGATGGCCTGTTATTTTACAGGTGGCATAAAAAGATAGGCAGTTTCTCAAAGGAGATTTCTAATTTGTTTTACCCTAGCAAGTGGTGATTGTGAAGAGAAGCAGCAGGATGGCTTAGATAGCCATACTTCAGGAGCATGTTCTTTGCAAGTTGGCTGCCCTGGCACTGCCCTTCAAGGGAAAGAGGCAGGGTGCATGGCCACGTGGGACCGAGCATAATCCGTGCAATGGGGCATTTCATTGCTCTGGAAACACCGGCAGATGGCTTGTAACCCTGGAGGGCTAAAATGCCCACCTTACAAACATGAGTGTGTTAGCCTCTCTGCTTTGTAGGGGAATTCTCCTGGAAAATTGCCATTATCCTCTGTGGTGGGTTTTAGGCAGAGATGGTTGGCCACAGCCTGGCATGCCATGTGGCATGGGCCTTCTTATTTTCACCCGTTCCCTGAGTTTTGAAATTTGTGATGGAAAGGAGGCAGAAGAGAAAACATGAAGGGGGCCTGGAGAAGGAGAGTAAATTTCCAGAGTAGATGGGGTGAGAAGGGCTGGATCCAGTGAATGGGAGCTGGCAGGGAGGCACCACCTGTCTCATTTCCCACCGGTTAATTCTGTTTCCATCACACTATTGGTATTTCCTCTTGTTAACCAAGTAATCAAAGCACAGAGTATATGATACGTGCTCTGCAGTACAGCAGTAGGTGAGAATTTCCACTAGAAGGGTTGCGAAGTCTGAAGCACAGAAGTGATGGGTCGCCTGCTCTCCATTCCCACTGCTCCTCCCACATACATCTGGGAAACACTTTTTTCCTCCTCACGGAGGTCCACAACCCAGCCAGCGGCTCCTCTCACTGTGGAGGGGGTCCTCATGGAGAAGAGCTGCCACAGTGGCTTCTGCATTGCAGCAGCTGATGGCTTGCCTGAAAACATTAATTCCCACACAGCTTTCAGAAAGGCAAATGTTTCTACGCTGAAGCATCATGGAAAAAAAATTGAAACATACCATGTATTGTGCTGTCTCCCTCAGATATGAACTAAGTGAAAAGATGCTTTCTGCCTGTCACCTGCTGAGAAACAACATCGATGACCCCAAGGCGTTGACCAACAAAGATGTGGTAAGCAGTGCAGGGCAAAATTCTCTGATCTGCAACAGAAAAACTCCAGGGAGGGATAACTTCTGGTTTTGCAGGACCAGCACCACAGTGGCTAGGCAGAAGAGGATTTCATCTTTCCGGAAGAGTCACAAAGTGCTTTTTCTATCAGGAGACTTTTGTCCAGAGAACGTACTCGTGCTTTGTGTGCTGGGGTGTTGTCATCCCAAGGCACACACAGAAATAGTAACATGAAAGAGCAGTTTCAACACATCCATGCATTCCTGTGTTACTTTTGTAAGTGTTGATTGAGCACTGCTGTAGGCAGCTCTCAGGCCTCGCATTAAGAGACTGCATGGGGTGAGGAGCCTTTTCCTCCCATGACAAAAGCTTAGAGTCTGTTCTGAAACTGCAGGTGCTCTGCGTCCTTCCAAGCACAGGGATATTCCTTCTGTCTCACTTAATAGAATCATAGAATCATTATGGTTGGAAGGGACCTCCAGGGTCACCTCCAGGTTTGATGACACCAAACTAGGAGAAGTGGCTGACACACCAGAGGGTTGTGCTGCCATTCAACAAGACCTTGATAGGCTGGAGAGTTGGGTGGGGAGAAACTTAATGAAATTCAACAAGGGCAAGTGTAGAGTTTTGCATCTGGGGAAGAACAACCCCATGTGCCAGTATAAGTTGGGGACTGACCTGTTGGAGAGCAGTGTAGGGGAAAGGGACCTGGGGGTCCTGGTGGACAGCAGGATGACCATGAGCCAGCAATGTGCCCTTGTGGCCAAGAAGGCCAATGGCATCCTGGGGCGCATTAGAAAGGGGGTGGTTAGTAGGTCAAGAGAGGTTCTCCTTCCCCTCTATTCTGCCTTGGTGAGGCCACATCTGGAGTATTGTGTCCAGTTCTGGGCCCCCCAGTTCAAGAAGGACAGGGAACTACTTGAGAGAGTCCAGCGCAGAGCCACAAAGATGATTAAGGGAGTGCAACATCTCCCTTCTGAGGAAAGACTGATGGAGCTGTGTCTCTTTAGCTTGGAGAAGAGGAGACTGAGGTGACCTTATTAATGTTTATAAATATGTAAAGGGTGAGTGTCATGAGGATGGAGCCAGGCTCTTCTCAGTGACATCCAATGATAGGACAAGGGGCAATGGGTGCAAGCTGGAACATAGGAGGTTCCGCATAAATGTGAGGAAGAATTTCTTCACAGTGAGGGTAACAGAACACTGGAACAGGCTGCCCAGAGAGGTTGTGGAGTCTCCTTCTCTGGAGACATTCAAAACCCGCCTGGACATGTTCCTGTGTGACCTGACCTAGGTGTTCCTGCTCTGGCAGGGGGATTGGACTAGATGATCTTTTGAGGTCCCTTCCAATCCCTAACATTCTGTGATTCTGTGATTCTGTGATTTGATGCCTCAACAGCTATCTGCATTAATTAAATTTAAAAAGACCATTAATCTTGAAAAGTTATGTCCTGATTAGGATAGAAATTAAAGACTGCAAAGGCTGAAAAGTCTGTTTTCATGTTATTCTAGTGCAGATTAACTCAACAGTTTCCAATACTGCAGAAGATTTTGTAACATTTGAAATCCCATACCATTTCAATGAACATCAGTGTCTCTAAGGATGACATACTAGCTCCTTCAAATTTAGTAATTTTGACATGAGTGGGAATGAAATAATTTATTCATAGTTTGAAAAAAAATAACTGAGATCAAGCTGGCAAAATATAGGATATACTTTCCAACGACATGTATGCCTAACTTTTGTTATGGACACGGAGGTTCAAAATAACTGGCCATTTTCTAAGACCACTGACTGCTACCCTAGTATTGAAAATAGCAATGGTAGCATTTCTACACTCCTAAGAAGGCACAAAGTTTCCAGTACCTGAAGGGGGCCTACAAGAAAGCTGGGGAGGGACTTTTTACAAGGGCATGTAGTGACAGGATGAGGAGTAATGGCTTTAAACCGAAAGAGATTTAGACTAGATATTGGGAAGAAATTCTTTACTATGAGGGTGGTGAGACACTGGAACAGGTTGCCCAGGGAAGTTTTGGATGCCCCCTCTCTGGAAGTGTTTAAGGCCAGGTTAGATGGGGCTTTAAGCAACCTGATCTAGTGGGAGTTGTCCCTGCTCATGGTAGGGGGGTTGGAACTAGATGATCTTTTGAGGTCCCTTCCAATCCCTGACATTCTGTGATTCTGTGATCTTTAAGGTCCCTTCCAACTCAAATCATTCTATGATTCTATGAATACAGTTATGATGGGTAGATTTTAATCCTCTTTCAGTTCTTCAGGAGCAGTTTAGGCATTCAAACAATAAATGCTTCAGGCCCAGTCAGAGTTGAAAGTCAAAAATGGCATAACCAGGTGATAATCTCTGCCTTGGAAGTGTAATTTATATGTACATGTTTCTTTCTTGTGCTTAAAGTGTTTGCCAGCACAAGTGGTGCTTTGTAGCTAGAAACTGCAGACTAATCAGCTCTTGTTCTCTGTCTGTCTGCTGGTAGAGAAATCTTGTCCAAAAAGGGTAAACTTTAGAACAACTGTATAAATTGTACCAACTCCTTCCAACATACTCAGCTCTTGTAGCTGCTGTTTACACCAGTAAGAGCTGTGAACTGCTCTTTTTGGGTTGTGATGGATCTCATGAATTAAAAAAGTGTACCATTTACTTAATAATGCATGTGATACTATGAGTGTAAAAATAATTTCTTAGTGGTATTTTGCACTCAGTAGTGCCTAAAATAAAAAAAAAAAAAATCTGTTGTGTCACTTTATGACCACTTTTATTTTTCAACTCTGTATAGTTTACAATATACATGGTCTCTTACATGGTTGGACCTTGTTAAGTTTTTATTATAGTAGTACTTATGTAGAATATTCTGTATACGTGTATATAGAATATTCTGTATATATGTACATGTAGTACAGATATATATGTAGTAGCGACACATGTAGAATATTCTCCCATTACCAGACGTGGGCCCCCTCTAGAGCTACTGGTACAGGTCCTCTATGTTTTCCCTAGAGGTTAGAGAAGCATGCTAAGTGTCTTCTCTGCAAAATTGTCCTTGAACTTATTGGCCACCTTGCAGGTGGGGGTTTATGAGAAGAGAAGGACATGGTGGTCCTTCCAGGTTAGAGAAATTGTCTCGGAAATTCAGAGCTGGCGGTGACTGGAGGAGCCTCCTTGGCTCATAGCTATATCTGCTCTGCCTATGTTGTTCCCAACAGACGGTTACTTGGCCTAAGAGGCTCCTACCCCTCCACCCTCAGTCCATGTCAATGAGAAAGTTTATCCTGAATGTCTAGCCTGCATCTTCTCATTGCAGCCAAAATCCCTTACTGCTACAGCCAGCCATCCTGGAGGTGACGAGCAGGTTCTTTCTTTTCTCACTGCAACACTTTTGCACTGTGAAAATGTTATGGGGTTCCTTTCCCCAGCTGCTCTTTGAGCAGAGCATCTCCAGTCCTTCCTGTCTGTCCCGTAGGTCAGGTTTCTTGACTTCTAATCATTCTTGCTGTTCACCTTTGAAACTGTTTCAACCAAATCTTTCGTGTCATTCAGTGATTGGGCCAGACAAGGTAGTCCAGCTGTTGCCTTCACAGTGCTAGATGGAGAGAAGCATGCATCACATGCTGTCCAAACTACAAATCTGCTTATTCACCCCAGAACAGTATTTGCTTTTTTCATTACAGTGTGATGTTGTTGACTCAGGTTCAGCTTGTGATTTCCTATAATGCCCAGCTCTTCTCCTGCAGAACTGCTGTCCAGCCAGTTCTCCTGTATTTTGACAATTTGATAATTCATGCCTTGGGATTGGGCCTAAATGACTTAGCATCCTGTTTTAAGTCCCCGAGAAGTGTGCATTCCCACTGCTCTTAGTGTTGAGTTAATCAGTGATTTATAAACTTAGTTAAGTATTTCATAGAAATGGTTACTCCAAGTCTTTTTTCTGTTCACAGGTATTTGATACCTGTTAATTCAGGGAGTACTTTCATCCTAAAATTCGGTGCCCTCAGAGGTAAACCATTCCTGAAAATTAGATGAAATGAGAGGAAGTAAACAATGGTTGTTTTAAAGAGGGGTTTAGTCAGAAGGGAAGCTTCAGTCCGTACATCTTGTTTGTGAGCTGAATACTTTCTTCCCACATTTGACTAAAAAAGGCTTGACCTCCTGCATTACTGACTCATGGGATGGAAAATCCTTTAAATAGATTGCCCAAATGTAAATTTTTCTGTCTTGGTTTTGGCAGAGATTTTGTTTAAATACCATCCAGCATGAGTGGTTTCGTGTCTCAAGTCAGAAGTCGGCTGTCCCTGAAATGGTTGGAGACTACATAACTGCTTTTGAAGAGATTTCTCCTGCTGTCCTCAGACATATCATCAATATGGCAGATGGAAATGGAAACACGGCTCTGCATTACAGTGTCTCACATTCTAACTTTGAAATTGTAAAGCTTCTTCTGGATGCAAGTAGGTTGACTTGTTTGCATATTTTTAAATTATTTTTAGTTTTTGCAGTCCTCAAGGGTGAAATTTTTGATGAGCAAGAGGTCAAGTTTGGGCTTCCTCCAGCAGCTCAGCCAAAGCTAAGGTGGAGGAAGGTGCATTCAGGTATAAGCATCCATGTTAAACACTTAAACTACCCAAGTTTTATCTTACCAGAGCAGTGTGGAAGCTTTTTCTGGCCACCATCTTGACACGTCTGTGCTGCTCTCCTGAGAATCTGAAGCAATATGGCATTCTGCCATATTGGAGCATTTTCCTGATACATGGGCAGTGTGATGATGCTTCACTTAGTTGCTTTTATTGATGCTTCCTTCTCTCAATCCCCTTGCAACACACATGCAGACAGGGTAGTGGCAGAGGGGAGACTCCAGAGCATCTGCTCCCCACATGTGCTAAGCCAGAAGGCAACCAGCAGAAGATGTCACACGTTGGAGCTGGTCCCAGGCAGGATATGATCTGTTTAAGCCTAATTTTGCTTCCTGACTGAAGTTTCTTTCTGTAAACTAGTTTATAAAACCTGTTATGGTTGGTTGTGAAGCTTAACTGGGCCAGCAACACAGCTGGAATGTAAGCCTAGCAATATTTACAAATCCAGAAGGGTAGCATCAGACAAGCAAGGATATTAATGATACAAATCTCAGCTTTGATAACCCAGCACATCTGTCACACATGCAGAGACTTCCTCAGTAGGAAAACAAGCGCTTTCACAATCTCTGGTCCTGTTTGAAGGCAGACTGTTGGGAAGAGTGAGTGAGTCATGGTGGGGGAATGCAGGGAATGTCAGGAGCACAGTGAAATGCAGCAGCCTGGCTCTGCAGCACAGTGCTGGGAGGAAGCTGCCCTCCATTTCCCTGGATATCTCAGGGCAGCATGAGTATGCTCATCTATTGCTGGAAGTCAGAACTCCTGTTGTTTGCAGCAACTGGTGTATTCCTATGAACACAGCAGTTTTTGATTGTAAAATCCAACAACTGCGACTTCTGCCAGGTGTGTGGGAGCACACTGCACATGCCAGCACTGGAAAAATATTTGCAAACAGTCAAATTCCTTCAGGTTTCGAAAGTCTTCCTCTGGACTGTGTCTAAATGGTCACTACAGTCAACTTTGCAGTGTGGTTGTATCACAGGCAAATTCTTGCTCTAATTGCTCCGTGTCATACAATCATAGAATCATAGAATCACCATGGTTGGAAAGGACCTCCAGGGTCATCAAGTCCAACCTTTATCCCATCATCTCCCTAACCACTAGGCCATTAGACCATGGCCTCAAATGCTTCATCCACTCCTTTTTTAAACACCTCCAGGGACGGCGACTCCACCACCTCCCTGGGCAGCCTGTTCCAATGTCTAACCACCCTCTCAGTAAAGATCTTCTTCCTAATATCCAATCTAAACTTCCCCTCAAGGCCATTTCCTCTTGTCCTATCATTAGTAATTTGGGAGAAGAGACCAACACTAGCCTCACTACAACCTCCTTTTAGGTAGTTGTAGAGAGCAATAAGTTCTCCTCTCAGTCTCCTTTTCTCCAGACTAAACAACCCCAGTTCCCTCAGCCAGTCTTCATAAGGCCTGTTTTCCAGACCTCTCACCAGCCTCGTTGCCCTTCTCTGGACTCACTCCAGCACCTCAGTGTCCTTCCCATACTGTGGTGCCCAGAACTGGACACAGTCCTCAAGGTGTGGTCTCATGAGTGCCGAGTACAGGGGCATGATCACCTCCCTACTCCTGCTGGTCACACTGTTTCTGATACAAGCCAGGATGCCATTGGCCTTCTTGTCCACCTGGGCACACTGCTGGCTCATGTTCAGCCAGCTGTCAACCAACACCCCCAGGTCCTTTTCTGCCAGGCAGCTTTCCAGCCACTCTTCCCCAAGCCCGTAGCGTTGCATAGGGTTGTTGTGACCCAAGTGCATGACCCAGCACTTGCCTTTGTTGAACCTCATACAATTGCCCTCAGCCCATCGCTCCAGCCTGTCCAAATCCCGCTGCAGAGCCTCCCTACCCTCAGGCAGATCGACACTCCCACTTAATTTTGTGTCATCTGCAAATTTACTGAGGGTGTATTCGATCCCCTCATCCAGGTCATCGATAAAGACATTAAACAAGACTGGCCCCAAGACCGAGCCCTGAGGGACACCGCTTGTGACCGGTCTCCATCTGGATTTAACTCCATTCACCACAACTCTCTGGGCTCAGCCAGCCAGCCAGTTTTTAACCCAGTGAAGAGTCCACCTGTCTAGACCATGAGCTGCCAGCTTCTGCAGCAGAATGCTGTGGGAAACAGTGTCAAATGCCTTCCTGAAGTCCAGGTAGACAACATCCACCGCTTTTCCCTCATCCACTAGGTGGGTCACCTGATCATAGGAGATCAGGTTGGTTAAACAGGACTTGTCCTTCATGAACCCATGCTGGGTGGACCTGATCCCCCCATTGTCCTGCACTTGCCGTGTGATCTCCCCCAAGATGAACCGTTCCATAATCTTTCCCAGTACCGAGGTCAGGCTGACAGGCCTGTAGTTCCCCAGATCCTCCTTCCTGCCCTTCTTGTAGATGGGCGTCACATTGGCAAGTCTCCAGTCATTCAGTACCTCACCTGATAACCAGGACTGCTGAGAGATGATGGAGAGCGGCTTGGCAAGTTCCTCCGCCAGCTCCCTCAGCACTCTCAGGTGGATCTCATCCAGCCCCATAGACTTATGGGTGTCTAATTGACTCAGCAGGTCCTTCACTACTATTTCCTGGATTACGAGGGGTTTATTCTGATCTCCATCCCAATCTTCCAGCTCAGGGAACTGAATACCATGAGGATAACTGGTCTGACTGTTAAAGACTGAGGCAAAGAAGGCATTAAGTACCTCAGCCTTTTCCTCATCCTTGGTAACAATGTTCCCCCTTGCATCCAATAAAGGATGGAAATTCTCCCTGATTCTTTTTTTATTGTTAATATATTTGTAAAAACTCTTATTATCTCTTGCAGCAGTGGCCAGGCTGAGTTCAAGCTGAGCTTTTGTCCCCCTAATGTTCTTTCTACATGACCTAACTAAATCCCTATATTCTTCCTGAGTAGCCCGTGCCTTCTTCCAAAGGTGGTAGACTCTCCTCTTTCTCCTAAGTCCCAGCAGGAGCTCCCTGTTCAGCCAGGCCAGTCGTTTTCCCCACCACTTTGTCTTACGACACATGGGGACACCCTGGTCCTGTGTCTCTAACAGTTTCTCCTTGAAAAGAGTCCATCCTTCCTGAACCCCTGTGCCCTCTAGGACTGGTCCCCAAGGGACTTTCTCAACCAGTGTTCTAAACAGGTTGAAGTCTGCCCTTTGGAAGCCCATGGTGAAAATTTTGCTGTCCCCCCTCCTAACTTGACTAAGAATTGAGAACTGTATCATTTCATGGTCGCTTAGCCCAAGACGGCCTCCGACCACCACATCCCCTACCAGTCCTCTGTTTGTGAACAACAGGTCTAACAAGGCACCTTCCCTGGTGGGCTCACTTACCAGCTGAGTCAGTCCCTCATATAGAGCGCCACCCCATCGCCCTTTCTACCTTGCCTATTCCGTTTGTAGAGCTTATAGCCATCCATTGCAGCACTCCACTCATGAGAGTCATCCCACCATGTTTCCGTGATGGCAACTACGTTGTAGCTGTCGTGCTGCACAATGGCTTCCAGCTCCTCCTGTTTGTTGCCCATGCTGCATGCATTGGAGTAGAAGCACTTGAGCCAGGCTAACGACTTCATTCCCAACCATGGCCTGCCACCCTTAGGTTCAACTCTAGCAGGCCCAGTTGTAACATCATCACTACCAACCTGGATAACCAACAGTGGGTAGTAGTCTGTTGGCCATACCAGACCAGGGAGTTTCCTAGTGATATCCCTGACCCTGGCCCCAGGGAGGCAGCAGACTTCCCTCTGGAGTGGATCCGGCCGGCACATGGGCGCCTCTGTTCCCCTCAGAAAGGAGTCTCCAACTACAGTTACCCTTCTTTTCTTCTTGTTGGAGCTGGTCCTGGAGCTGGTCTGTGTGTTTGGTGGGAAGAGCAGATGAGATGAGACTCCTCTGTATCACTGTGCAGTGTTACCAAGAGGACAAATGGGAAACCACTCTGCTCATTAGACATACAGAAAAGGAGCTGAAATGTGACCTCAGAAAACTGCCCTCTGCTGAAGTAGTCTAGTTAGGGTAGGAGAGCATCGCTTCCAATAATTACTTGTTACTCATTAAGTAATGCATGTAGCAGAGTGTTATGTTCTGTGGGTTCAGTGGCTTCCCAGAAGTGACTTCTGAAAGTAAGGTTGGGCTACTAGTTATAGGGTAGCACAGGTGATATCTATGGAATATGAAAAAATGTGCATTTTCTTACATCTGCGCTTGTATTGCTTCTGTAATGTTCTTTTTACTTAAAAAAAAAAAAAAAAGGAAAAAAAAAGCCTTTGGCAATAAATCTGAATAATTTCCTGAAACATTTCTGCTTGTTAAGATATCTGTGGTGCAATTTAACCCCAAGTCTAGAGATACTGTTTATGTAAGTTTGGGTCCTTGCTTTCCAATAGGATGAGCACACTGAAAGCCCTGCTGCCTGGTAAACTAAAAGCCCTGCTGGATTTCTGCAGAATTTTAGGAACAGAGGCAGACTGAAGGTTAGACTTGAACAGAAAGGAGAACTCTTTGTCAGTTCCTGGCACTAGTCAGAGGACTTGAGTGTATTTGTTCTCAGAGTACTTTTGTTCACAGTCACATACTCTGTAGAGCTGGAAACAGTCTTAAATTGAAAGTTTTTCCCTGCATCTCCAAAACATGTCAAAGTACATTTACAGATCTTTAAAATAACACCAATTACAGGAAAATGTTTGTGCTGAGGAGAGCAGCTTTTCCACTAACCATGTTGCTGGGCCGTTGTTTTGCAGTGTGGATCCCCTCAGGAGAGGAGCTTAAAGACTTTCCTGATGGTATTTCTGGGGTTCAGACCTATGACCCCAGTGGTCATGTCAAATTTCAAACCACTTGCTTTTAGAAAAGGAAAAAAAATACACAAAGATAGCCCTAAATGATGACACATAAAATGGCTTTGTGCTCTCCCTTGTGTTGCACTCATAGCAGAAGAGAAGCCTTTTCTTTCTCAGGCTCAAGAGCCCCCATTTATTTTTTTCTTTACTTTCCCTTGAATTGCTTCCATTATGAGAGCAATCACTGCCTTTTCTTTTTATAGGCTGCTCTACTAACAGTTTATTCAGTTCATTAGCACAATTGCTGCTTTTTGGGTTCCTGCTTTCTAAAGAAATTATCTCATCCCTCTGCAGATGTCTGTAACGTAAATCATCAGAACAAGGCGGGCTATACCCCCATCATGCTTGCTGCGCTTGCAGCTGTGGAAGCGGAGAAGGACATGAGGATAGTGGAGGAACTGTTCAGTTGTGGGGATGTGAATGCTAAAGCCAGCCAGGTCAGTCAAACTGTTCACAAGACACCGTTCACATTCCTGTGTCTTTTTATCTTTCCTTCCACGCTCCCATCCCTGCTCCTGCGGTTCAGCTTTCGCACTCATTCACTTTCACCCTCTGCGGTCTTCTATGTTTGTGTGTATGTTTTTGACTGCTGTATACAAAATGGAGCTGTGGAAGAACACTTTAGCCTCAGGTCTGGATCTCTTCTAAAAATGAAGATTGAATAGTGTATGAAAGAACCATTACTGAATTTTGGAAGGCATTTACAAATTCTGCACCATTTAGCTCCTTCCAAAGAACTCCAGATGTCTGGAAATAGATCTGATATCTTCCATTAATTTAATAAATAGCTATGTGCATGTGGGATATATTATGCATAAAACGTATTTAAATAATGGCAAGTAGAGCCTTGAGAGTGCTGTATAAAATAACAATTATATTTTTTTCACCCCAGAAGCAGCACAGTGCCAAAAAAAAATAAGTGTGCATGCTTTATCACTGATTGTCTGCACGGTTATTTGGGTTTTCATCTTCTTTCCATGCAGGCTGGTCAGACCGCACTGATGCTAGCTGTGAGTCATGGGCGGATAGACATGGTTAAAGCTTTACTGGCCTGTGGTGCAGACGTCAATATCCAGGACGACGAGGGCTCCACAGCTCTGATGTGTGCTAGTGAACATGGACATGTAGAGATTGTTAAACTTCTGCTGGCTCAGCCTGGATGTAATGGTACCCTGGCAGACAATGTGAGTTCCCTTTCCAGATAGTGCTTCATCAGACAGTTTCTCCACTCTTGGAATGTGTTTCTAACTGTTTTTTGGATGCAGTGGAAAGCTGCTGAAATCTACTTACGTGAATCTCTGACTCACAGTGCCAAAGTACCAAGTACATGAACTGTCTGCTTAGTGTTAGCAAGTGCTGTGATTATTTGGCTATTATCTTTGCTTTTCTAACAGACCTACCCAGTAGCAGTTTTTTATGGTTGCCTGTAGGTGTGCAGTGGCCAGAATAGATTAAAAATATGCTAGCTCATGGTAAAACATCTTCCCTTCTCACATTCCTTCCCCCTTTCCCAGGAATTTTCTGATTTTCAGTTAGGACCTTATCTGGTGACTGAAGCCTTCTCATGTTGCTTTCCCCTGTCTGTGGCAAACATCAACCCTGCAGTTCTCTTCACAGGATGTTCACACAGTATCTACACCATGACTTTTGAGAGTACAGGTTTGGTCTCAGTCATGAAGCTACATTGTCCTGACAATAAACAGATACAGGCTGTGACTTCAGTGCCAAGTGAGACACTTGTATATTTTTTGTTTGCAAGGATCATTGCAGCCTACACTGTCAGCAGACAATTTGATCTGTAGACTTCTTAAGCTGGAAAATGTTGACTTGGCAGGTTTCTTGCCAGTACTGTGTTCTCATTAACAACATCGCTTCTTGGGTATGTCTCCATTCTTCCTAATGCTTTACCCACTGAGCACTGAAATGGAGCCTGGGTTTGGAATTTGGGAGGGCAGTGGGTGGTTATTTGTTGAAGCTGTTGCAGAGAGGTAGGGACATTCACTCACCTGCTGCAGGAGCTGGCTCAGTTGCCTAATGTCACCAGCTGGCCTGAGGGGAAAATATAAGAAGGCCTGAGTGTAACAAACACTTTTGGGGGCAATCTAGGTTACTGCAGCCTGGATGCTGTTAGCAGTATTAATCACCAAGTCAACCATTGAAGTCTTTATGGGGACAGCTTGTCTCCTGCTTACTCGTTTTATAACAGGTTTGTCTGTGCTGTGAGATGATAAGATTTGTAGCATTCCCCTAGCTATTCTGAATGTGGCAGTGATACTTTTCCAGTCAGCATGATCAGTAGTAAGCTGAGCATCCTACTGATGTGTGCCGCTCTGACTGTGATTCAGCATCTCTCTTTAAGAACTTGGCTTTTCCTAGTGTTGACTGTGGAGTATTTGTTGTGCATTTGTAGTGCATTATATTGCACTCTAGTGGACAGCTCTTCTAGCTCTCTGTCTGCTCAGGACAATTAGATTTATGTATGATTGCTCTCCGTAGTCTCATAAAAAGACTTGTACTTGGGTGCTGTCCATTGTGTCCCATGCTGGAAAAAGGGTTTACAGTTTCCTTAAACTGGTGCTGATCTCTCTAATACCAGTGCTATGGCAGTGGCTGGAAAACATGCTCCATTCAGAGAGCCAATGTAAGAGGCGATCCCTATAAAAGGACATTTCAAATATTGGCATTATTCTAGAAACTTCTGTGCACAAGAGCCAAAAGCCAAGCAGTGGTCCAGCAAGCCACTGTGAGATTTGTGCTGAGGTTGTAGCTGCCTGCCTTGTAATTTAAACATGATTGGAGAGCAGGGGGTTGTAGACATGTGATGCATCAGTTTCAGGAAGGGAAGGAAGCAAGGAAGGCAGAGTTGAGGATGGGGCAGCTTCATACCAGTGTGCCCCTCTGACAGCTCAGTTTCACATCACAGGTTGTATGACATCTACTTCTTCCTGGCCCAAACATGGTCTAAAGGGAAAACAGCAGGTCAATAAATTACCCTTTCAGCAAAAGCACTCTTTGCTTCTAGTGGCCTCAACAATGATGGTTTCTGAAAGCAGTGGTATCTTCTCAGAAACTGAAGTAACTGTGTTTGACCAGGAAAGTCCTTTTGTTTGTAGTTAGACTTCCATCAAGGAGCATTTACAATTGTGGATGTAACTGCTCTTAGCGTTAACGGGAGCTATAACGCAATGATTATCATCGTAACACAGCAATTATCATGATATTTGATTAGCATTTATCCCTCCCTTCACTTCTACTCCTAACATTTTCGTTTCTCTCAGACAGCATAATCTTCTGAAATCGCTGGTCTTACACGGCACTACATGTAACGTTATTGTGATAATGGCATACTCATTCTTCCTCAGCAATAATCAAGATTCCTTGTTGAGAGAAATTATTAGGCCTCTGACAATTGTACTGCCTCATAAAACAACAGTGCAAGGCTTATTGTCACTTAATTATAATAAAAGAAATTAAACAAGATTCTAAATTAACCCAATTGTCTGTCTGAGCGGTAGGGCCTTCACTTCATAACTTCCCTTCTCTGAGGGCTGATGGGGCTTTTAAGAGATCTGTTAATGCACACAAGCATGAGAGAATTAACTAATTCTCTCATTTCTTACTTTCCTCTCTCAGGATGGCAGCACAGCACTTTCAATAGCCCTGGAAGCTGGACATAAGGACATAGCAGTTCTCCTTTATGCCCATGTCAACTTTTCCAAAACCCAGTCACCGGTTAGTACACAGCCTCCTACAGTTCATATTTTAACTTGCTGTTTCTGTACATAATACTAAAATGTGAATAAAAAGTTAACCCCCCGGAAGCTGTACAGCACATGAAATCTTGAGTTTATTCACAGGATATTTTTTATGCTGGTAAGTGGAATGTATGTTTTTAAATACAGGTTGACAGCAGAAGGCTGAACCCTGGCTGAAGGATACCTTCTACTCCTCCCTTTTATCTGGGGTATGTGGAGCTCACTAAGAGGATTCACTGACTGGCTAGTGTGCAGAGGTGCCGTTGCATCATTGCAATGCTAATTATTGACCTGGTCACCAAAACACAGCTGTTTCTGGAGTTACAGCTGTCCTAGGTGTTCTGGCAACTATCCACCTTCTGTCCAAGCCCTGACTCACTCTACTAGTTAACTGCTGCTAAATGTATCACTGTCTAAACAGCATGTGTGCACTCTTAGTTAGTAGGCTGTATGACAGCTGGCACTGTTCTTCCTAAAATGAAATTTAAAAAAAATAAAAAAATAATAAAAAAAAAAATCTGTGCAATTAAAGGCAAGGGACTGAAGAAAGTGCTTATGAGTGCTGTGTTCTCATTCGCCTGGCTGGAATAATTTCCCTTTTGTTAATTGTCCTTTCCTCTTTTCTAGGGCACTCCTAGGCTTAGCAGAAAGACATCTCCTGGTCCTACCCACAGAGCCACGTTTGAGTAGTAGTGCATGAATACCTGTAAAAATCGCTATGCCATCTTTAAGCTGCTAAATGTTACTATTTTACAGAGACAGATACTGAATGTAATTGTCTTGTGCCTGAACTCACCAGCAAAGTGAAAGCAGAGATCTAGTGCTAAAGATAGAAAACTGTAAACTTGAAGCAAGCATATAGTAAAGTAGTGCTCAGCTGAGAACCTTAGCCAGAACTGTTCTATTGCTCACCTACTCGTCTTTCCATACACTGGCTTAAATCCTGTTTTTCTTTGCTATAGATTATGCTTTCCTATGTTATGCACAGCCTAAGACTTCTAAAGCTATCCATGCAGGGACATCCCAATAGCTTGTTTTTAATAGTCCTAAAACATATTTACTGTGCCTAGACTTTATCACAGTAGCCTTTTCATAAATTTCATTCCAACATGATTTTAATGTTTTTAATTACTTCGAAATTCAGAAGTTGCAATTGCTTATATAGTCAGCTCCGTGGATCTTGAGCTGGTGGGTGAGTGGGTAGGTATTGGGGATAGAGTCTCTTGTCAGGTCTGAAGTTCACTAAATAAGTCATCGCTAATTGGGGATAATGTATAACTTTTTATATGAAAGATACTAGTATCTATAAAATTAACTCGCACAGTATTTTCAACATTTTATATTCCTTAATAATTAAAAAATACATGAAGAATTACATGTCCTGTTACCATATTTTTATTAACTGTGTCAGTCTGTAAGCTCCATACATGTTTATTGGAGAGTAAAATTAGAGGTACCAGCTGTATATTCCCCTTGAGTGGAATGAGCGTAGTTTTCGGTGCGTATTTATGGAATGCTATTACCTTGTCACATTCACTTTAGTCATATGTATTGAAATGTTTGAAGTGCCTTAGACTCTTGCCATATTTTCAGAATAAAATTTCATTATGCTGTTTTACTTCTCTCCTGGTTTACTTGTGATTTGTCATCATTCAGAAACGCTGCAAATTACAACTGCAGCAGCAAAAGAGAGTAGATTGGTAAGTCAAGGCAAGGAGCACTGGATAGCTCAGCCCGTGGGGGCTGTTGATGGGAACAGCATCAGTGCCCAGACTAGCTTTTTCCTGCTGACTGGCAGGGTAAAAAGTTTAGCCCAAGATAATCTTCCTTCGCTGCTCTTGCATGTGCTGCAAGGGTTGGACCCTTTGCTGTCTGGGAGAGAAGTGGCCTCTCTCTCGGCCATGTGAAGCATCATGGGGAGGCACCAAAGGACGGTGTTCAAGCAATTTGCTTGAACTGCAAAGTAGTTACCAACTGAAATAAAAGCCTTTGAGCTTTACCTTTCAAACAATCCTGGCAGCTTGGTGAAGGGATGCTTTTTTTGGAGCAAGTCCTAAGCTAGTGTCTCTGTATCCTTCTCAGTTTAGACCTGCCTGATGAGACAGAGAAACATACCTCAATGCCTTCCTTCAAGGGACCTAAACACTTCTGTGCTTCTGTGCCTTTCCTCCTTCCCTCCCTAAGTCCTTATCAAACAGCTTTTTCTATATAGTCGCTCTGAAACAGGGACTCACTAAGGCTATGTTTATCCCATTTGGACTACATGGACTTGGTGGCTTGGACTGCATGAAGTTTCTGTGAGCTCTGACAGAGATGGTCTGGTCCAGCTCTGCAAGTACTGTGTGATACCAGTGCCAGGCCAGTACCCCAGTGCTTGGGAGTGTCCCCTGGGCAAAGGACAGGTGAAGTCTCCCTGTTGGGGGGTCATGTCTTAACACAGAAGTCCCAAACAAGCTCTTCTCCACCTTGAGATCAGTCATTCTGTACTATTGCACCCCTCTGTTTAGCCAGCTTTTCTTCTCACTCCTCGCTTAGCATCTAATTTTGTGAGGATGCTGTCTCACCTGAGTCCTACTGGCTAGTTAAAGAGATATGTCGCCAAGTTCCCAGATTACTGTGAAAATAATGTCTTTCCTCTGATACCAGACTGATGGCAAACAACAGCAGCAGCTGCAAAAAAATAAACAGAAAAAAATGTCCCTCACTTTGCCAGCCATGCTCAGAGGTAGTGGGTGCAGGCTGTCCTGTGCAGCAGGGAGCTGAACTGTGCCCCACGTATGCATCCACCCCATGACCTACGACTTGGTCACACGCAGAGCATCACACCAGCTCAGGCTTCCCAATGAATTCCTTGTTCACTTAGGAGCCAGGTGGGTTTCTCATTCAGTTAAATTAGTGCAAGTTGGATCTCCTCGCCTTGGGCATGGCAAGAGTGGCTTTTGTTTCATTTCCAGATGCGTTGATATGCCACCTCTTGCCACAGTTCGAACAACTGTCTGGAAAGCAAAGTCAAGATAAACTGTTGTCTTTATGAGTTTAGAACACACACAGTGCTGGAGTTAAATCAAGCTGATGAAGTGGAGAAAAAGAATGACTGCTTTAATCTTTCTCCAGAACTTGTTCTAATTTTACAGAAAATCCAGTTCACTTATTTATACATGCTTGCCTATATCTAGTAGATTAAATTCTTGCCTAGTGGAGAGACATTACATTGCCAGGACAGAATTTGGTCCACAGACAGGTTTCTACTTTCAGTTTTACCAAGAATATAATTTTTATTTAGCACTGGTTTGACCAAAACCAGTCTTGTTTTGTTTTCTTCAGGAAGTTAGTAATCATACCTTTAACTCTGTTTTGTATCTCATGACAGTAGTTTTAGATAGTCTGCGAGGGGTAGGGAGTTGGACTTGATGACCCTTGTGGGTCCCTTCCAACTTGAGGAGTTCTATGATTCTATGACAGCAGTTTTAAAGCCTAGAGATTATGCTCCAAAGTTTGTTAAAGAGTGTGCTCAGCTGTTCTATAATATCCTCTTCAGTAGTGCCACTGTGTTGCTGTAGGAGAGATATTAATTAGTAATGTCCAATAGATCTTTGCCCAAAAAATAGCATTTTTAAACAATTATCTTTCTTGCTGCACTACTACCTTGCTACTGTGCTTCATTTGCACGCATGCCCCTTTCTACATACTGGAGCCTGAAGCTAAAAAAAATAATTGAAATGCCTGTAAATTTAGCTTTTCAGAGCAGAGGGCCATGACTTTTATTTTCTGGGTTGACACAGGTCCCTGTCTCTCCCTCCAGAAATCAATGGGAGTCCTAGGCACGTAACTATCATAGAAGGGTTTAAAAAAAATGGTGCAGAGAGTCACCAAAAGTACTTTAGTACATTTTATTTTTATTACCTGGAGAAAGTTTTGGGCCCCTCACTACAAGAAGGACACTGAGGTGCTGGAGCGTGTCCAAAGAAAAGCAGCGAAGCTGGTGAAGGATCTGGAGCATGAGTCTGATGAGGAGTGACTGAGGGAACTGGGGTTGTTCAGTCTGGAGCAGAGGAGGCCGAGGGGAGACCTCATTGCTCTCTACAACTACCTGAAAGGAGGGTGTAGTGAGGAAGGGGTCAGTTTCTTCTCCCAGGTAACTAGTGATAGGATGAGGGGTAATGGCCTCAAGTTGTGCCAGGGGAGGTTTGGATTAGATATTAGGAAAGAGATTTTCACTGAAAGGGTTGTCAGGCATTGGAACAGGCTGCCCAGGGCAGTGACGGAGTCCCCATCCCTGAAGGTATTTAAGAAACGTGTAGATGTGATGCTAAGGGACATGGTGTACTGGGGAATTGGCAGTGTTAGGTTAATGATTGGACTTGATCTTAGAGGTCTCTTCCAACCAAGGCAATTCTGTGATTCTGTGAAAAGCATAGGAAGAAGAATGAAGAAATAAACATTTCTCCCTTCCCTTCCACCCCCACAGAGAATTGGTATGTCAGAAACCAACACATTGGGGTTAAAATTTTCAAAGTGATTGCATTGCTTTCTAATGGCCTTGACTGTCAGAAGTCTGGGGAGGAATCTGACCCTTCCAACAGCATGCAAAAGTCAGGTTGTGCAACTCAGAGTTCTGGATTTATTTAGGTGCCGTTTTCCTAGTAAGTGAAAGAGTTTACCCAGAATTGGCCTCTTAGAGCTTTAGAAAACGTTAGATGAAGCTGTGAACTCTGAATTTCTGTACAATGTTTAGTTTCTTCCCAAAAGCTCATTGTCTTGGGTTTAAATGCCTTGTAAAGCAAAGTGCCCCCAGTTTTAGCTGTATGGTGAAGTAGACCATTATGGTATGGCATGTCAGGAAGACTGCCAAAAGCAGCCAAAACTTTGGATGTTTTGGTGGATATAGGTGAAAATTACAGAATAAACTGACTATTTTACTGAAGTTGGTGAATGTCATTTCTCGCCTGAAATCCTCTTAGAGGCAACTTAATAGATTGAGCAGTTAAAAAAAAAAAAAAAAAAAAAAAAAGGTTAGGAAAATTTAAAAAAAAAAAAAAAAAGAAGAAGAAAGAATCATTACTTCCCTTAGCATTTTGTTCTCTTGGATGGCCCTCCTGTCTCTGAGAGGTTGACACCTGAAGCAGTTCACACTGTGGAAGTCGGGCCATTCCCCAGGAAATTGTTACAAGGTTCCCAAAAGCATTTGTATCCATCGATGCCCTCTGGAAGCCAAGTTTAATTCCACCTGCTAATGCTGGATAGCATTTATCACAGGTGCTGGGATTAAGGGGTTTACTAGGCATACCAGCTCTGAACTGAGCTCCCCCTACACACTCTCCCCGGCATTTGTTTTTCAGTTCAGATCAGATGATGGCTGACTCTGAGTATATCCAAACACGATGTTGTCACCACCTTTGAACTCCGACTGCCAGTGAATATATAAAGACTCTGGCACTTTTTCAAGACTATAAAATATGTCACTGTCTTTTTCCAGTTATACTGTCATACATGAAGTGAAGCTGCCACTTACAATCACCCTAAGACATAAAAGGCAAGGGTTACGGTACTGAGTTTTAAAATTATGGGAATTAGCAATACATATTGATCTAAACACAATCACTGAAGAAGGCATTCTTGCAAGACGAACTTTCAGAGGCTTTATCTTCTTGATACAGCTGGAAGAACTCAAGTTATTCTAGAAATAGCTTTTATGTTTGTTTCTCATGGTGTCTCATACTTTTTGGCTGAGAAGACTGGCGGCTCTGGGTCCAGTTCAGCAATGGTGTGGATAATGCAAGCCTTGGCGTCGATCCCTGACACAGGACTGGCTCTGTTTGCTGGGATGGAAGCAGCCCAAAGGCTACAGACGTTCTCCTGCCTTTGAAAGGCAGCAGCAGAGCTGGCCGAAACAGCGCTTATGCTCTTACTTCATCTGCAAGCAGCCCTCTTCACTGGGCTCTGTGTCTACATCCAGGTCCGTAAACTCCATCCCTCCCTGCATCCAGGTCCACTGACTGAAAGCTTAGCTGCAAGTATTTCCTCACTTGTTTTCAGATGTTTTCAGATGTTCAGGTCACATGGGGATGTTTCAGCCTGCCTCTGAGAGCCTGATGTGGGACAAGGGACAGAGGTAGGAGGTCAAGGAGCAATGTTGGAAAACATGAAAGGAGGATTTTGCATTAAACACTCTTAGAAATGGCCACAATGAGATTAGAGGAAAGGGGTACCTAGATTCAGGTTTAATATTTCAGCTGGGAACTGTGAAAGTATTAGCTTTCACTACTCACAGCCTAATGCAATGCCTATGGAAGTCAATTAAAAAATTCCTGCCTGTTTTACTTCACTTTGGCTGTTGTGTCTCTCTGCATGCACACACTGAACAGAAGTGCCTGGTTAGAGCTGAGCTGCCTGGTTGCTGTCTTTTTCCATCAGTTGCTCCACTTTCTTTTTGGTTGGTATGACATCATCCAACATGTTGGTACCTCATCTCTTCTCAACAAGTATGACTGGACTGCAAAGTGCTGTCAAAGAGCTGCAGAACTGCATGCTACCTGCAAGAATATTTGGGAACCTCTGTATAAGATACTATACGGGAAATACTATAACAATTTATTTTTTTTCCAACGATGATTGGAACAGCTCCTTAAATTTGTTTGTAAAACAGCACATCTGTTTTCCTGACCAGTTTTTAGGCAATGGGAACAAAGCACATGAGTAAATCATGCCAGATGTAGTACTGCTTTATGGCTGTATATACACATTCGTCAATATATCAGATGGTTCTTTATTATAGGTGATTAATGAATTCAGTGCCTCAAAACCTCTGCTTTAAGTGTTCTGCTTCCTTGATGATGCACACTTTCAGCTTTTCCTGTTAAAAGACAAACATGTTTCCACATAACCATTCCATGCATGATCCTTGATGAGATCTCAGGAAGGAGAAGATCATCTGGGAAAGCAGAAGCCTTCAGGCGGTTGGTACCTGCTGTGAGTGCTTTGGCTAGGCCCTTAAAGAGGGTGGGGTGGAGGCAGGAAACAAGCTTGATGGACTTTATTTTTCCCCTTCGATCATTTTACCCACCTGTGCTTTGTTCCTTTGCCCTGTGCCACCGGGCCAGTGGTAGTCTTTTCCCCTTGACCACTTCTCACTGGGAACCACGTGTGTGCTTTTTCTGTTTGGTTAGCCAATACAGCTAGCACCAGCAAAGATAAATTGCCTGTTAAATAATTCTTGCTATACAAAACTGCCCTTCAAGGACCTCTACAGTAGACACCTGTAAATAAGGGCATCATTATACTCTTAAGCAGAGTATTATTAAATACATTCAGCCATGAATAGCAGACGTCAATCTTCATGTACTCTAAACACCACTACAGCCATTTGCAGAACTATTACTTAGATAACATAAAGGGTAACATTCTTCAAAACAATGAATGTGCTTTTGTATGATCTATAAGTGCTGATCTGAATGAAGTAGCAAAGAGATATTTCTAGGAGATACACTGGTAATTTCTTTCTTCAGCTTTTCACTTAATGGCTTTAGGCACTGTTGCAGAAACAGCTCTTGCTGTGTTCTCCTTAAGAGCTTGGCTAGCCGCAGCTCATGCTTCCCAAGTAATACTGTCCTTCCTCACTCAGCCACATTAACTTCATTGAGATGAAGATATGACATTTCTTTTGCACACCATAGTGAAGGGGCAGATTAATAAAGATCCTTCTCTACTTCCTGGCCATAGTATCACACCTTTCTTTGAGGCATGAAAAGCCACCTGCTATCTCTGGCAGTCATCCTGCGGTGCCCCTGCATTGCTCTTGGGCATTTTCTGGGGCCAGAAGAGCAGCTTTTCTCCAGTCCCAGGTGTAAGTGAGTCTCAGAGCCAGCCAGTTACAACCCATTGGTACTGAGGAGTTGCAAGCAGGCAGTGGCTGGCCCCAGAAATGGCTTACACACATCCCCCGCACTCATTCTTGCAAATTTATTATGAGAATTTTCCAGTCCAACCACATGTATCTGCCCAGGGGCCCTTTATTGTGGTGGTTTAATCTGCATCACTAGCCTAGCAGGAAGAACAAGAAGCACATTGATGCCTTCCTTCTGCAGTGGATGCTGATTTGGGAGGAGTGTGAGCAGAACAGCTGTACAAAGAGATTGAGATTAGAAACACAGTATGATACTAAAATGAGATTTGGTTTAGGAAAATCAGACTGAAACAGCTGAGGAAAAATAAAATAAGTTTCTGGGAATGAGAGAAACTTAGAAATATGAAATGCTGAAAGATAACTTGCCAGAGAGAGAATTAAACAAGAGTTGGCAGTGCACTGAGAGCAAAAATGGGCTAGAGTCGGCAGTGTGAGGAGAGTAGAAAATGGCCCATGCATTTTTTTGTCCACTTCAGATGTAGAAAGAGACACCTGACCCTGGAAGATGTAACGCAATTTGACATAATTTATGGTCAGTGGGTCCCCACGCAGACAGCTCCAAAGGCTGCCACCATCAACCCAACGAACAACAGCTGTTAACAAGTTGGAAACTGAAAATAAGGACAAAGTTTAAAAGGATACTTTCGCTAAGTATCCTTTATAAATCTTGTAAATAAGGAATTTAAAACATTCCACAGTATGTGACTGCTGAAATAATAAGCTATACAGATGTTTTGCAAAAAGGCAGTAAAGCAATGAGATACAGCTGAAGGCAAGAAAGTTCTCCAGGTTAGTTCTGCAAAAAAACTTTCTTCAATTCTTGGAAAGCCTGGGTGAGTTTTAAAATGAGCATGAGCTTGTCACTACCTCAGTCTGTCATGTCACAAGATAATCGTCCATTCTGGCCTTTATACAACAACTCGTACTTGGTCAAAATTGGGTCAAGAATTGGAGACAAAGGAGACACATGTAAATCTATGAAAACAGGTAAGTATGTGTGTGAGTTTCTGAGAATATGTTACACATAAGGCTGTAAACCCCTCCTTTAAGCTGTGTGAACAAAATCATCCAGTGCCTTCCCTCTGTGCCCCGGTGATCTGCTGGAGAGCCCAGCTGCACCCGGACCTGGTGGCCTCTCCACGGAGCAGGGAGACCTCTACAGACGGGATAAAAGCAACACTGCTGCAAGTGTGCAGAGGAAAACAACCAGACTCCAACACAGCAGTTGGTTACTCGGTTTTGTTGGGTTTGGGTTTGGGTTTTTGGTTGGTTTTGGTGTACTTGAGACCATTACCACTCGTCCTATCACTAGTTACCTGGGAGAACAGAACAACCCCCACCTCACTACAGTCTCCTTTCAGGTAGCTGCAGAAATCGATAAGGTCTCCCCTCAGCCTCCTCTTCTCCAGACGAAACAACTCCAGTTCCCTCAGTCACGCCTCATCAGACTTGTGCTCCAGACCCTTCGCCAGCTTCACTGCCCTTCTCTGGACACGCTCCAGCACCTCAGTGTCCTTCTTGTAGTGAGGGGCCCAAAAGTGAACACAGTTCAGTGAGAGCACGCGGCACGTGGAGCAGAGAGCGGCGGCTGTGGGAGCGGTGGGCGGCTGCGGCGAGTGCTGTTCGCTTTTGCTGTTGGCTTTTGCTGAGGGTTTGCGAAGGAGCCGGGCTTCCCGGAGACGGTGAAGCCAGGGCAGAGCAAGGAAACCCGAGTCTGAGCAGGAATCCTGAGAGAAACCTGAGAGATACCGAAAGGCTGACGTGGCGGGGGGCGTGACTGAGAACCGCGGCAAACTTTAAAAGCGGCCATCTCGGCAGCTCCCTCAGAGCGAGCGGCACGCGGAGCAGAGAGCGGCGGCTGTCTCCGAAGAGGCAAGCGCGAGGAGAGTGGCGCGAGGAGAATGGTGCGAGGAGAGGATTAGCCAGATAGACCATGGTCGCAACGCGCCCAACAACTGTTGTGATAAAGAATATGGGGACTCAGACGGATCCTCCGAGCAGACATGCAGCCGTGCAGGTTTCTGGCTGCAGCGAATGCCTGAGCCTGGCACTGGTACCGGAGGGAGCCAGTGACACCGCGTGTGTGCGGTGCGAGCAGATAAATGATCTGCTCGGGCAGGTGGTTGAACTGATGGAGGAGGTAGAAAGACTTAGAACTATTGGAGAGTGTGAAAGAGAAATAGATTGGTGGAGCTTCACCCTGAGGCAAGGGCAGTCAGAAAAGGGTGAGCAAGTGATGGATCCCCTCCCCTCCTGTCATCAGACAGAAGCAGAGGGTTCAGGAGACAGGGAGGAATGAAGGGTGGTCCGTCCTCGGAGAGGCAAGCAAAAACCCTCCCAACCCCCTTCACCCTCCCAGTTGCCCTTGAGTAACAGGTACCAGGCCTTGGAACTTCAGGGAGAGGTAAATGAAGTTGGAGGGGTAGATCAGGGGTAGATCAGTCTACTGAATCACCTAGGGCTTGTCAATCACCCCGACGCCTCAGGACTTCTTCAATTAAGAAGAAAAGGAGGGTAATTGTGGTGGGCGACTCCCTTCTGAGGGGAACAGAAGGGCCCATCTGTCGACCGGACCCATCCCACAGGGAAGTCTGCTGCCTCCCTGGGGTTCGGATTAGAGACATTAAAAAGAAACTTCCTAATCTTGTAAAGCCCTCCGATTACTACCCACTGCTGGTTTTTCAGGTTGGCAGTGACGAAATTATTACAAGAAGGGCAAGGGCAATGAAGAGTGACTTCAGGGCCCTGGGACGGCTGGTTAAGGGGTCTGGAGTGCAAGTAGTGTTTGCCTCCATACCTCCTGCAAGAATGGGTGAAGAAGTAAGCAGGAAGAGTTTACAGATTAATGAATGGCTACGTAACTGGTGTCAAAGGCAGGGCTTTGGGTTCTTTCATCATGGGCTGCTATATGAGACACCTGGCCTGATGGCAGGTGGAATGCATTTGTCCCAGAGGGGGAGAAGGCTTTTGGGGCAGGAGTTAGCAGGGCTCATTGAGAGGGCTTTAAACTAGATGTGAAGGGGGAAGGGGAGAGAACTGGGTCTGTTAGGGACGAGCCCAAGAGCAATATGCTAGGGCCTGAAGGAAGGGGGTCTAGGGAGGATTTTCGATCATTGAAGAGAAGGGATAGATGTTTAGGCCCTGACCACAAGGCCTCCTGCCTCCCAGGGGTCCCACCAGAGCGCTCTGCTTGCTCTCTGAAATGCCTGTACACCAATGCACGCAGTATGGGGAATAAACAGGAGGAGTTAGAGGTCTGTGTGCGGTCTAAAGGTTATGACCTGGTGGTGATTACAGAGACATGGTGGGACAGCTCACATGACTGCAATGTGGTTATGGATGGCTGTGTCATTTTTAGGAAAGATCGGTCAGTGAAGCGAGGTGGTGGAGTTGCTCTCTATGTGAGGGAGCAACTTGAATGTATTGAGTTTTCTCCAGGGACTGATGAGGGGCAAGTTGAAAGTCTGTGGGTAAGAATTAAGGGGCAGGCTGGCATGGGTGATACAGTTGTGGGGGTCTATTACAGACCTCCTGATCAGGATGAGGGAGTTGATGAGGCTTTCTACAGGCAGCTGAAAGCAGCCTCGCAACTACAGGCCTTGGTCCTCATGGGGGATACCTAGCATGAGTCTAGATTTGCAAGGAAAACATCCAACTCTGCTATCCCTATCTCCTATACTTCTCTCTAGTGTTGCCGACTGTGAGTAACTTAATGAGTCCCTCATCATAATGAGTTTGTCTTTCCCACTGCTTTGGTTACATCAGAACACAACTGCAGTGTGGGAAAGTCACTCCTCCTGTCCCCTGCCAGAAGGGTTGTATTAACCAGCATTTTGAGGTGGGAGCACTTTTTGAGTGCTGGAACTGACAGTGTCTCTACCACAATCACCTTCACCAGTCCACCTATAAACGATTAACAATACAATCTCATACAACTTTGTCTGGGATATTGGTCATTTTGACCACCTTTCATGAGTGGTCAAGTGGTGCCACTTAGAACTTAATATTGACAGAAGCAATGATTTGAGAGACCTTCTTTGAATAGGGAAAAAAAAAGGGAAGTGCAAGATATTCCTTGTAACAACGTCACCAGGCTCCATAAGAGTTCCTCTTTTAACAAAGGGGATGTCATGATGTGACCAGGTGAGTAACCTTTTTTTTTTTTTTTTTGAGTATGTGTAATTTTCATTTTATTCACAGTTTGCTTTGAAAAAAAATGATAGGTGGGACCTCACTGGAGCACATAAGAATAAACAGCTACTGTAAATTGGCTAAGGCATGTGTTCTTCACCCAGCAGACCAGAACATCACCAGGCTGATGGCCTATTAGGTAAGTGAGTGTCCAGGCAGGTATTCAAGGTACGTATCATTCAGCTGGTAGAACACAGTGAGTCCTACAGAGAGGACTTACGGGCTATTGTGTTTATAGATAACTGGGCAATTTTAGAGACACACACTATTTACCTTCAGGTGCCTAATGAACAAATTCCAGAGATGTTATTATTGTGCATTTACGGAAGATGCCTTCCAGCTGTGAAAAGGCAATCTCCATGCCTTAGTTTCTTTAAAACAGTAAGAGAAAGTAATAGCTTAAACAACCATGAGGCAAAGATACTCTTTGTTCTCAACCTTACTGTGTGTTATCTGTTACAATTTCAAACTCTGAGGGTATTTTAAAAGATTTTACTCCGGCAATGTGAATATTTGCATGCTTTTAGCCTGGATGGGTGAGCTGGCTCCCAACACCTTTATTCTGGCATCTGCAAGAGACACTGGTTGCATAGGGAGGACATAAAATTAAGATCTTGGCCTAATTAGTTTCCACACAATGTTCCCATCATCTAACAAGGCACTTCTGTGTCCAGACAAAGCCAGCCTAATTAGAAGTAACAGCCTGACAGTTGAAATGATTTGTAACACTGTGTCAGTTTCCTTAGCTAATTCTAGCCAATAGAACTGAAGAAATTCAATTACTCATAATTAGCCAATGTTCATATAAGATGTACATCAACCCAACACCTAAGTGCTCTGATTATCTGCATCTTGACCTCACTACGGAAAGCCTTACTTGAGAGGTGTAGGTCTCCTGGGACCCAGATCTCCTACGTCTTCTTCTGAACTGGATTCCTGGCATGGAGGAAGGATGAGCCCAGAAGCTGTTGAAGATGGGGAGATGCAGCACATTGTCTGCAGCATTCAGGGGACCACCTTGGAACTGCCCAATTGCTCTGGGGGGAGATGGAATAGGCCACAGGGGAAAAGAGTCAAGCTAGCAGGGAAGAAGAAACCTTGTTTCTCAGATGAGGAGATGCAAAAGGTCAGCAGCTCACATCAAGAAATTTCACAGCATGGCTGATTAAGTAACAAGTCATTTGACTCTGATTAAATATTTGGAAGAGCTCACTATGGCTGGAGGCAATTCTGACACAACCCCCACACACTTTGCCCTGCACCTGTTAAGTCCCAACCCAAAAGGAGGGAAAGGGAGAGTGACTAAGGTTCTAACGATCCCCCTGGACTAAATTAAGGTGAAACAACACCAAATGATCAACTGAGCATTTTATTTTCACACAGAAGTAACTTGAATTGGGCACAGCAAACCTGAACTTGGAAATATGGAAGCGTGTTGATGCTGCTGGTTAGCACTCAAGGTCCAAACAACAACTTTAACAGAAATAAATATGCTACAAACACTGGACAGGCATCAATATTAACAAAAGTAAGTATTTTACAAACGCTGCAATTACATTTACCTAAGATATGAGGTATTATGGGAACTTAACACCTTTAAGGGAAGAGAGGAAAAGAGGAAGAAAGAGAGAGAAAGATACCACCACTCCTGGATACAGTGCCGGACCTGACAGCGGGGCGGTGGGGGGGGGGGGGCGGGCATGGCCAGAGAAGCAGCAGCAGCACTCACTGTAGCAGCAGTCTGCTACACTGACTGATTTTAATGGTAAGTCCCACAGAATGAAATGTGCTTCCCTGAGAGCAGAGTATTATGTGAAAAACATGCTTTCTGTTTATTCAGACTTGAAGAAAATACATTCAGAAAGAGTTGTAACAAACATTTGATTCTATCAAGCATCAAAATTAAGAGCAACAAAAAAATAACACACAATTAATTAAATAAATTGGACAGGCAATAAATTGACAGGGTAAAAACTGCCCCTTCAGCCACCTCAGCCAAAACCCTCCCTCACAACCATAGAGCTCCAGCAGTTTCAGATTTCTGAAGACCAAGAATGTAAAATGACAAAAACTTGAACAATTCAAAAGAAAGCATAGGTAACAAAGCAAGTGCTTTATAATTTGAAATGATCTATTTGTTCCTTTAAATACCAATGAGCTTGCTCAATGAAGTGGGAATTTAACTGTATCCATTAAAAGATTAAAGATCATAAATAAAAAAGTAGCAATTAATTGTGTTGCCTATTTTTAAGAGGCTGGTGCTTAGTTTGTCACACTCTGGCAATCTATCAAACTCAGCTCCATTAAAGATGTCTTACAGCTGAATTGATGATGATATTCAAAACTAAGGGCATTTTCTGCAGTAGTCCTACCCTGATGAAAGAGCTCAAATGTATAGATGGCTTATGTGATTCTATCACTCTTACAGTGTGAATTACAAATGTTAGAAATGTCAGCTTAATGAGTCATGCAAGAGTCTTCAATGTTCTAAGTCACCAGATCCAATTAATTTTTAAGTGTGCCTAAAATGAACAATGAAGACTGAGAAGAAGCAATCCAGTTTCCCCATAGTCACTTTTTTACTTCCATTTTATAAGTCAGACCTAATAATGCTTACAAATAGCTATCCAAGTCAATTATTAACAATGATTGAAATTGCCAAGGAGCTAGCAGTGTGCTCTCTTCAGCCTTTAAATCTGCAATGAAATCATTCTGACTTGCATGAAAAAAATGAGGAAATGAAGAACATGTTAGTGAAAAAAATGGTATTTTTTTCTTTTATTTATCCCAGTTACTAGTAAAATTAGTCACAGTGGTGACATGACGAACATACATGTTTTTAAAATATCTCCATTCTATTCGCTTCATCGTACTTGAAAACTGCTTTGGTTTTGTACTGTACTTGGCACGATGTAATAGAGTGAATTTTGTTTCCAGTGAATAGTGTTTTTATTGAGCACTGTGAGCCAGTATCATTGGCTTGACACAAAACTCTGAAGGGGAAGAGCCATCCATTGTTAGAGGCAGGCTTTTTTTGATTTTTATATAAAAATTTTTACCTTAACCCAGACATTTGGATCATTAAACTCTAGGTTCTAATTAGTGTGTATCTTGCTAACAAATATGTGTTTGCTCAGGCAAGAATCTCTAGTGGCTTTTCTCAGCTGTAGCTTATCTGAAGTTTGTGATGTGAAGGCCCCCTTTCCACATGTCAGGAGAACACCAGCAAGCAGAGTGCGAGTGAAACTCCTACTTCAATGGCAATTAAGGCATGTTACCTGTTATGACAGGCCTGTTCTCTAATTGGGATACAGCTGATGCTGTTCCCTGCCCCCTGCCAACAACCCTTCTTTCACCCTTTGGAGAAGGGTCGCCTGGATGGGTGTCACACCTTAGCTTCCCAGTGGGTCTGGAGTGGCACCAAGAGAAGAGAACATGAACTGAGGGTACTGAAAGGAGTTTGAGAAGAGGATCAAGTAGCACACTGGGGCTCCCTACACCTAAAGGCCTCATGCCCTAGAAACACTTTTTTGAGCAAGGAAGAATGAAGCATTTGAAATCTTATGTCTGAATGGAAGATTCAGTTTGATCAAACAGACTTTTAGCAAAAGCCATCAGTGGCTTATCAGATTTCATTGATCTTGGGTAATGCTGCTGGTGCCAACACTATTATAGTATCACAGAGAAGTGTCCGAGACTGCAACTCTAGGGCTGATTTTAAACTCTTGTAACTATTGGGCATTTCAAGGCAAGGTTTGTCTTCATATCTACCTGTCCTAAGAAGAAACCCTTATCTTTTGTTGTGGTGCAGGAAGTTTTAGAGGTATAACCTGAAAAACATCAAAACAGGAACACAGAAAGAGACCAAAAAAAGCCCCAGTGCTACGTGCTGCCAGAAAAGTGTTGAGAAAATTCTCCGTCTGGAATACAAGACTTTTCATGTGGGGTTGTGATTTAAGAGCAAAACTTCAACTCTCCTGTAAGTTAAAGGTGGTTTAAAATAAGGAATGAATGAAAGAAACAGCGGAACTTCCCAAGTATACAAGTGAAACTGCAAAACTGCATGGCTTATTTATGCCACCTACTGGATTTTTCCTGAAGTATCTTTTCAATCCGTTTAGTTGTCACAATAATGTCTGTCATTCCAGCAAATCCTCACGGTTGCATGGGAGGCTACTTGCACAAGTAGACCAGCTGATATCAAGCTGAGGACTCACATGAGTAAATGACATGTATGTACTAACACAGCTCCAGGACTGTGGACAGCTGTATACCTGTTTAGTCTGTTAACTTGACTGCTGTAGGGCAGCCACGACACTCAAAGCTGCAGGCATACACTAACATCCAGCACTGAGTTTCCCAGGCTCTGTCTGCCTCAGGGGAACATACTGGCACCGTTTCCCTCCATTGTTTGACTCCCTCTGGTTGTCTTTGATATTTTGTCCTAAATGTCCAGAGTGCTTACAGACATGATGGCATTTTCAAACAATGCGGATCAGCAGTCTGAATGCCCTCACCACTCCTGCAGCTGAGGCTCTGTTGGGAATCCACAACCAGTCCCGGTGATATGGTCTGTAAAACGACCTGGGAGACTCAAAAAGATCTGCTGTGAAGAAAGGGGGCAAAAACCCTCTGGCTTGACCCACTGACAGCAAATAAAACTATTAAATAGAATCAGATCTAGCCAATCTGTAAAATGGATTTACTAAATGCACTCAACGCCACTGACTTCTGTGAAACTAAAAGTCCTACTTTCCAGGCAGTGGTATCAGAATCGAGTCCTCTTTAATTTGTGACCTCTCTACTGAGATTCTCAGTCATGCCACATGTGGTGGGGACATGGCTTGTTCATATTTGTCCCCTAAAATCATAGAATCATTAAGGTTGGAAAGGACCTCCAACATCATCAAGTCCAACCATGAGCCCAGCCACCAGGCTCACTAAACCATGTCCTGAAGGGCCACATCTACAGTGTTTTTGAATACCTCTAAGGATGGTGACTCCACCACTTCCCTGGGAAGCCTGTTCTAGGGCTTGACCACTCTTTTAGTAAAGAAATTTTTCCTAATATCTGATCTAAACCTCCCCTGGTGCAACTTGAGGCCATTTCCTTTTGTCCTATCACTAATTAACTTGGGAGAAGAGACCAACACCCACCTCACTACAACCTCCTTTCAGGCAGCTGCAGAAATTGACAAGGTCTCCCCTCAGCCTCCTCCAGACTAAACAGCCCCAGTTCCCTCAGCCACTCCTCATCAGACTTGTGCTCCAGACCCTTCACCAGCTTTGTTGCTCTTCTCTGGACACACTCCAGCAGCTTAATGTCCTTCTTGTAGTGAGGGGCCCAAAGCTGAACACAGCAAGTTTCAAGGGATCAGCCAAAGCCAGGCATCGCCAAAGGACAAACGACATTTTGTACTGTAAAGACTTGTGCAAAAAAGTTAAAGCTAAAGGATAGCTATCAGCTAACTAGAAAAAAAAAGCCAACAACTTCATTCGATTTTTCTTATTTGAACAGAAACATCAATTATAGTTATTTCCAAAGGTGCCAGCAAACTGCAATAATGTTTAGTCACTGACAGCATTGCTGGATTCAAATCACAGACGCCCAGATATACATTAAATGAATGACTATGATCTCCCAAAGACTTGCAGTGAGATTACCCTGAGATTCATGTTAGAACTGCTGGCCATTTATAATCATCTCCTATTCCTTCAAGACTACAACGGATGTCAAATCCAGCAATGTGTTGTCATCATTAAAAAAATTTGAGACAAACATTACATACTAAAACCATACTCAAAGTGCAACTTGAGCTAGCCAAACCAAAGCATCTCATCTTTAAAAGATCGATTGTGTACTTGTATTCATCATGCATCTAGGTATTTTGGTGGTATTCATCCAGAACACAAAATACCAGATAGGTACTAACAACATTAATATTTTGTTCCTCACCAATGGATTCTGTAACATTACGGATAATACAGATCTGTGCAGTTAGCCTGAAAAGCAGGGGTAGAAAATACTAGTTACGTGAAGGATAGCTGAATAAATGTCCTTCTTGGAACTGTTGCATTTTTTGCATCTTGTGATTCATCTCTGAGCTTGGCTGTCCCACTTAGTTCCTAGTGAAAAGTCATATATAAGCAGCTGGGACTGCTATTATTTCTCCTTTGTCTGTCTTTATTTGCTTTATGCACTGTGCTCCTCCCCTCCCCTTCCCCCTCCCCTTCCCTCTTCCCTCCCCTCTCCTCCCCTTTTCTCCTTTCTCTTTTTTCACTCCTTCCAGTTTTTCTCCATCCTGTAATTTATGATGTGCTTTTTCTTTTCCTACCTTTTCATACCTCCGTTAGTTTTTAGTTTATTTTGCCTTTCTAGCTCTTTTGATTTAGCCCCCTTTCATCTAATTTAATTTCCATTTACAATTGACTTCAAGACAATTTGCATTTGAGTGCCTAAAAACATCTCTGTGGTGTGCTCAACTACGAACAGAACTTCACAAACTGAAGTTTCACTTTCAAGACTCGCTCCTGGACAGTAGCTTTGGAGCCTGATCAATGCCCCTACAAGCTGAGAAGATCTTAACTGATTTTGTTCAAGGAGGAATCTCACATTTCAATATATAGAGGCTAAGCATGCCTGTCTGCATTGTTCACCTCCTTGAACATTAGTGATATACCCCATTAGCTGTACAGGCAAATCATAATTTTTGTTTCACTAAACATTGTATTCATCATCTCTTTTGCAGGAAAATGTGCAGTTACTGACATCAGAAATGTCAGTTCCAGCAAAGCAATGCATGGGGAAAGCTGCAGTTTCTGCAGATTGAATGCTTGTCACAGCCCTGTGCCAAGCGCACCCAGCTTCTGCTGTTGCCTCACTTGAGAACCACCTGACTGCTCGAGACAGGGGCTTAACAGGAGTGTTTTAACATGGTGTCTCTGGAGGACGGAAAGCGCCATAAATGTCTCCTATGTTGTAGTATGAAGGAAAAAGTTCTTTAAATGTTATTTAGTGAATGCTAATGGTAAGCATCAAGCAGCAAGGATCTGGGGCTTTCTTCAGGCTGCAATAGGCAACTATTGCTTCCAGCAGGGAAGCTCAGTCTGAGCAGAATTAGCTGGGAGATAGGTGATCTCGAAGAGCGAGAAGCTTTCCTTGGCTTCTTCTAGCAGAAATAAATTTCTACCTACTGTAACTTATTACCATCTGATATGCTGAGTCATGAAGCTAGGGTTATAGAAATCTTTATGCAATCTTTATAAATCAGCCTCACATAATCTCAGGCGCTTTCTGCTTCATCTCTGTTGAGTCACTCATTTGACAGTTGTCATTCATCTTAGATTGCGATGTAATTTAATAGTTTCATTTCAGCATGAAGATAGCGTCATCTAAAGTTGAGCCCAGAAAGATTTAAAGGTGTAACAGACGAAATATTAATACTGTAAATAATATCTGTAGAGCTGCATGGGTCTATAAATCACATAGTGCCAAGTTGGAAGGGGAGCCTACGCAAGAAAGAAAAAGCCTCTTTCCCCGTCTTTCTCAGTGGAGTGTGCCTGCTCTCGCCACCCACACCTGCTCCAGAGGTGCTGCTCGCTGGGCTGTTACCGCGGTCTCGCTGTCGGCATGCGCTGGGGTCACCTGCCCACACAAATACTGACCAAAGTGTGTTTACATGCGTTTAGGGATACGGTACCCTGCACACAGGAGACACAGTCCAGCGAGGAGCCCGAGGCCTCACAAGGGAGAGCAGCTGAGCCGTGGCAGTCGGCTGTTTGGTTTGGGGCTCGCACCTCTCCCTGGGCCAGGCCTCCCCGAACCCGGCCTGCCCAACAGCCTCCCTGCGTCCCGGCTGGCTTCCCCAGCTCGCGGCTGGCCGGACTGCCAGGGACGCGGCCTGTCCGTAGGGCGGGAGGGCACTGAGGGCACAGCGCGGCTGGCAGCCCGCGGCGCCGCCTCCCCCCGGGGTAAGGGGAGCGTTGCCAAGCGGGGCCTGCGGACAGCGGGCTGCGCCCAGCCCCGCCGGCACCATACCGGGGGCCTGGGGCTGCCCCGGCCCAGCTCCCACGGCCTCGGCACGCATCCGACGGGCGGCCGCCTGGCCGAGGGGGGAGCCGGCTCGGGCGGGAGGGAGGAGCGGGAAGGGAGGGTGGGCGCTGCCCCACACGCGGCGCCTGCCCCGCGGGGCAGAGCGATGGGTTCGCGGCCGCAGGGACCGGCCGGAGGGGGGGGCGCGGCCGGAGGGGGGGGCGCGGCCGGAGGGCCGCCGTCGGGCTGCCGCCGCCCGCCAAAACCGCGGAGTGGCGGGACGGGACGGGGCGCGGCAGGACAGAGCGGCGCAGAGCCCTCGCCCGGGTGCCCCCAGCCCGCCGCGATGCCCGGTGACTCCCCGGCCTTCACCAAGTCCCCGGACGCCGCGGGGCCGCGGGACAAGGCGGGCGGCTTCGGGAAGGCGGCGGCTCGCATGGCAGCCACCCCGGCGGAGACGGGGCAGAAGCCGTCTCGCCTGCCCAAGTGTGCCCGCTGCCGCAACCACGGGTACACCTCGCCGCTGAAGGGGCACAAGCGGTTCTGCGCGTGGCGGGAGTGCCAGTGCAAGAAGTGCTGCCTGATCGCCGAGCGGCAGCGGGTGATGGCAGCGCAGGTGAGCCCCGCGGCGCAGACCCCTGCCCGCGGTCTGGCCGGGGCCGGGTGGGCTGTCCGGCCGACGTGCTGCCGGCGGTGGGGTGGCTCCTCCACGCCCGGAGGGGTTGGGTGCGCGCCGGGGTCCGGCGGCCGGCTTCGCGCCTGAGGCAGCGCGGCCGCGGGCAGCCTCGTCCGGGCTGGGGTTAAGCCGCCGGCTCCCGAAATCAATGAGGCTTTTCGCTGTCTCTCTCTTATGTTCAGTTTATTTATGTTTTTTCTTGCATAAAACCGGGAGACGCCGTGACGGGGCGCAGGGTGTGAGCCACGGAGCGCTCGCGGCGTAGCCCCCGCACCCATCGCCCGCTGCGAGCGGGCAGCGTGCGGCGGTCCCGAGCTGCACGGGGCTGCCTTAAAACCTGCGCCGAGGAGAACTTGTAGTCAGCGGCAAATTGCCGGATTTCAGCTTTCTTTTAACTAGATAATGAATAGTCCAGCCAGCTAATTGCTTAGCGGCAGCGGTGGTTTCAGGCTCCGTACGTCTGCTTTTGCTGATGCTGGGGGGCTTTCGTTGGGTGCGTTTCTAAAATTACTTTTTTAAGTTTTAACGGCAGTGTTTCTGATTTTGCATGGAGCCGCTCTGTAAGTAGCAGTGTAGTTGGATCTTCTTAAACCTAAACAAGCACTCGATAGTACTCGCAGAGAAACCAAACTGCATCCAGTTCTGTGTAGGAAAAACTGTTTTTCGTGAAGTAGTCCCTCTGGAGTCACAACTGTGGAGTAAATGACTGCTGTGTTAGCCCTTGTGATCCTTATCTCGAAAACTTAATTAAGAGGAGTCCGGGGAGTGCAATGGCTACTAGCATGCTTGAGCTCTGTAAGTGGGGTTGCACATTCTCGTTCGTGCAAATAGTCATTTGCAGACGAATTAATTGGGAGGCGTTAGGAGTACTGGTGCAAGTAAAGACCCACCAGGTCAGTTTGCAACTAACGTGTGCGCAGAACTCTTTGGTCCTGCATGAAACAAATGTCCCACTGACAGATTTTAAAAACCTTAGCAGCCCTGGATTAAATCCTAACCCACGTTGTTGTTTAATTATTCAACGCAGATACACTACACATCCTCTGTATCCACTGGGAGCTTTTGTTCATTTAAATGATTTGTCCTTGTCAATGGCATGGCAGTTACATGTGCTTTCATAGCCTGGTGTGAACCATGGAATAATAAATGTGGATCCCTTTGCTGCCTGCCTTGTGGGAGGGAGCACAAAATGGAGTGTTGACCTCGCAAGCGTCCCATTCTGCACAGGCCGTTCTCCTGCTGCCCAGCAGCTTCTGTCGGGCAGTGAATGCCTCCTGCTAGCAGGTCGCGGAGGTGGCCCTCCTGGGGGTTTTCTCTTCCTTGCCTAGTATTTGAAAGTGACTTTGAAAGCCTTCCTAACTAAACCTTATATGTGTAGGAGTTGTACAGTGAAAGTCTGTGTTTTCCCCCTTTTGACATATTTCTGCAGTAAACTCCTTGGCGCTGGTGGAATTTTACAGGTCAAGGTCATCGGCTTGTGAAGTCAAATTACCCATGGTGTTAGTAAGTCTACACCCCGTGTTTGGGATGTCTCAATTGCAAGAGCTGTTGTTAATTTCTGTAATGGTGTTATGCATCTGTAATAGAAAATTGTTGCTGTTGAACATGGAAATGGAGGGAAGTCCAATCCAAGTTACCCAGGAGAATTTCCAGCAAGAAAAGCCCATGCTCCCTGTCTAATCTGGGACAGATTTCCGAGGTTCAAATACAGATGCAAATCAGTCATCTGACAAGTTGCAGGGTAGGTAGCTGTAAGGCCCCCAGCATCATATATACCACCTGGACATGTATCACAGCTTGGCATGGGTATACAGCCGTGCAAAATTGATCCACCAGTTCAGGTGAGGCAGAAGGGGTCCTCTGTATCTACAGTAAGTCGTGAGTATGGTTTATTTGCATCCATGTCCAGACGGTGTACTGCCTGTGGGCTTAGCCAGTGCAGGCTAGGCTTTGGAACATCGTCAGTGTTGGGAAAGAAATGGAGAGCTCCTGCTGCTCTAGGCCTGGCTGGTTGCCTGCAACGTGTGTGATGCTGGCTGAGATGTTCGCAGGATGATTCCCCACATTTGCCATGCTTTTTCCATGATGGCCCAGTATGTACAGTGTCCTGTGTGCTGAAATTCCTTTGAAGGGCTGGATTTCCAGCAAAGAGCCAGCAGGGGAGCTCAGCAGGCTTGGACAAGTAGCAGATTGCAGGTGTAAGCCCTCATGAGGGCTTTACATTGATGAAGAGGCACAGCAAAGTAGATGAATTTCTTGTTCCCAGCAGCTGTGTATCAGCAGAGAGGAAGGTTGTGACTGCACTTTTCACAGTATGCTTTGCGCAGGAGCAACTGAGTAGAGTTGCTAGTGAGTGAGTGCAGTCTGCTTTAATACGTCTTCATGTGGCCTCGTTGGAGATGGATGTATATATGGCACCAATGTTTCATAGGTTTGTTCACAGACAACATTTGGACAACAAGAAGGGTTGGTTTTAAATAGGTTTATAACCTCCTTTACATCCTCCTCTACGCACTGTCTCTATCATGACACAAACACTGTACAGAGTACCAAGAGGGAAGAACAGCCTTGAGTTTGAGTCTTTCGTTGATGCTGTTATAGATTGTGCTCAAGCTAGAGAGCATGCCCTACATCTATCTTCTTGTTCCCAGGTTGCGCTGAGAAGACAGCAAGCTCAGGAAGAGGAAATGGGAATCGGCCACCTGGTGCACCTGCCCAGTGGCTCTGAGACATACATTAAGAAGAATGGTGGTGGCAGCTCTTGTCTCTTCTTGGAAAGCAGCAGCCCTACACACTCGAGTACAGCCACAACGCCAACTAGCACATCATCAGGTAAAGTGCTGGGAGAGCGATGTTCACTGATGGGTTGCTGATGTTGCACCTCTTCCCGTGCCCTTTCCCCAGGGTTGTGGGGAGTCCCCCCTACAAGAACAGTGTTGCACTATTGGTATGGTTAGCAAAAGGGAAGAACCTAGGATTGGTCTTTCATATTTTAATTGATGGTTTTTACTTGAAAGTCAAAATTAGTTTGATGTAGACTGGCACTGTAATTGAATTCAATAGGGTGTATACCTGCAAGTAGAAATTTATGAGGAGCTTTTATCCTTTCTCCCAAAATACGTGCTCCTGACACAGTCCTGATAACTGCTGGTTGGCTGGCTCTGTATCTTCTTCAAAACTGGAGTTTCCAGAATTGTATAGGAGCCAAATATGTAGGTAATGCTGAGCAGCAGATTGCTGCCCACCTTCTGTGACTTGATGTGGTGGCACATCTGCTCGGTGTGGCCAGGTGCGATGAACTATGAAAGACTGACATATTCCTTCCACTTTACTACACCTGACTGTATTTAACCCTTGTAAAACAAGCCAAAACAAACAGAATCAAAACCGCAGACAGTTTGTCTGCAGATTCAGTAAAACCAGGGCTATGCACAACTGGGACTTAAAGGCACTGAAGACCCTAGGCAGAATGCTTTTTCCTATGCAGAGCTTACGCCTGCCAGACACAACAACTGAATGTTAGTGTCACCTTTGAATCTATGCAGTTACTCCTTTCATATTTGGATTACTGCACGCTTTGTCTACAGACATGGAAAAAGCTGGCTAAAGATTAAAGTAGTATATCCAGTAATGTATAGAGATTGTGTGTAAGTCAGGAGAACAGGAAAACCCATGCTAACACAGAAAGACCAAAAGATGAAATTGTCTTACTGTCAACAAAATTTGCATAAGCTTTGATCTTCATGTTTTTAAAATGTCAGTGGAGGTATTTAATTTATTAATCCCACTTTAGTAATTTCTTATTAATTGAACTAAATTGTTCTTATTGAACAAAATGTTGAAAAACATTCACTGAACAAGCTTAGGGCAATATATGCTTGTATAAAGACTGGAAAACATGAAAGTGTCCAATTTTAAAGTAATTTGAATTGTTTGAAAAATTTCAGTCAAAGCAATTGTAAATGGTTTGCAGTCATCTTTCTTGCAGTGGGTTTTTCTTTGTGAGAAATTCAAATAACATTGTTTCTCAAGAATTTGACTAAATAAGTGCATGTGAGTGACAACATTTAAAATACACAGATTAATCTCCAGAGAGAAGATGTGATTCCAGTGAAGAATCAAGGCAGGGTCAGCTTAATTTGCTAGAAATGGAAGAATCTGGGAATGAATAGGAAATTGGGTTCATAACTTTTTTTTTTAGGCACCAAAATGGCAACAGAAATTCATGCTTCATATGAAAGCAACTGCACTGCATGAAGTTCTGTCCCGAATAATTTTGATAGGTTCATCTGTTGAAAGGGATGTAAGTACTCGTGGGTATGGATTTAATGGCACCAGTGACCATGTGCTGGCTCTGAAGCTGCAGAAGGTGCTCTGCGTTCAGCCAGATCTGTAGCGTCTTTGTCAGATTTCAGAGTTCAGGGTTCACACTGAAAAGCCTGATTTTTCAATGAGGAATATTGCTTAAATATTCTGATGCTTTATTTTTTTAGCACATGAAGATCTTTTGTCAGATAAGAAACTGCCATGTGTGATGTGACATGAAGTTCTTGTTCTAGGTGTCAGGTTGTCTCAGGTCCGGGTGCTCGAAGGATTCTTGCATTGCTATTTTATCATTTTACTGGTACCCTCAACTGCAAGCAGAATGAGAGACCCTGTCGGAGCCAGTGTCACAGTGTCTCAGTTTGGTATGTTGAGATGCTGATTTTGCAAGAATTTGCAGTAATCATTAAGGCAGACAGAGTGATACCCTGCAAGGCCCAGGGGAACTGGTGGCTCTTAGGAGTGCAGCAAGCCCTGTACAACATGCGTTAGACTGGGCAAGAGAGATGGGCTTGGTAGTCGTAATTCTGTTCTTCCTGCAATTTTTTGGCTTCACAAGAGCAGTTTTTCTTTTGGACTCCCATCATGCGGAACACTGTTTGCCAGCAGAGGAGTAATGTGTGAAGGAGTCATACAAATCAGACATAGTGCCAGAGAGAGTCTTTCCTTGCTGTATCCATTGTATCGGCAGGTCAGAAATATTGTGACACCTGGAGAGACCAGAGACAGTTTTTCAGATCCCTTCGTGACATGCTGTTTTGGAAAAGGGTAGGAATGAATTACGGTCATAGCATAGAGGATTGTGCATTTACCGTCTCAAGCTTCAAAACCATGTTTACCTTGGATGGAGTGTATCTTTGCTGCTCAAAAGCAAACTGGGAATTTGCAGAGCAGTTGTAAGGGAGCAGACCATGGTCCCAGTGCATCAGCAGAACCTCTTACAAACAGATTTTGTAGTTTCTGTGCCTTTTCCCTTTAAAAGTGGCAGGTTTCTGAAAGCAAGTACCATTTGATTGCACAGAGCAGTGAAAAGTCATGATCCCAGGGCTTCTAAAGCAATTGTTCTTCCTTCTGTAGAGTAAGTATATCTTGTTATGTTAACTAGTGTGCAAAACTCAGGAAAATACTATGGTGAGGCATTTAAAATGTGCCTTTCAGATACACTCATTTTTTTAAAACCTGGGTTCTTCCCTTCTCCGTTAATTTGGTACCTCTGCCATTCTACTATTCAGAAATCACTGGGGGACAGGGGGTCACGGAGAAGGAAACACCTTCAAGTGAGAGCTGCTCACACTAAAGCAAGGAGACAGTGAATTTCACCTTTTCTCCATTTTATTTGGTCCTCGTCACAGAGCAAGGTTCATGTTTGGCACTTGGCAGATGGGGTGGCTGCAATATACATCACCTGATGACTGGAAGATGCTGGAAAGCACTCCTTCTTTCTCCTGCTCTGTGCTCACATTGGCCCACTTTAGAAGCATCTAATATAGAGGGGATTATTGTACAGTGCTAAAGGCCAGCTCCTGCTCCTGTGCTCTGCAGTGGTCCAATTTCCCATTGGCTTTGCAATGGCCATTAATAACGGCATTGTTCAGGTGCCTTCATAGTATCACTGGTTGACGAGTTAAACATATCATTGTCAGCAATTGTGAGTAGTTAGCTTGTGCTTGTTATTTCCCTGTGCTACATTTATTATGTGTGGTGGAAACAAAATGATGTTCTTTTTACGTTTCTCTAAGTAGGTGCTGCCTTCACTTTGAAACTCTTTGAGGAACAGATCTGCTCATAAATATGGACTGTGGTGAGGTCAGCAGTAATACTATGCCTAATGGTGGTATTGGGATCCCTTTGAATTTGCAGTGCCCTGGATGCCTCTGAAAACCCTACCTTGCCTTCTTTGCTCTTCCTTTGCTTTTTTGATGTTATCTTTTTCATTGACCTTTTCTGTGATGCTATATTGTGATTTCAGAAATTGATACCATGACCTTGCAGATGTTGTGCTACATAGGTAATGAGGTAAAAAAAATAAGTTATTGTAATTGGAGGATATCATGGCCTGGTTTTAAAAAAAGTTAGAAATTTTTCTTTTTGAAAGAAAGTCCTTCTAAGTCTACACAGTATAGTGTCATATGCTATCAGAATTTTGATTTTGTCAGAAAAGTCTCGTTCTAGTCAACTTATGGGCAACATGAGGAAGCTGCCATGGTCATTTCACTGTAAGAGTGCTTAAGCACTAGAACAGGTTACCTAGAGAGGTTGAGGAAACTCAAAACTCAACTGGATAGTGCCTGAGTAACATGATCCAACTGAAGCTGGCCCTGCTTTCAGCAGAGTTTGGGTCAGGTGGCCTCCAGAAGTCCTTTCCAAACTAAACTGTTCTGTGAATCTATGAAATGCCTACTTTTTTGCATTGACTTTAGGTCAACTTATTGAAATTTGAAATTCAGCCAGCCTCAATACTGATCAGCATTTGCAAGCCTGGGAAAGAAGTCCTGGATCTTTTGACTTAAAAAACACTCAATGGCTAAATCTATGATAGATTTCAACAGAAGATTAGCATCATGGGGGTTGACAAGAGGTGGAGAGGATTGCTAGTTCAGGTGGCAGCAGCCTCAACAGGGCTGAGCAGTAAGGAGAAAGGGGCATTAGCTGTTTTGCTTACCTGTGCCAGGGCTAACATGATGGCTGCATGTCCTCTAGAGGTCTTGGTGGATCTTCAGGGTTTACTGGTCTGTCATCCCGCCCTTTCATTTTGTCTTTGTCTCCTTACTTTCTAACGGTGATTTTCTCCTGCTGCGCCCACTACTACTTCTTCACCAGTTTTAGTTGCTGGCTCCCTGCTGCTCTTACCAACTGTCCTTCCATACTGAGATCCAAGCAGCCCCATCCATTACTTTCTGGAGCTTTTCCCCAGCTTCTCCCACAGCCGGCAAATCTCTGTTCAGAAGAAAAGAGCATTGACCATGGTGTGTCTTTACTGGGTTGTAACAGCTGGCAAAGAAATAAGTTTTTCATCCTTTACCTATGAATAACTAATACCTTTCCATCCATAATCATCTATTTTTCTACAGTTGGTTGCAGTTAAGATGAGAGGAAGAGAGTCACATTTGCAAGTGTCTCTTGTAAGAGTTTGTGAACTGTCTTAGGTCTCTTGCATTGGCATTATTTCCACAGCACGAGTTAGACTTTGTCTTGGGAAGCAGTTGCTGGAGGTGGTCTTCTGCCTGTATGGTGGTTTTCTCAGTTGCTAAATCTCTTTCAAGCTGGGCTAAGTAAATATTCAGGGAGTGTTTCGCTTTGAACAATCTTTTGTTGGTTTAGGGTAAAACTTTCCCATAATAGGCTTTTTAAATTTCTGACTGATACAACTATGTGATGAACGAAACACTCTGCAGAGTGGTGGCCATGGCTTTATAATTTTCACTTCCTACCCAAATTACGTGCATTTTGCTCAGAGTTTTTTAAAACGGCATTGCTTGTGAAGCAAGGACGGCTTTTCTGCCTCTCTCCGCTGCCTTGGTTTCACTGTGCTTGGGAACACTGCAAAGGAGTTTTGAGCATCTCATTATAAAAGGACATAGATAAATCTGAAAGGATAGAGGGAAGGGTGACAAAAATGATGTACGGCTTGTAGAAAAGGAGACTAAGGGTGGATATAACAGTCTATAAATATTTGAGAGGTAATAATATGGAGGAGGAGGAGGGATTATTTACAGTGCTTGAGACAGCATAACAAGGAGCAACGGCTTGAAACTAAAAAAAGACAAAATTAAATTAGATAGTAGACACTTTTTCTCCTAACTAGAAGTGCAATTAGCAACGGAGTGACCTGCATAAGGACAAGGGGGTAAGTGAAGCATAATCAGCAGCGGTGTTTAAGAGTGTGTTAGATTATGATCTCAAGTGATTAATATGGGGGAAAACTCTGATCAATGTGCAGGTTAAACTAGATGACGGAAACCTGCAGCTTTGTCATCTCCTATATGATTCATTGCCTCTGGCCACTGACGGTGTTAAATAAATCATAATGTTACAGGGTTCTGCATGCTTGATTAGATGTTTCCAGTTAATTCTCCAGTTCTGGAGCCTGCAGCTTGCAAAGCTTGCACTTTCCGTGCTCCACCTTGCAAGCAATATTCATTCCTCGTCTTTGCCACTTCCTCTGTGTGTATGTGCGTGTGTGTGTGGGTGCCTGTGTTTTAACTGAGCTAATGTCTGAAGTGTAGTACGTGTTTATTCAGTGAGGCACACGCTCTGTCAAAAGTGTGGTATTTCTGTTGTGTTGGTGAAACAAGTAGAACTAGTGGCAATTTTCAGAGTTCAGTCTCTAAATGAAAAAGTTTTATTTTTCCTTTCAGGCTTTTGATCCTATCTCAAGCTTCAGGGGAAACGTAAAAATAAGTAGTAGCGTAAAAAGATTTGGAAAACCCTGGAGAAGACTGCTTTTCTTTTTCTGTGTAAGTGCTACTGCAGGGCTTGTCCAGGGGCTGTTTTCACCAGAGATGGGGGCTGGGGAGAGCTTTCTGCAGTGTGTCAGGGAAGCAGGGGTGCCAGGAGACCAGCCATGACCTACTTGGACCCGCTTACTTTGGGAGAGAAAGGCTGCTCAGCCCCGGGGCTTCTGTGACCGCTTTTTGGCCGGAAGGGCGGAGGTGAGAACCCACAAGCAGCTCAGGAGGTATTTCCATCCTTTCATGTTTCAGAAGAGCTTTTTTTTCCTCTAAAGAACTGGAAGTAGGTGTTTTCAGGGTTGTTTTTTTTCCGCATTTTCCAAAGTCTTTCACCCTAGGACTTTCTGTGTTTGCAGCATCTTTCTGTCTGAGTTTTCTCACACCAGGTGAGATTTCCAGACACAGAGTTACTGGTTGGAGCAAGATCCCCGCTGAGTGGCGTTTGCTGTGTGCTGAATGGACTTTACCGTGTATGCTTTCCTAGCACTCCGGTTCTCAGGGTTTCTTTTCCCACCAAAGGCTAGCAGGGCTGGTGGACAGCCCATGTTGTTCTTTGTGCCTTAGAAGCAGTTTGTCACACTGGCATTTTTATATGTGCATTCATGTTTAGAGAGTTATCTGTGCCGGCTTGTGCTTTCTGTTTGTCATTATGAACGCTGAGATAAGGAATGGAGCAGGAGCTGTACTAAGATGTGCTAAGAATTTGCTGTGCATGGGCACATAATTACACTATCTACAGCTACCTTCTTGTTTCTTTCTGTGTCCTTGAAACAGTTATTATGAGTTCTTTGAATGTGTGGGTCTTTCTTTTTGTTTTTAGAAAAGATGTAAGTGAGGAGTGAAGGAGTACTGCATGCTTTCTTAACTGAGCACTGGTGTGATTTTGTGCTTTTTCTTTTTTTCATGTGCTTTCTTATACCTTGAACAGCGCTTTCCTTTTCTTTATTCATCAACTAACTTCCTAATTCAGTCTGTTGGCCCATTTTCCATTTTCAGTAGATTTGACAATGACGTGGGGACATAAATGCAGTTTTAAAAGTTTCTTTTGTAGGAATGTTTTTTCATATGCTTCTTCTAATTGCTCTTTTTTCTTCTTTTTTTTTTTTTGCTAAACGTTCTTCTGAGTTTGAGTACCTGCTTGCCTTAATCAGAGTTGTGAATAACTCAGTTACTTAAGTACAGACATTTTTCATGCGCTTCTGTTCTGTGTTTTCTTGAAGAGCTTTCAGAGAGTTAGTTAAGCATTGATCTTCTCTTCCTTTGCAATGAGACTGGATACCTAATTATTTTGTGATTTTTTTTTCAGTTCCTGTCTCTGGTCTCTATTCATGCTATTTCTATTGCTTACAGCATAGGCTGCCATTTGCTGACTTGGATGCCTATAGTCATGGGCACAACTGAACCTCAGCTGATGTAAGCCACTGTAGTTCCAGTCACTGTGCATTTCTGTCTGTCAGTTACACGTGAACAAAATTCCTCAGTGATCAATTTGCATTTGCATGGAAGCAGATTTTGTGAGTAGTGTTGCATCCACGCAGCACTGGCGATCGTGTACGACAGTGATGCACGTGCATGTGATTTTTGCTAACTTGCCCAAGCCCAGTGGGTGTTCTTTACTACTCCATCACATATTAGGTAGACAGCAAAAAAAGCCCTCTTGTTATTTCTAGTTGATCTTTTTTTAGAAACCTTTTGGGGTTTTGTCATCATATAGCTTATAACCAGGCATGGACTCCAGTTAATTCCAACCATCGTCCTACTCCCTTTATTATTTTTAGTGTGAGCCATAATGATTTTATCCCAGTTGTATTTCCTCCAAGGCCTCCTATCTCAGACACTTGTAAAGCCTTCCCTCCCTTCTAATGTTCTCTTTGATCTCTTATTAATGACTTAAATCCTTTTACGTTCAATCTACACCGATTTTCTTTCTCCTCCTCTCATTTCGCTTCTTTGCAGCTGCAGGTGTCTGGGCTGTTTTCCAGCACTGTCTAGAAATCTGGTTTTCTTCCTAATTTCCTTTCTCTTTTAAGTTCTTCCTCTGTTTTTTTAAAGTTGTGTTGATTTTAAATTTTGCTGCTTTTACATACTTCAGTAGCGTGTTGGATGTCCGAATGCCGTGAGTTAAATGTTTGTAAATTTCTTTCTCAAATCAGGTATCTCAATATGAATAGTTACAGGTATACGTATATATGCACACATAGTAGTCATACTCCCAGCTGTTGTATTAAAGATTGAAAACGGCAATTGTTTCTCATGCTCCTAATTTTCTGAAGCACTAATTTTATTCGTCCTGATCCTGTTAGCTGTCATGCATGCTAATAATTTTAGATGCATAAATAATCCTGCTGTCTCAATTCAGCATGAACAAACATATGCCAGAGCATTAAAATAGTGCCTAGCATCTTCACAGATTCAAAGGCATGTTCAAAGATTTTGAATTCTTTTTCTTTACCAAACCATTCTTTTTCTTTACTAAGCCATTCTTTTTTTCCACTAAAGGCTTGAATATGATCACTATGGCTGTATTATAAAGGCCAATAGTGCAAGTGAGGCAAGAATAAGCATTGCTCCCCAGCTTACATAAAAAGATCAACTACTCTGCTCTAGTCAGTGGCAGAAGATGTTGAAAGTTGAATTTGCTGCTGTAGACATCTTTATTGAGGGTCTGAAGCTTGCATTAAGTGTGGAAATAAAAATTATTTTCTGTAGGTTTTATTTCTTCAGCCATATTAGCAGGATTTTTAAGTTGCATGCTAAATGTTTGCAGCAGATCATTTTTATTAAGTGTACACTAAATGCAAACAAATGTGCCTTCTCCAGTTCCAATGAAATCAGCGGTGGTATTTCAGCTCCTCTTAGCTAGGGCTGGACTGGGGCTGTGTGTATGACTGGGAAACTTACTATGCCAAACTGCAGTCTTCTGGCTGAGATTTCTCCCTCCTTGTTTTTGACTCCAAAATAACAATTTTCCTTTGAAAAAAAAGATTGTTTTGTGTTAAGTTAAAATTAACTAAAAATCTTAAACTTGAGAGGTTTTAAAATCGTGTTGAGGAGTGCACACACACAGAGTTAACAGTCATTTGACCCATTATGGGGTAATAATTCTACTTGTGGAAGAAAGGAAGAAATGCTCAAAAAATTTTTCTGATCCTTGCTTTAAAGAAAGGCAGGTGATGTTGCTGTGTATGGAAATGGCGACATTCAGCTTTCATTTCCAGCAGTACCTGAAATCAGCAGGACTGGATTACTTGCATGCAGTATTTGAAAAAACCAAACACAACAGAGAACTTGGCTGAGGATCAATTTGGTCCACTAATGCTGATTTCCAGTAAGTCTTTTAACACTGGGGAAATTCCTAAGGCCTGGGAGAAAGCTGATGTCATGCCAGTGTTTAAGGAAAGTGAGTGTGGTAGGATGAGTGGCTATAAATCCATCAGCCTGACACCACTTTTTGTGAAAACAACGGAACAGTCCACAGCAGACTGAAATGTGCAGGAGGGGAGAAATGTCACTCTTAAAGGGTACTCACACAATGTGAAGTAACAGAAGTTATGGGTAAAAGATTCTGTCAAGTTAGTAATCCTCTGTTGTTACAAAATTGCTTGATGATATGTTGATGCAGTCAAATTCTGCAAAGCATTTGATTTTTGTATCCCCTGACATCTCGATTAGGAAACTGAATTGACAGCTTATCAATTTTGTATGTGTCACATAGTTTTAAGGATGATCCTATTAATCTGAAAACGGAAATCTGAGTGGGGAGTCTGATGTGGTGGTGTTCCTGGAGCAGTCTCACAAGGACTTGCTCCTGGCTATAAGCTATGTGGTCTTCCCATTGGTATCTTGGAAGCAAGCCTGAAATCACCACAGATTGTCTTGATAGGTAGTGGAAGGATGCATGGACTGGCAAGTAGTGAAGAGGAGAGTGCACTACGGGAGGGCTTGGCTAGATGGTTGGTCACGTGCAAGGAAGAGCCACTTGAACCCATACCAGCAGTGAAAAGTAGAGGAGTGTGTCCCTGAGAAACATGGTCACTGCGGCGGAGCTGGTGGCCATGAGGATGCTGTGCTGAATGTTAGTAGTTCCCAGTAGAAGAGGATGACCAAGAGCTGGTTCAGCCCTTTCAGACAGACCTGTGATGATGGGAGGCTTGGTGTCTTCTGTGCCTGAAGCTGGTGAGGTGCCTGTGGGACTAGTGGGACTCTTTCCTTAGTGACATTGTACATACAGGAATGTGGGCTCTTGACAGGTACTGGAAGGGAGGTTGGTGGTGGTTATTAAGTAAGCATACCACACCAGACTTAGGTACATCACTGAGCCAAAAATGATGGGAGCCTGGGAGAGGGGGCAAGGGAAGTGTCACATACATTTGCCCTGTTTGTACTGATCCCTAGGTTTCTCTTTATAGCTGGTTGTGAGAATATAGCTGTGGTCTGAATCAACACGCCTAGGTTTGAACTTGAAAGAGCTCAGGCAGGAGATGCAGGAATAATTAAAAAACAAGAAAACACATCCTGAGGTGAGAGGTGGCAGTTTATTTTGCCGTTTAGTGACCCCCTCATCTAAGATGTAATTAATCCCCATGTGATTATTCCAAATCACTTGTGCCTTTGGCAAGCTAGACCAGCTCAAGTTGAAGTTTTCTGTGTTGTTCCATGGGATGGAACATGTTGTTCCATGACATCTTGAACAAAAGCCTCATGTGGATGCAGAAGTCCATGAAAAGCTTGTGTGTTGGGTGCATCCGTCATGCGGCTCAAGCAAGACAGTAACAGCCTTAATTCTAGGATCTCCTGGATTTCCTTGAAATACGCTGTCCTTGCTGCTTAACTTTTATGCTGGAGTGCCTCTTTCCAGCAGATGTCATTGTTGGAAGATGTGCAGGTCCACTTAGTTGGTTTAGCCCTTTATAGGTGGAACTGGAAAAGCTTATTCCACTTCGCTCAAATGACGACTCAAGTGTTATTCCTGAAGGGCAGAATGCTTATTCCTTCAGGGTGAAATCAGTATTGTTCTGGCAGACAAGTAAACTTTGAGAAGCAGGACAGCAAAGCTGTTGACATCTTGGCTGATAAAGCTGAGTCCTGCCCCTGGAACACGTTCCGTGCACCTGCAGACACTGCTGCCATTATGCCCGCTCCTTGCTGATAACGCTGGCTAAACCTGCAGTCCAGCTGCTTTGTCCGGTGAGGGGTGCTGGGGAACACCCCGGCGCTGCCCTAGCTGTCAGACACCCACTGCAGGAAAGGTGCATTGACCAGTTGTTTTGTCTTGGGGCACTGGGAGGAGGTGAAAAGCATGGTAGGAGTTGGCAGGTGATAAGTGCCTGGGCAAGGCATAGGCATGATAAGGAGGTGCAGTAGATCAGTCCGTGTGCACTTCAGCTCCGGGGAAGAGGCCAGGAGAGTGCAAGAGTCTCAGACTTGTTGGAATGTGCATTTTTTCTTTTTTTACTCCTAGTTTTTAAATGTATATTTCTGCTTTGAGAAGAAAAACCTGTCTCTGCTGAGCAACTGTGTTCCCTGGGTATGGTCAGAGAGGTGCCTGTGGAATGCGGTAGCAATAAGCTGTTTTGTCTGTGATTTATTCTCTTTAACCTGGAGACACAGTTGCTTTTATCCCATGTGTCTGATATAGCTGATAACAGATTTTTCAACCTCTCCCTCTAATAGATGTTAGTCAGAGCACAGCTGGGCATCCTGGGCCATTTCGGCTGAAATGCTGAACAAGGAGGAAAACGAACTGCTGGGTTTGGCATCTGAGCTGGAGATGGGGTCATAGTGTTGTTGGCAATTGGAGGACGGAGGAAAAAACCACACTTTTCTCTAAAGTTTTCTGGTCAAAACAATTGTGAGGACTGCAAAGGTCTTTTTCCATAGGTGAATAAGAGTAGGACAGCCCTGTACGTCTCCAAGACCAGGCTCCAGGACAGGGGTACAAGCTCAAGGTCCCCTGCTGCTCTGCGGAGCCTGCTCTTTGCCAATATTTACTGTCTCATCTCGAACACCAGGTGACACTCTCTTCCTTGTGCCACTGTTAAGGTCTCCACCTCCCTGCTGCCTGAGAGCAACCACAGAGCGATGGGCCAAAGGTCTGGAAACTGTGGACATAGGCGGAGAAGGGTTTTATCTTCACAGCAGTGGCTGTGGTAGCTATCTCTAAGGGCCTGAATGCAGGGATGCTTTCAGGAGTCCAGTGTCCTGGTTTTTTGCTCTGGTTTTAGGGAGGAGGCTTTCACTGGCAGATCTGAAGGGCTTGATTCTGTATACCTTGTGCTGCAGTAATTTATACTATGCACTTTTCGTCCAAAGTGTGTACCTGATCCTTGATATTTCCTTTCATTTGTCACGATGGCAGAAAAGGATCTCAGGTTTTCTTGTCTTTGGGAAGTACATTTAATCACATAATTTGAAAGTGTCAAAATTATTTTTTTTTACTAGAATTTGCTAAACAATAATTTCTTAAATATATCATTTCAGATAGGGATGTGGGTTGAGACTTTAATATATATAAGCACGTGAAAGAGATTTTAAAATAAAGCACCCACTGGAGTATATTTATAAAAAAAGCACTAAAAAATCAGGGTGCAGAGAGTCAGCTCTCTTGTTTTCTTGAGAGCCCTGCTTCTCTGTAGGGTCTGATCCCCGTGCCCTTACGAAGAAGAGGAACACAGTTCATGGGCCCACAGTGTGGTGAGCAAATGGTACTGAGATGCAGGTCAGTGCCTGGTCCTTCTCTGGGAGCTTTGAGAACAGTGGAGATGAAAACCTGGTTCTTGGTGCACTCACGTCAGCATCCGTGAAGGACAATCCCTGTGAATCTCATAGTGGAAAAAATTTGTCTCTTAGAAACCTGTACTGCATTGACAGAAGCTGTAAATTATGAGGGGAGGTGATATTTAAAGCCCCCTCCCTGCTTACTGAAGGAGCAGTAAATGGGCTTCTGTGTGAAAGAGTAGGGCTCAGCAGAGTTACACAGGTGTGAAAAGAAGCTGAAATGGTGGGATCATATTCTGGGGAGGGAGAGGAGAAAGAGAAAAGGTGGCATTGGAGAGGAGAGCATCTGGGACCTTCTCCAGAGCCTGATGTTCAGGCTTAGCCATGTATTGTTGTTATGTTCCCCAGATTCCCATTGAGAGACTCCAGCATCTTCCTGTTCCCTTCGTTCTCTTACTAAAGAGGTCTCCTTTCCTCTTCTCATTTTAGCTAAAGCAGGGAGTGGAAATAGGGAAGGCGTTAGTGTGTAGTATTTTGTACGGTATCACTATGCACGGTACAAATAATAAATCACATGCTACCTGCTTAGACAATTTACTGCTGGCTTTTGTATGTGCTGTGACAAGTGCTCAAAAGGTCAAAAAAGCTTCCTTAACAAATTTGATAAGATAATGCAGTGAGCTGTAACAGCATGAAGTCCTGGGGGCCATAGACCAGAATAGAGAAATAATTATGCATGGTAATGGGTAATTACAGATAATGGCCTTTTTTGGGGGTGGCAGAAAATACACAGCCCCACAGCCTTGCCTGGAGTGAACATTGTCTAGCACATTAACTTTATAGCAAGCTAAAAGTTCAATGCTGGAACAGAAGATAATCCACAACTTCTAATGGGAAGAGAACAGAATTACTCCTCTCAAAGGCAGAGCGAGCACGCAGGTTTTGTTTCTGGGGAGGCAGGGTGTCTCAGCAGAAAGTAGATAATGTGCCAGTTTTCTTTGACATCTGAAATAGCTCTGTCATGATTGTCTGGTGGGAGAAACGTATTGTTCCAGCATTTCTGATTATGATGTTAGGGAGTGATTTCACACTGGCCCCACTCAAGGCTACTGCCTGACCTCAAAGCCAGCTATGATTTGAACTAATGCGTTGCGAGACTTAATATTGCTAAACCAGTTAAGAGGAGTGTACCCATCCTTTTTATACTGAGGAAGGGGAAATTGTCAGGTGCAGATCCAAGACTCTTTTGAGGTCTGAAGGCAAATGTTACCTGACTGAATAATTAATTTTTGGCATTTTAACAGCATAGGTGTCTCTTGCTGCAGAGGCTGGCTTGCAGGAAGATTTTAATACTGGAGTGAGGAAAACAGTCGCTCTGAATTGAAAAATACAGGAAGTGTAAACTATGGAAGCTAATCTCTGCTCACTGGGCAATGGCTGTGCCTTCCTGCTCCTTCAGTAAATGTGTTGCACATTTCTTCAGCATTTTCAGTGGCATGTCTGTGTATGTGTGTACTTTGTAGGCACAGGAAAAATATAAGCTGCTAACCATGGGTGTATATAAGAACTCATGTCAATAAATGCAGGCAGTGAAATTCTCATGATTGCCGTACTGAATATAGAGAATCCCCTTCTGAAATACATAATCAGATGGAGACTAATCATCTGTTATGACCACATGAGTAAATTGAATCGTGCCACTGCATGCGCCCAGACATTGAAGTGTAACTGTATGTGCTATCCTGATTTTTAAAACAGTTCCTGATGTGCGTTCATCCCAAACTGACTAGCATTTTCCCCCAGATTCCCAAATATGATCCAGTAACGATTCCCAGTAGGCAATTTGGTGCTACCACCCTGTTTTAGATGCCAAGAAAGCCTAGTAGTATGGACTCTGTGCCATTTGACTTCAGGATCAGATGCTTGCCCAGGCATGTTTAAATTACTGTTGTCAGTGTACAATAAGATGTGTAACTGGCCCTTAACAGTAGGAATAGGAAATACATGTACAGGATGAGTGAATGTTGCAGACAACTTCAGTGTTTGCATTTCTCAGTATGTATTCTTAAAAATACATTTGCATCTGTGAAATAGAGGTGATAATAGAAATTCCTCTAAATTCCCTGACATTTTTTCTCTCTCCTCCCAAAAAGAGAGAAGGAAAAGAATGATCTATATGTGGCTTTTGCGTTGATTTTGCCATGCATATCTGCAGTTTGTGTAAATCGCCAGAGTTTTATTGAAGTAAATGGTCTGAGACTGGTTTACATTAACCGAGAACTGGACCACTGTTTTTCACCATGCTCTGCTAAGTGAAGGCAGGAGCCCCTCATAGGTTACTGAATGTGTAAGACCATATGTGTAACTGACCCCGAGAACTCACCTTCCTCAAAAGAAAATCACAGCCATGCTGAAACGAATTACTGGTTAACTGCTATTAATATGCCATAGAGCTGGAGAGTCATCTACAACAGTGCAAGATCAATAGCAGTATTTATCGTGCATCATATTGATCTTCTATGAAAGAGTGGGCCATATTTCACACTGTGTACATAGTGCAAAAAAGTAGCATCAGTTCTCTCCAGGAATTAGTAAAGACATAGAAAACAGCTTAGAGATTCAAGGGCACAGCTGCATGAAGGGATACTGTTGTCTCACTGCAAGAGCATTGCTCACACATGGAGAGCCTCTGATGGCCCTGCATTGTGGCTTTGGTGTTCAAAAAATGGAACGAGAATTTTAATCACTCTTTGTTTTGGTTTGCTCATCTAATTTCTGTTCCTTCTTGTACAGGTTCAGTCCCATATTTTTACTCATATCATGTTTGCAACTTGCAAAATGTTAAAATCTGTGGCTAGTGGCAGGGGAAAGACACCGGAGCCCTTCCCAGTTTTTCCATGTGGATGGTGAAGACCGCCAAATCGTCAGCCGAGCTCTTACAGCAGCCCTCTAGTTTTAAAGGGCAGGTGGAGGGGCAGAGTGGGAGTCTGATGGCACAGCAGCTGTTGCCTTGTTGAGAGCTTAATTCCTCTTGAAAATTGCTCCCCTTAGAGCAATGAACCTCAGGGCTGCCCCTCTTGTGCAGGTGTTGTAATGCGGCAAACTCTGAGGCAGGGGAGGACCCTCTCTTTGCCAGCAGAGCCATTCAGCTGTGTTGAATAACATTTAGGGGAAAAAAAAAGAGCTGCTTTTTTAACCTTGGTATTCTCTCCTTGCTGGCAGAAAACGCAGCCACAGGCTGACAGCCTCCTTCCCCAGCCTCCCAAGGAGGATACCTTGCTCATTGAGTGGCTGGAGGAAAGTTCAGCCTGTAGGCAGGAGTCAAGAATTACAGGTGCAGGCCAAAGACCAGCCAGAGGAACAAGCCCAGTTAGTTAAAGCTTAGTACAGCCATTGATTGCTTCCAATAGATCTGGCCTATTCTGCAAACGGTGGCCATGCCTGAGGATGCGGCAGCCCAGATGCAGTTTGCTTTCCTGCCAGCTGGATAGCAGACTTCAGCTGGAGAGAACCCGCATGGAGAGGGCAAAAACTCCCCTGGGCATACGGTAAATGAAATCTTCTCTGGGCAGATCTGAGAGTGCTTTGTTTTAGCCCTAGGGCAGCTCAGTAGCATTCTTTGACCTTTAATTCTGCTCCCCTTGGCATTTAGTGCTTCTCTGAAGGTACCCCACATAGGTGCTGGCTGATCTAACCTGCTTTTCTTCCTGAGCTGTCATTGCTCAGAAAAACAGACAAGACTTTCAGGGCTCTCTCCATTAACAGCAAAACTCTTTCACCTTAATGTGTTTGTAGTTAAGTATGTTCTGTATACATTAGTAGGAGGAGATGACATGATTCAGCCAGGCTGGATGGGGCTGGACTGCCCTTGACCCGTTGCATTTCCGAGTCGCTGGAGACCTGCAAGAGCTCAGCTCTCCAGATGCATCCTTCACTCAGGCTGGCTGGTGCAAGACCATGAGAAGTTTAGAGTAATGCCTGGAGTACCCACAGTCTGGATGGCATGAAGCTGTCTTCTATGAGATGTCTCCCTTCTCCCAAGTGAAGCACAAAATCTTCTCCAGATGCTACAGAAAAAAAAAAAAAAAAAAAAAAACAAAACAACAGAGACTTGTCCAAACACATGGCATCAAAGAAAAACTCATCTCCTAAATTCGGAGGAAAGTGTGAGTTGAAGCATGTGGCAGCTTTCTCCTGCTCTTCGGTAGATGTTGCCAGTCCTTCTGTCTTCAGAAGTATGATGTGGCTTGGGATTTAGAGAAATTAACTCTTCTGGCTGTCTTTCCAGTGCTGTCTCAGGAGTGCTAGTTCTGTATATAGCTGGGTGTGTCTGTCCCTTCACTTGAACTTGCCCCGTTTCCAGGGCTCCTGTTTTTTTCTGCTGATCTGCTGGGGCATGATCCACTGCTATGGCTGCAGCTCAGAAGCGTTGTGTGCCAGGGATGTTACAAGGACCATGGATTCCATAATTCTGCATTTATAAGAGAAAAATGCCCCAGGCTGTTGATGTCTGGGGATTTATGTATACGGGTGCATGGGTTGCTGAATGAGCAAGTGACCAGCACTACAGACTCCATATTGAGTCTTGAGACATCAGCTGATAGTACTATAGAGGCTATTGGAGAGCGGAAGGACAGCAGAAAGCAAGCAGAGGACTGTTCTGGTGGATTTTAAACAGCCATGAGCACTGAACAGCTGTTGACTGTTGTGTGGCCAGATAAAGGAGAAACAGGTGGCAGCAAGTCAACCCTTTTGCACCTCCAGTAGCAAATGATGGTGGCCCTAACCACAGATAGGAAGTAGAAGGAGAAAAGAAGGAGCAAAAAGCATTTTTTTTCCCCTCCTGCTTAATGCAATAGAAGATTGCCACCACTACTCTTTCTTCAGGGAGGAGCTGTAGCACCACCAGCCACTGGAACATCACAGAGACATCAAGGATGCTTGTATGATTTTGAGGGTAGCTGTGGGCAGGTCTCTGTTCTAGCCTAGCCCATCTTGTCCCATGTTAAGAAGTGTAGTGCACAAGACCTTTCCAAAAGTTGCAGCGAAGCCTGCTACTTTCTTCCCCTTTTAGCTGCTGACACTTCAGGGTGGCTCACCTTTCTGGTGTAGGTGTAAAGAGGCCCCATCTTCCTGGTGCTAGTATTCTTAGGGTAAAGTATTATCCCTTCTTACAATGCACTGCAAGTGGAAAGACACTGCAGAGGTTTCAGAAGAAGCTGCACATCTGTGCAGCATAGCGTAGCCCTGACAGAAGTTCTGTGTCTGACTGCCTGGCATGTTTCTGTCTCATGTGAAATCTGCATCCCAGAAGGGAATGTGCTGGATGATTTTGCTTTTGGCTTCTACTTTACAGCATGAAAAGCAGAACAATTGGACCACAGCTTTATTTGGGAGCTAAGTTTGGAGAGGGAAGTCAGGCTTGTTCTGTGATTTATCAGAGTTGTTGCGTTTTTAGTGCTAGTAGTCTTAAGTTCTGATTTTATCTAAGATATGCACAAAAAGACTTGAAGAGAGACCTGCCCAGAAGCAGGATAAAAGCAGTGATAATATTTCATAAAAATATGAAGGGGCAAAAACTGTGAAGGATCTTTTGTGGCATTGCAGACTCTTCTGTGTGCAAATTTGAGAGGTACTCCCATTGAAAAAGGCTAGCTGGCTTGGTTCTCGCGCACACAGGGCCGAGGGGCAGAAAAATCAGATGCAGAAGGCATAAAACACTCTGTTTCCTACTAAATGGGTATAGCAAGAGCTAAATGGAGACGCTGTGTAATGTAGCGACCTGGAAGGAGGTGATCCATAATTGCAGAGACCATTCATTACTGCTAAAGAAGAGAAACAGAATTGCATTGTAAATGGCAATAACTGGTAAAACCAATCATTGGATCTGGTGCGCAGTTAATACACAGTAGATATTACCATGTTACAATCACTCTGAGAGGCTGGTGATTGCCACCATATTCATTTTTGCAGGTAAGGAACCAAGGTACTGATATACCGAGAGAAAGACGCAAAACAAACTAGGCAACACTTGCCTGACATTTCTCTCAGGGCTGTTATTTTGTATGTGCCTGTTGTCCATACCGCTTCATCTCCATACTGATAGCTCTTGAGAGCTCATTAGCATGCTTTAAGCCATATCCTTTTCTCCTCCACAGTAGAGTTAACTAACGTCATGGGAAGAGCAGGAGCTCCTCGCAGAAGGGATCGTTGTGCTGCAAACACTGTAAGGGTTGCTGCAGGGCAGGGTTACAGGGATGTGAGCTAGGACCAGGGCTTCATTGATGGTGGGATTTACAGAAGCTCCCTTGTTTAATCTGTAGATGTACATTCACTGTGTGGTGAGACTTTCTAAGGTTGTGGCAGTTTTTTGCTGTGTCTTACTCGGCCAGGTAGCTGATGCAGCATATCAGAGAGAGCTTGGCTGTGAAACAGTACCAACAAGCACCTTCCTTTTTTATCCTTGTAAATATCACAAGGTACTGATTCACACTGGAGTGTGGAAAACAGGACCTAAAAGAACCTCTGAGAAGCGCCCGCATCTTCAGGAACAACAGGGGAGGCAGACCATTGTGGGGACAGCCTGCAGGGAGTGCAGCCAGCTCACCTCTGGTATGGAGGCACTCCAGAGTGCAGGCAGCAGGTCATGAGCAGTCCCCTCCTCATCCTCTTTTCACAGTGGGGTGGGATCTTATTCTTCTTTGTCTCAGGCTTTGAGTAGAGGTCAGTCCACTTGAGTTTCCACCAAACATCCAGATGTGTTTCCCTTTGAGCTCCCACTTCTTCGTATTTACTACTCTGTGTCCAGCCTTCAGAAGAAGTAGCAGCTTATCAGAAGGTGAAAGGTAATGGTCTTCATGGAGCCTCCTGTTTCATAATAGCTTTTTTTTCTCTTTTCCAGAGGGTCGGATGCTCATTCAGGACATCCCTTCCATCCCCAGCAGAGGGCACTTGGAGAGCACGTCTGATTTGGTTGTGGAGCCCACCTACTACAGCAGTTTTTACCAGCCTTCTCTGTATCCTTACTATAACAACCTGTACAACTACTCCCAGTACCAAGTGGCAGTGGCCAGTGAGCCCTCCTCAAGTGAGACAGGAGGTACGATTGTAGAGTCGGCCGTGAAAAACAGCCTTCGAAGCCTCCCACCAACATACATGCCAAGCCAGTCGGGAAAACAGTGGCAGGTATGATGTTACAGAGGCGTTACATGGAAGAGTGAGGTGGACAATAAGCTGTTTCTTCGGCCTGATTCTGACCTCCTGTTTGCTGGTTCCGTGGCAGTGCAAAGCCAGAACCAAATTCCAGGATGGGATTAGGACCCATGTTAGGAAAGTTAGCCGAAATGGGTCGTTATGATGCAGCACAATGAAAGCAATCATATAGGTAGGTTTGCACAAGCACAGATAAAGGGCACCCGTTTGATTTTAGCTTCTGAGTAGGTCATAGCAGATTATGGGCTGTTTTCTGGAAAAAGAGTCCAACTGAATTATCAAACATAGCATCCTGGAAGTTTCAGGTATTGTTTCTGAGAAGCTTTTCTCTTGAGGCGTCTATTCTTTTCGTCTTTCACATCCAAGGTGCTGACGTGACCCAGGACACCATCCTGTTGTGCAGTGGGTTGATGGCAGTCAGCTGGGCGTGACATGGCATGTTGCTAGTGGTGTGTTCTGGCAGTTTCAGCTCCAGGGCTTGTGATTGGGACTTGAATAGCTCAGTTTATAGGCTGTGCCTAAGAGGTCCACACCAAAAATCTGTGTACATCGTTTCTTAGGGTAAAAAAGCCAACCAAACCCTCTCACTGTAGTACTTGATAATTATATTCTTTGACTCGGTACCGGTCAGAGGCTGGAAAAAAGGGAAATCTACCAAGGCAGGGGATTCTTAGCAAAGTAAGTGGGGCCATTTCAGTGACCCTGAGGCTGTTTGGTCTTGGGCTGCAGTGGTGCCTTTCTGTCTAAGATTGAACTCCACTGAATCTTCCGAGTCTGCTTACATCCATGTCCCTTGTCCAAGGACAGAAAGAGGGCAGACCTCTTCTGTAGAGCATCAAGAGAGCTCAGGCTGCATTCTGCGAAGGTTCTGTTGTTAAACCACTCAGCAATGAAATACTGAATTTCCAACAAAACTTCCTTTTTGAAGGAAAGGAGGTCCCCTTTGCTGACAGAGAATTCCTCTAGCAATTCTGGCACAGGGACCAACTCTGAAAGGGCATTTTAACTTCTGACACCGAGGAGCTGGAATTAAGACCAGGGTGATTACAATCCACTGTAGCAGTCCACATCACCTTCATTGAGGCTTTCGTATCATTATACACTTTTCTTATTGAAAGGTCCTGAAAGCGCTGGCAGGTCCATGAATTTTAAGATCATGGCTTTACAGCAGTCTGCATTTAGTACTATTCCATGTCCCTTTCTCACCATGAGTACAGCTGTATGGGGAAAAGAGCCTTCTGCTCTTCTTCCTTCTGTTATGTGAGCCCACCTCATGAAAGCTTTCTTCTTTCAGTGTGTTGATAGGCTTCACCACAATTACCTTCGAATAAGTGGAGACACACCTTTTCAGTTAGGTTAGTTGATGGCATCCTCTCTAGCTGCTGAACTTGATCATCAGACCAGGAGGAGAATTAGTCAAGGCAAGCTAGGGATAGGATTTGTGCATGGTAATGAGGTAAGGTGCCAGTGCTCTTTTAGCTTTTTCATTTTGGTTGATTGGGTTAAGCTGGCATGTCATAGCAGAGTATTTCAGATAGAAAGTTTCTTCTGAAGCTTTTGTAGTATGTAGCATGTGAGAGCCAACTGCAAAGCTGATGCTTGGAGACACCATCACAGCACAAATGAGGGGCAACAACATTCATCTTGTGACAATAATGTTCTTGCCAGGTGCTAGTCCCACACTTTACCGTTCCTCCAGCCAGTAGAGACTTCTGTGATTTTACTTGCTTGGGAAAAAGGAAAATAAATTACAGGTATTGACTATCCTAGCACATAGTGTTTGAGGAAGAGATGCATGAGGATATGTTAAAACATGTTAAATCTTGGAATGAAGATGGTGTCTTCTTGGTTCTGTAGTCATGTACTGTCATTTGAAACTAGTCTGTATGTGTAAGAAGTCTTGGCCTTGAGGGGCTGTTGTCTCACTGTGAGATTGCCTGTTTCTTGTGGGACCTCTGACACCCCTTAAAGGAGTAAAAGCAATAGTGTATTTTCCATGCATTTTTCTCTTGGGGCCCTGCAGAATCTGCAGCTAACTTCTGCTTAAGTGCCAGTCAAATTAGTGGGATACCAAAGAGGTGATTAAGGAAAAAGGTGGTTGTCGAAGAGGACCATTTTCCTTCCACCAGCAGGCTTCAACTGCTTGGTGTTCATTCCCACCTTGTGGGATATACCGCATGGTTCCATTCACCTCCATGTGAATTTACTGTTGTACCTCACCTAAGATTTTAGTTTCTCCTGACCAAAGCTTCTGAGATCTCTCAGCGCTGTTCTGGTGAGATAACAGTGCAGAAAGACTAGAGGTGGTGTTTTCTGCCTGCAGAAATGGCAACTCCCCAGCTTCTAAATGGCCTAAAATCAGGACCCACGTCTCCTGTTCAGTAGGGTAGAGTGCAGTTCAGGGCCAGTGTCGTGTAACTTACAAGCTGTTTCTCAGAGGCTGATCTTCAAGGATTGTTACTGCTGGAAGAGTTATGAATCATGAGGTTTGCATACTGTTATGACAGCATAGCATTGCACAAAATAATCATTAAAAGTTTTAGTGAGAGCTAGGCTAGATAATGCTGGGTGGCAGTGGGTGCAGTGGTGCCGAGGTTGTAAAACACTGTGTGGCACTGAAGATGGTTTGTTGTAAGGGGGAACGAGCTCGCAGCTGCTACACATGGTTAAACATTGATTCTGCACATGGAACATTACCAGCAACAGCAGATTACAGAAATATAGTGTTAAATGAAGAAGGATGAATGAGCTTCTCTGTGAAGCACAGTAAGGAGTTACAGGAGAATTTCAAAGCGTGATCCGTAAGGAGGTATCAGGCCTTGCTTACACCTTCAGGGGGTTTTGCTGGCAAACTTATGTAGGCTGATTCTCCTCAGAGGGAACATGTAGCTGTGTCTACACAGGGATTTTTGCTGGACTGCCTGTACTGACTGGGTTTATTTTTTACATGCAGAGACTTTCTTAACCAGTCTTCCAGTAAAAGTGAGCCTGCTCATGGGACTGATAGTGCTATAACTGTTTTGATCAAGGTTTTTGATTTATGCTTCTTTACCAAAATTATAACTGTGCGCTACCTGCTGTGACCAAGTCAGGGCAGCTTGCTAATCTGTGAGCCCACAGGAGGTTTTCTTTCTTGGTATAAGCCACCTATGCACTCACTGGAAGGTAGCCTAGTTTAAACAGTGTAGACAAGACCCCTGCCTTTTCCAGGGTGTGTTGGTAGAGGCATGCTTGTCCTGGAATAACTGTAACCACACAAGGAGAATTGCATACTTAAAGTAAGATAACTTCTGGATGCAGACAAGGCCTTGAGCAGCCCAGCTGTCTGCTGTTTCAGAATTTAGGGAGCAAGGGAGAAAAGCCAGGGAGGAAACAGGTGAGTGTGTGTGGGATGGGATGAGGATTAATGCATCATTGAGCCCTGGCAAATAAACTGAATTACTGAATCTTTAATGTAGATTAATGTCAGATTTCATTAGTCTTTGTTCTTTGCAGAGGTTCACATACTTGAGTGGATTCATAGAGATGCAGTTTTTTTAGATATTTCTGTGTAGGTTTTGTTCATTTGTATATAAGTATCTCAGAAGCTGTATCCGTCATGATTTGATAAGCATGATGAAGATGATAATTTTGGTCAAGGCCCCTTCAGTCATTTATATTCTGGTGCTTTTGCGAGCTGTAAGGCAGATAATCAGATCTGTCTGGTGTTGCACCTGAAGAAAAGACAAGGTTTGGTCAGAGAGGAAATGTAGCAGATGTGGTGGTTACTGTACATTTCACTGCAGTTCTGTGTGAGCATCTGGACCCTCCCTTGAAGCTCTCACAGTTGTTCATTACGACAGGAATTTATGTGCATTGAATCCAATAAACAGTTAAATGAGTTCACCAGCATTAGTGCTAGAAGCCAGAGCATGTTGGTAATCAGTGGAAGTTGGTGCTTCTGAAACTTGCCAACCCACTTAGGAACAGCAACTGGAAAATGGGGGGATGACTGCAGCCTTTTCTACCACAACAAAAGTGAAATCTGAATGGACACATCCAAATCTAATCAGATTTAATTCTCCAAGATGGCAGTGAAGCTGCTGGCATGTGACCCACGGTAGAAGGATAATTGTGACTCCTTGTGAGTCAGCATCCTCCCCAAAAAGTGTTAAAACTCTTCTGTTTCCTACAGACAGACCATTAAAAATCTACAAGGTGCAGAATGTGCTCCCACAGCTGGGGAGCACTGGCTGTGTTTTCTTTGTTATTCTGGTAACTCCACTCTTTTTTGATTCAGCTTGGTAAACCAGTATTCTCATTTCCAAAATCTCAGCTTTTTTTGTTGTTTCCTTAAACCAGGTTAGAGCAAAAACCTGAAGTATTAGTGAAAGTTGGACAGAGATTTTAATTGGTTTTCTGATATGGGAATTAAATTTACCATTTGGAAACAAAATACTTAGCATTACTGAGGTAGGAAACTAGTTTTTAGGGATTTCTTAAAAAGTGGCAAACATGTAAAACTGACTTGTAATAAATCTAGAAAAGTGTGGCTGTGATAGGGCAGCTGACACTTTGAAATCTTAAGAATAGCAGCTTGCTGGTAGAAAAGACTGCTCTTTTCAACTTCCACAACCTGTTTTGAGTTTCTGGCACAGTTCTTCCTCCAATAACCCCAGCCTTCTTACAGAAATATGTAGTCTCTAGAAACAGGTATAAAATGTGTAAAACGTGTGTGTGTCTGTGTGTAAATATATATACATTGTGCAAGTCACTCAACACAATACTAATTTTGTGTGTAAGCAGTGTATTATATACTGTATTCATAACATACCCTTCACACTACAGATTTATGCTAAAAGTATCCTAATGTTTCTGACAGCTCATGTGTGACATGAATGCAATCCATATTTCTTGGAGGAGCTAATCTAAGCGTTTTATTTTCCGATACTGCTGATAGGGCTATATCTCTAGGTGTCACCGCAGTTGAGATTCTGATGGTAACATATTGTTTATGGGTCACTGCCTTTGTCTAAAAGAATAGGTTGGAACAGAATAGCAAAGGTTAATTAAGTTTGTCTATCAAGGAAGGACAGATATAGATGTCTCTTGTATTTTCTACGCTAGAATCAAAGTAAGTCAAGGCAGGGTATCATAGACTCGTTTTTTCATCGTGCTGGAAAATATGCTTAGCTGGTTTTAGGAACAAAACAAAGCCACCTTCAGCTGCATTAGTGCAGCAGTAGTTGTGAGGGGTCAGCTCATGGGCAGTAGCATTGGAAGGTGGGAAAGTCATGGTAACCCTGGTTTACAGCTGGAGAAACTGAGGCAGGAAAACGTTAAATAAGTTGCCTACAGTCACACATCCCAGAGTTGACAGAGCAGAGATTCCTGATGCCTGGATTTCCACTCCAGTGCCCAGCAGATGCTTTCTCGCCTCATGCCAAAACTGGACCTGTGAATTGTGTTGTTTGCAAACAATGACACATAAATGCAAAATGAAATTTTATGCCCCCTAAGCTGGCTTTAGTTTTAAGATCAAGACAGAAGGAGAAGACTATGTTAGAACATTTAACAAACTTCCTCTGGTGTTTCCGTAGTGACTGGTTTTGTTTTAAGGCAGCTGTTGGTGATTCATGGGTGAGACAGAGGGATGAAAAGCCTAGGTGAAGTGGCTTGGCCAACATCACATGGCACAGCAGTGGCTGAGGTGAAGGATGGTACTTTGATCTCTTCTGTTGCTCTGTATTTTTTGCAGCCCTTGTCACCCAGGATTAGCATTCATAACCTCCTCCTACTTGTCCTTCTTGGAAATTAACCCCATAGTCAGGATCAACTGCACAATGTGAAGGTGCTGCTAAGAGTAAGACTGGCTTTCTCACAAGGAGATTGCAGCTGACAGCTTCTGCAAATAAAAGCATTACTTGGATGATGTTTTGTCTGAATAAATCATCTGGGAAGGGCAGGACCATTTTCTAGTCTCTGAGGCTGAGAGAAGTGAGCCACCACTTGTGCCTGCCTCTTTTCTGTCTCTGGTCTGGCCACCTCCTTGCCCTGGCTCTTCCTCAGTGAAGATGCATAGAGGTTATGCAGATGATGCCACAAGCTTGGAAGAAGGAGCTGGGCTTTATGTTGCTCTTCTACCAGCTGCTGAGTAAGCTTTTTCACAAGAATGGTCTGAACTGATGCAAGAGCATTTTCTTTGTGCTGCCCTGGCTTTTGCTACGTATTCTGTCACTGTTGGGTGCTGCTGTAGGGCAATACTGACTGTTGCACTCAGTGACGGACAAATCCTGCTTCCAGCTTGCCTGGAAGGGAGGATTACACTTACAGTTGCTCACTGCAAGTGAGCAAGTCAGATGTTCAGCTCAGGGGCTCAGCTTGCTCTCTGCAAAGAGCAAGTGCATGCCCTTCCACTTCCTCACCTAAAACATGCCTTGTTCTTACGGCATGTAGCCTGTGGTGATATAAACCAGAGTGGCTTGTGGGACTGTCCCAGCCCTTACCTGTCGTGGCCTTGCTGAAAGGTTGGAATGGGCAAGGGAGGCAGGAGAAGACACCAGAGGCTCAGACATCTCCTCCTGTGATCCCTGCATGCCCCCTGCATTTCCCCAAGACATGACCCAGGAAAGGATCCCAAACCTGGTACCTGGCTGCAGCGTTTGAAGGCAGGACTGCCCTGGGTTAGAAATAATACGAATATTATAGGGCCTCCCCAGGGATGTTTTTATCTCCCTTTCTGGCACCTAGAAATGTGCAAGGACTCTGCAGTGCTGCAGGAGTTAATACAGAGCAAATGCCCCTTCTCACAGGGTAATTGTCTCCTAAGCCCCCTTTTTAATGCAGCGCTAAGATCAAGAATTTTTACAACTGGTTGTTTTTTTATTGTTACTGTAAAATAGGATTGCTAAGCACTATAAAAAGGAAACCTTATGGTTCAGATTTACTGCGGTGTGTATTCTAAACAGTATAATAAAACAAACCCAAAAGCTTTTAGATTTTCTTCAGTGGTTAATACACAGCATATTCTTTGCAGAGCCAAGCTTCTGGCTGTCGTCGAACTGTGGTTCATAGACTTGGTGTGGGTAATAAGATTATAAAACATGTCTCTTGCTAGCCAGCTACCACACACTAATAATAATAGTAGTCATAATTCATTGCATCCAGAGATTTAGGGGATTTTTTTAAGAAAATGGAGAAAAACCCTGAAAAAAGGTTTGAAAGGATGCAGGTCACTACATCCACTCTGCAGGGAGAGGAAACATACATGTGATAATTTCTGTGCCAGAGAGTGCTCTCTCCATTTTGTTACAGTTGAAATAATGCTGTCTCCTCCAGGAGACCTTTTCTCAGTTGTGCATGTGCACATGTTTACTTGCACAAGGGAGAGGTGGAGAGGTGAGAACCAGGGATGCTGCCCCCACCTCTGCCCCACCAAGGGAAGGAAGACTGTGTGCAAAATGGCAGGCAGAGAGGAGTTTGCTAACTTTTTTCCCCCAGTACTTGTAGAGCTGTTAAGCTTTGTGGATGTGCAGATTCAAAATGGCCTTTGGACTTAATTTTTGGGCAGTTTATATTACCAATCCATAATTTCACAGCAGAGGCAGCCTGGGTTTTGTTGAGGGAGTCTGTGCAAAGCACAGATGTCTGTTTCCAAGATGAGGCTGCCCTTCTTCAGAACTGCAGAGGGGATATCAGTGGCTCTTTGGAGTTCAGGCTTCCTTGGGACCACACATTAAATTCTAGAAGAGCGATTTACTATTTACCGTGGATGAAACTTTGGTGCGTGTTGAACTTTTTCTGCATGCGTAGGGTGCAGATGGTAGAAAATCATGCTTTAAGTATTGCTTTAATTTATAATAGGAAAAACTCCTACTTTCACAGACTAAAAGCATGTCCTGCTGATCCCTCAGCACATGTGCAAATACATGCAACTGTGCTGCTGTCAGAGGATGGGCAGAGGTGCATTTTGCTTCCTGTGAACAGCCACCACTCTCAGCACTTAACTGTCACTGCAAATCTGGCTCCACAAGGAAAGTGGGATGTTGCCCTCTGTGTCAGAGAGGACCAGCAGGATTTGAGCCACGTTATTTCCAGCTAAGCATATTAAAATGAATACTGAATTATTAAGGGTACCCCTAGAAAACAAGGGGTGACTGCACTCTGGCTGCTTTGCAGGGATGTGCCGGTGTCTCCTTCTGCCAGGACCAGACCCTGGGGGTCTGCTGGTACAGGGTGGTCGTCTGGGACAGCAGGTTCACCCCCTGCTCCCTGGGTCTGAGCTTCGTCGCCTGGGAAGGGCTGAGGAATGGGGTGTGACGTGTGGCTGGCTGGGACCCGAGGGAACTGCAGTGAAGCAAGCAGAACTCCTCGAACCAAGGTGAGACATGGCTGAAAGGGCTGTCAAGCTTGCAAAGACAATGTCTAATGGCATAGCTGGATATGCAGTACTGTTGGCACTGTTACCTTTGTACCTGGTACAAAACTCTGACATTTTGTCTCTGCCCAGAAGCTTTCCATCTTACAGTCACTCTCTGCCCAGCAGACTTAGGAAGACCGGGTAGAGCAACCTTTCCTGTTGAAAATCCTGATGTTGTGAAGTGTTTCGCTGCATCTTTTGGAGCACTGTAGCTGCGTTACTTTGTCGGGCTTAGGAACAAATACTAGTGGATCGTAGTTCTTGAAACAAAAATTTTGAAAAGCATTACCGCCTCTCAGGAGATCAGTTTGGATGATTTCAGGGCATTAGTGTAAGATAAACTTTGATTTCTGAGTGCGGCCAGCTTTGCTGCAAGCTGTGGGAGGGAGAAGGGATTCTCTGTTGAACACTGTGCTGACACAGTGGACCTGCTGGCTGGTGTTCTGCTGTAGCTCCACTACAGGCTTCCCATGTAGTCTGTCCACAGCTTGGTTTCTCTGCGTAAATCAGGAAAATATTTTTCTACCTCACTGGATTGTAAGAAAAGCAGTGTGCTTGTGTGTGTATGTGTCACTGCAGTGGATAGTGTCCCAGGTGAGTCGATTGGTAGGACTGTCCTCCTTAGCCACCCCATAGGTCCCTGGCAGAGCAGTTACCACCAGACTGAGACGGGTTAGTCTCTGGGGAGGTGTAGGGCCTGGGTGGACACTTCATCGTTTACACTGTCCGGGTGCCTGCATTGAAGGGGTCTGGAAAGATTCCCGTGGTGTTTTCTGTACTCTAAGCAAAGGACTTGCCAGGAAGCTCCTTGCAATGGAGGGTACATGCTTGCATGCCAGATGCAGCTTCACCTGAGGTAAGGTAAACCAGCCATAGGTAGTTCTGCGGCTGCTGCTAGGTCACCTCCCACACCACACCAGCTCACCTGTAGCTGAGCAGTGTGGGCACACTGTGAGCCAGCTAAAAGCATACCAAGGCCAGCATGTCAGGATTTTACTTCTCATCCAACCCCTTCATGACCTCCTTCAAAGCCATGTGCATGTGGGGCAGCAGGCTGTCTGCCTGGTGCCAGGGCTCAGCTTTCACAGGCTGCTGTTGTGCTTCTCTCTCCGGCAGGTGACAGGTATGGAGAGCTGCCATGCCGTTGGCTCCCAGTACATGTGCTCCTACTACCCACCCGCTTCCTACCTGGGACAAGGGGTTGGCACTCCCACCTGCCTCCCCCAAATCCTGACCTCTGAGGACATCCCCTCCTGCTCGGAGTTGAAAGCAAGAGGTAAGTGCACCCACCTGCAGTCTGGGACCGCCTTGCCTTGGGGCAGGCACGCAGGAGGTGTGGGTTGCTGCTGGGAAGGAAGCTAAGCATCAGAAATCAGGTGTTTGCAAGATGTCTGTTTTCTGGAAGGCTTGTAGTGCAGTGACAACGTGGGACTGTTACTGTACAGTAGTGCAAGCTTGTACTTCAGAAGTCTCGTGGTTCAGGAGCAGTTAGTTGTACCTTTCTACACCTGTGTATGTCTCTAGGTTGTACAGTCACTTGAGGTACTGTCTTTGGTGCTCACCACCTGACTCCCTCACAGGAACAAAGTTACCTTTGTCCCAACCAGAGAATTATCTTTCCTCACTTTTCAGAAATGGCTGTCCGTGATTTTTTCCACAGGCCACCCATTGAGCCTTTGTTGTCCTCTTCTTACTGAACACATGTGGGAGCTATTCCTGCATCCCAGCCTTGTCTTGAAGCCCTTTGCAGACTTGCTTCCTTGTTTGCTTTTGAACTCATCACACCGTGTTACTTAATTTAAAACTACTGCGGATAAATTATTCTTTTCATATCCAGTGTTTCTTGGCTGTCCTAAGGATTACTATAATCTGCAGTAATTTCCAGTAGAGCACTGGTGAATTTATCTTGTCGTTTTGACAATATTTATCTTGTTTCCTTGTTCCCTTGCTCCAGTAGCAGGTACAGTGTGCACACAGGCGTTAACACGGCCCCGCTAGAGTAGACCAACTCCACTGAGCTGCTTCCATGTCCCTGGAACAGGACAGTAACTGATGCTAGAGAAACAAGAAGAGAAACAGAAAGAGTAGGGTGATCTGACTTCATGTGTGCAAAATCCTCACACTCCTACAGCATTCAAAGGTGTCCTGTGCTGTTGATTGCCTCTGAAGCATCATTACAGTTACCAGCAGCAGACCTGCATTCCCTGAACTGAGCTAACCCTTCAGCACTGGGTTTGCATGGCAGAGTTTTGGTAGTGGGGAGGCTACATAAGCTTTACACACTTTTTGTCTCTCTGCAGTAATCAGTGAATTTGGCAGTTTAATTTTGTATAGTCTTTTAAGAAGTGTTCCCTTTCGTTCACAACTGCCAAATTTTTGTGTTTGTTTTTTGTTGTTGTTGTTGTTTTTGGCACAGAATCACACCCCTGGCAACAGCATCCATCCTCATTTGCTTCTCTGATGCACTTATATATTGAAATTAATCTTCTCCTCTTTATATCTGATGGAAGGATGTATGTTCCCTAGGTTCCATAATTGTTTTCAGTCATGGCCTTTCTGTGGCTGATGTCCTGATATCTGTTACATTTGTGTAGTAGTGAAAAATATGGTGGTTGTGTTATGACAGGACCTTAGGGACTCGAGCAAAGTTTTAGAAGGTGAGGTGTGTATGAAGTCATACCTGTAGCTGTTGTAAATCAGCACCGAGCCCTTGAATTTAGTAACTCCAGAATGATTTATGCTAAGGAGGTGGCTGCTCTTTCAGAGTGGCTGTTTTCTGAAAGTCTTCCAACTAACTGTGACATATTAGATAGATGAAGAAACCACACATGGTGTGGTGAAACCTTAGACTTTTCCTCCTTCTCCAGTAGTTTTAAATGGCTTAGAGAAATCAGTGATCCTTGGTTCATTTTCTTTCTCTTTTCTTGAGTTTTATTTTCTTCCCTCTTCTCTGACCACCATTCAACAATGACGTCTTCCTTTCTGCCCATTGGTCAGAGAAGCAGTTGGCTTTATGCTCGACTGTGGCTGACACTTTTTCTTGCATCCATCACTACTAACTCACTAAGCAGTCTTACTAGTCGAGTGTTCTTACAAATAGACAAAAGACCTTATACCCTTTGTTCCCAAGTGCACTTCAGTAATTTTTCATCACTCTAGAAAAAAGTTGTACATAATGTGCCACTGATTTTTAAACTGCATAAATACTGTATTTTCAATAATCCCTGAATGCTTCTCCAGACAGTATTCCACACACAGATATTGTTCCCTAAGTTACACCATCAATCAGAAGCCGACAAGCAGTGAGATGTAATTTACTGAGATCAAAGAGCATTTTCCAGACTCTGAAGAAGTGTTTTTCCATAGCAGGGAGCTAGTGGGTGAAAGAGGCACCAATATTTTTGTGAGAAACTTGAACCTGTGAGCAGGACCATACCCATTTATAGGGTTTCTGAGAAGCATCTTTTTTTTAATTATGCATGTTCTTGGAGAAGATGACTGCTTTCACTTTTTCAGTCTACAAACAAAATAATATTCCCAATCTGTTAGTCAATGATTTACACTCCCATTATGTTTTTCTTCTGGTGCTCTTCAGAGTCCTCAGAGGGTTTGAGGTTTCTTGCCTCTTAGTGTCATCTGTGTGAGTGCTGAGTCAGCCCGCATGCTGTGACTGGTGGATCCTCCGTATTAAAGAGGGTGGTCCATTCCCCCAAAGTACTGACGTCCATGCTGCAAATGCTGACTCATACAGAAGACACATTCTTATACGTCTCTCCACAACTCAACTTTCTATACAACACCTAGCTGCTTTGTATGAAGCCTGGTGAGATGTTTCTGCAGTGGTTACTGCTTGCTAAAGACAGCTCCAGTGCATGTTTTAAATAAACAAATCATATTTCACTCCTTCCTTTTCTGCAGTTGAAGTGGTATCCATGCACAGAGAGTTGTTTTCTTTCTAAGAATACACGTTCATAGATTTTTAGGTCCAGGATCATCTGATCTTACTTGCTATATAATGTAGACTGTAAAATTTCACCTAATAACTCCTACAGCAAGCCCATAACTAATTTTTTTTAAGGTTTATGTGAAGACTTACATATTGTTAATCCAGGAATTTTACAGGAAAGTAATAGTGTGTACAGAAGATCAACAGGTCAAAATAAAAAACTCATTTTGCAGCCAAATCTTTGAAACATCAGAAACATGTATCTTTAACAAAAATGTTTTTTGAATTCCCAAGCACAAATCCAAGATGGTCTTACAACACATGTAGTCTATTATCCACACTTCAGTTGTTACCTCAGTATTTCAGTCAGGGTATTTCATTTATTCTGTTCTGCTAAGTTAACTGCTTGCTTAGACCAGTTATATTGAAAGGGAGGAGAGATGAGCTAGCAGATCACTGATTTACACTTTCTTTGTTTTTATGAATGATGCAAAGTTCTGAGGAGGCTTCTGACATTTGTACATGAGGTCATACCGTGTTACAGTGTGTTGCATTTAGTACTGGGCTGACATGTTCTGAATGGCAAAACACCATCAGTCAACCTCCTTGCAATTTGAAGTGGTCTGAAGTAAAATGATTTTGCTTCCAACTAAGCACAGCTACTTCCCCTCCAGCTGAAACTGGAGAAAATAGGGAGAAAAAGGAGATAAACCAGTGACAAATGGCAAAAGGGTATATTCAGAGAGCTCTCTTAGCTCACCAGGTTATAAGTTTAATACAATAATTTCTAGGTAGGAGAGGGTTTTTGTACTGTGTGCTTTCTCCTTTTCTCTGCAAGAGTAATGAGAGGAAAAGATGTATGAGAGGTTGTAACCAATCCCTGTGCATGCAAAGCATACTTTAAAATATGTCAAGAAGCCAAGCTGAGAGATCTTTGAGCAAGAAGTAGAGGAAGTAGAATGGATCACAACAGGGCATTTCATCTCCAAAAGCCAAATACCTTGTTCCCATTGATTTCTGTGGAACAGTTGCTTTTTTTTTCTTTTTGAAATGCGGGGTTTTCAGGATTGGATCACTGCACAGAACTGGATAGCACCTTCCACTGATTTTGAATCAGCCCTTCCTGCACTTAAATTTGTAAAATACTTTCAGAAGATCTTGTTTTTAGAGAGCAGGAAAGCACATGCTTCAGTCAGTACTGGGTGCCTCGCTCCGTGTCTGGTTTCCACTGAGTAAAACTTTATCATTTGCTTATCTGTAGGGGAGCGTTTTTCAGGTTTGGGATAGTGGCAGAAAAAATTAACATTCAAATAGAAGGATGCAAAAGAGAAACATCCCTGTATTTCGAGACATTTTTGATTTTGAAGTAGCAGCTTGAACATAAAGCAGGAGCCTGAAACTCCTCCCAAATACAAATAGGAAAAACTGATACAAAGTGCTTGTTTTGATACAGAAAAGGTCAACAGTTTCGTATGCATCAGCGAACACCATTTTATGAAGGACAACGTTTCTGGTAACGGTGTTTTTTTCTCAGCGGAACAGCTTCCAACACTTCCAAAACACTTCAGAGTGCTTTCTGGAAGTTAAATAACTGGTATTCTCAGTTTTACAGTTGTGGAAACCAAGGCAGCACAGACTTTTCCAGGGTCTGCATTTAAAGACTCACCTTTGTGTCTCTCTGCTTGGATGCTGTATGGAGAACACTACTGAGCCATTGGAGAAGCCTGCTCAAACTGGAGTAGCTCTGTAAAGAGCCTCCTCCAGTGGTTTCACAATCAAGGGCATGTTGGAAACAGTCTCCCTACATAAGACAAAAAGTTTCATTTTGGCAGAAGCATCGCTGGAATGCAAGGAATGCTGTGTGCACCAGAAACACACATGAAAGGTTGGATATTTATTTTTGTAGAAATGCAGGTATTTTTGGAGTGAGGCTTTAGCATCCTCTGGGAGGAATGGTAAGCTCTCATGAAAACTGCTTGTGAGTGCTTTCGTTTTTTGGTGCCCTAGAAAGAGAGGGAGTGGGACAGCCTGAAGCCTTGGGAGATGCTGGTGGGACTCCACCCACCCACATCAGCAAAACCATGTCCACCCAGAAGGGGGTTAGCCCAGAGAGCTGTTGAGCAGTGGAAGAAACATCTTTATCATGGCATGTATTTATCCATCCTATAATACTTTGTGTGGGTTTTCAAAATTCAAGCCTGTGTTTCAGGGATGTAGGCATTGGTTTGGTAAAACAGGGATTTAAGGAAATTCCTTCTGTTCTGAGGAAAATCAAGTCAGCGATACAGTGGGCCATGGCAGGTGCGGATCCAAGACAGTAAAATTAAGCCTGCTGCCAAAATCTCTACTTTTCTTAGTTTTCTTCTATGAAAAGAAGTTCCCAGTGGCCCGTCAACCCTGATCTGAAAATGGTTGGTTTTGACACACACCCTTCACTCTTGCTGGCTCTCACTGGAGGTGCAGCAGAGAGCAGGTGCCACAGCAAGCAATGCCACCTTGACGGTGGTGGTGCTGGATCCCACACCAGGCGCCAGCATCTTACTGCAAGCCCCAGCCAGAGTGCTGTCCTGGGATAATGGCTCTGATGGATTGCTTTCCCCAGACACGTTCCCTCTTTTCCCTTATTTTTTTTTTACAGAGGAAGGTTTCTTCTCAGTTCCTTTTGCAGTTAGGAGCATTTTAGAGCCCCATGTCAGAGACCAGTGGTTTATACCCACTGCAACGCCAGACTTATTTTCTGCCTGTTTGAGCTGCTCTTTGTGTGGGACAGACGATGTTACTATAGCTGGTGAGACTGTGTGGGGTTTTTTCCTCACACTCTGAAGGATGCTGGCTAGTTCACTGAAAATACCCACACCATTGGTTGAGCTGCTTCCTTTTAGACCCAGTATAGGTTTGACACTCTGATTTTATTACCTCTGGATACAGAACTTTTCCCACCGCAAGCAGGAATGGATAGAAATCATTAATAGTAAAACGAACTTTACCATAAAGTGATAAAACAAATGAAGACATCTTGTCAGGACAGCAGGGATTAACAGTGTGCTTACCCAGGCATGATTTGTAATTGTAACAAGCAGCAGTACTGCTTGCCTCTTTGTTCTGCTTTAATGTGGAATTGCATCCTCATAGCCTGACTGGTTAAGAGAAGAGAGAACTCACTCCATATTCAGCATATGCTGTGCGTGAGGGTCTGCATAGAGCATCTTGCAGCTCGCACCAGCTTTGCAGCTCAGGTGAGAGTCTCCAGCGGAGCTAATGCTTCTGCAGCCTCTCATGCTTATAAAGGCATCCTTGTTAGCAGCCCTCTGCAGATCGTGTGAAACTGTAGCAAAAGAAGAATTTGCTACTGATCTCTAAAGAAAAGAAAAGAGAAATGAAAATAAAAAGGTAGTATTTCTAAGGCTTTGTAGTGTTGAGCGGTGTGGACTGGCTGCACCTGTGGCAAAGAGCTGATGAGCCGAATTGTGACTCTTTGCAAGAGGTTGTTGCTGACTATGGCTCTGTTCCCATACTAGAATGATCTTGGGGAAAACAAAGGAGGGTAACATCTCCCCCCATGCTTGCATGCCATGAGTAGTCTTCTTTCTCTGTGCATTATACCCTGTCACAAGGGTGAACTGCTGACAGAACAGAAGTAGCTTTCCTGCAAGCAGTGGGCAAAGGAGCTGGGGGATGGTGAAGCTCTGTGTGCAACTGCAGAAGATACAGGGGAATCGTGGTGTATGAGCAGCCAGGCCGTCATTCATTCTGCCTGTTTTATAAATATGCATATTTATATTGCATGTGGAAATAATACCACAGGTGTGTTGCCTGTGTATGTTGCATGTAACCCTGTGGGGCAGGGTGAGGGGCAGATACTAAGGCTACTTAATGGGCTTTCTTAATTTAGCAACCATTAGCATGCCTACCCCTCAAATGTTTTTGATTCTATGCTTCAGTGTAACCAATGAGTTTGTTTCGAGTGCTCCTTGCAGGCATAGCTTAGGCCAAGTACAAGTTGAATAACCTTCAGGAAAGCTGTGCTGTCCTTCTGTCGGCCGCTGTCTTTGAAAATTGCCTGCAGAGTTAGTGAGCAGGAACAGTTAAGATTTACAAACAATGATGAAGCTTGTCATGCATCTTTCACCATTCATCATCTGGGTGCCGTGGCTGGGCGGTGAAGTGTTCTTCATAAAAACCAGCTCAGTGTGAAATACACCTCGCAGCAATGTTTACTGCTCTGAAACTCGTCAGCAGCCCTTTATAGTAAATCCAGATTGCGATGTGACATTACAGTATATCATTGCAGAGCGCGCTGGGGTTTACACTAGGAATGAGTGCAGTTCACACCAGATGAGATGTCGAAATTGAGTTATGTAGGAATTTGGCTGTTATATGGGGATAGCTTTTGTTTTCTGAGGACTGAAAGTTAGCTTTATATATATAATATATATAATCTACACATACCTGTAGTTGTGTGTGGGTGCCTATATCAATAGAGAGATATATATACATGGATATATGGATACACACATGCTATGCACACATTCTGTATACATACGCTGTATATGGTCAAATACAGATTTCTCTGACTGGACCCTGTCTTATTTTTACGCTATTCCTTAAAAGCATTTCAGTATTTCTTTGAAGTGCTGCATTTTAGTGTTACCTTGTCAGTGAAGCACCCTTTTATTTTCAAAAACATACTGTTGAAAATACGGTTCTTTGAATATCATAGTTTTATGCTTCCTCGTTAGAAATATAGTAGGAATTTTCCTGAGGAATTTTTGGTTTAGGTTATTTGGGTTTTTTGTCAGGTTTCTATAGCAGATGCTTACATTGAATTTCTCCGTAGCAAAGCCAGGGGACCCATGAGGTGAGTGTGTGAGATACCACTGGTGTGCTGCCTTTGGGAGAATGGAGCTGCGTGCGGGTGCAGCCCATGGGCAGCTGAGCTCTGGCGAGGCAGAGCGCTGCGGGAGCAGCTCAGCTGGAGGAGGTTGCTTCTGAGATGTCAAGATGATGCAGCAAGCTGGTAGCCACTGAAATGGAGCAAAGGCCCATTGCTCGGTTTTGGTTTGGGCGGTTTTGAGGAGGTTTTTTTGTGCAAATGTCTCTCAGAGCATGGGAGATGCAACTCTGAGGAGAAGATTTGGGGAAATTTACCCAGAAGCTTTTAAATACAGAAACTGTAAAAGTTACTGGTACATCTGGCTGTATGGTAGAATGACAGATGTTTTCCCTGCTTGTTTTAGTTCCTTCGACTGCAGCACGGACATGAGGTCATTGAGAATAAGATAAAAGATGTCTTTGTCCAATTACATAAGTAGGAAGTCGGTGCAAAATATAACCATGACATTTTATGTATGAGTAAATTGAGGCTGAGTCTTTGGAGATAAATCTGCTGTCTTGGGGATCTGGTACTCTGAGAAATATCCCTGGAGTTAAACAGTAATAGTTGCCTGAAGTGGAAAGCACACTGTGTTGATTGGCCTACAGACAAGGACAATAATTTGCTTTAGTGAAAGTTAGGTACTTTGGTGACAGCTGATTAAAAAAAAATGAAAGAAAAGACTGGAGATAGACCAGCAAACTTTTTAAGTGCTTCCTGCCTGTGATGTTGTTACTTCAGTGCTATACTGCAAAACCTGGAAATTAAGTTATATTTCACTCTCTTCAGAGCTGTGACTGCTTTGTCCTCTGTTTGAAACAGAGCTGGCATTTTCTGGACTCTTCACTGAAGTCTTTTGGGGTTTTTTTATTGCCTCGCTTTTCAACCAGAGGGAGAGATGGGATGTTTGAAATACTATTATATTTAATTTTAGATTTCTGAGACCCATGCTGGGATATTAAATACAGTTCAGAAGTGGAGAAAGGAGTGGGACTGCAGTTGGTACTATCAGAGAGGAGAGATAATTATACTTCATTTGTCCTCCTTAGCTGATTTCAGCTGCTATAGCTGGTTTTGCTTTGAGTGCTAATCCTGCAGTGAAATCATACTTTTCTAGCTCAGAACAGTTTCCACAAAAGTGATTATTGTTACTGATTTTATTTAGTTGATTTGTTATGTTTGTCTAAAAAAAAAAATAGCCTTAGGAAGCTTATGGTCTTTAGGAATACATACTCAGAACACTGTCATAGAGCTTGTCATTTAGTTTGTGATTTTTGCAGGTGACTCTTTCCTCTTGCTGTATCTGCCTTATGTAAATTTAAAGAGAATTCAAGGAGTTAGGGCAGGAGTTGGGGAAAAATACTCCAGAAAAGTGCCACATTAACACTAGTGCAGTGCTAGTATCCAGTTGTTGCTGTCCAGACATCTCCAAATTTGAGTGAAATGGGTAAATGCTGGCAAGGACTGAGGGGAAGGGAGGGAAAGGGGTCTTGCACCACAAATTAAGTGATTTATGTTGCTTTCCCACACACCTACAAAGGTCTCGTGGGGGTGCCATTTTGTTACAATTACTGTGCAAGGAATCAAAGCAAACATGTCTGTAGAGTACTGTAAAAATAGTCCAGCAGGAACTTGCTTAGAATAGGGAAAAAATTACACACCACAAATAAGCTAACAGTACATTGGCTGATTATAATGACCGTCTTACAGCATCCAGAAGTTGTCAATCATACCTTAATGTTTATAGAAGTGAAAAGTCAATGTGTAGTTGTTTAATTTGACATGACTCTCAGGTTGAGAAAGTGTAATCGCCAGAGGGGACAGTTAAGTAGCTGTGCTCCGTGTCAGCTTGTCTCGCTCGACTACTGCACTAAACGCTTTTCTGATGAGCGATAGATTTGGTTAAATACCAGGATAATTGCTAGCTACAGCATCCAGCACTCTTTTAATGCCTTGTACTACATCGGTATTAGCTCTTGCCTGAGGCTATTTGAGGTTTCTGCAGGGAAGAAGGCATGTACGTTCAATTACATTGTTCTCCTTCGGGTTTTGAAGGGCAATTGTTGCAGAGCTAAATAGGCTATAATAAATTGTATTTCGTTTCTTGCAAACCTGTTGAAGTACATCAGGCATGCAAGTGTTATAGCTGCTTTCTGCTTGTAAGTGACATTTTGTTAGTCTGCCGTACCAAGAACACCCAAAAATTATTTACACGGTGTTCTTTCATTTGATAAATGGAAAAATACCAGACCTGTCTTGCTACGCTCATGCAAAGGCAGTGAACTTGTTTTGCATGCTGTGAAAGTATTTGCTTCCCCTCACTGCTTCCACGAGTATAAATAAGATCATATACAAATGCATATTTGTATGTAAATGCTCCTTGTGTGTAATCAGAATAGGAGAGGGACTCGATCTCCCCTCTGTAATTAGGAGGGTGTCAATATTTTCATTAACCCTATAGTGCTGTTGGTGTTTTAAGGAGAAGACTGCAAAGTGGGTTGGTGATTTCTGTCCGGGTGGTGCCCACTGGTTCCCCTGAGCAGTCGCACTGTCTGTGGGCAGCAATGCTGCCTTGCACTGGTGTAGCTCTTTGCAGAGCATGTTCCTGTGGCATCACAGCACATGCATGGTGGCACGGCCATCAGGCACCTGACGACAGCTCCCTAACCCTTCTCTGCAGTCTACCACACCTCTGCTACAAAAGGGTACACCCTGCTGGGCACCTACAGCTTGGACAAGATGTGAGAAGAGATGAAAGCATCTGTGCACAGGGGATGCACTACAGCTCGCTTTAAGTATGTTCAAAACAGACTTGTTTGGGGGTGGCATTTTTGAAGTACACTTATCTTAAAAGTCTGAAAAGATCTAGAGATTGGTTTTGAAGTATCTTCAGAATTGAACACTTTGTTGAGATTCATTTTAATACATGATGCGGAAAGAGTGAAAGCCAGGTTAACCACGTAGGACTCTCTGTGGGTCATTTGGAAATAAAACAAAAAAATGTGATTTTGTTTCTTCTTTAAGAATGGCATTTAACATATTCGCATTTATTTCCTGGTTGTTTTTTTTTTTTGTGATTTTACAATGCCAGTTTTAAAGCTCCATGCCTGATGTTTTATCTCACATTATCTGTTAAATCAGTTAACCTTCACAAGTAGAAGGTTTGCATAATGTCTGAATCAGACCCCATATACTGTGGGTGGCATGTTTATTTACCTCAAGCATGCACTGATCATGTCTTAGACTGCTGAAAGTAAACAAATGGGTTTAGTCCATTTTGTCACTAGTTTTGTTTCCTTTCTGGACATGAAAGAAAAAGAAAAATCAATGAGCACTCTCTCCTGTTCATTTATAAATCATTTTCCCTTTCAGGTTCTGTCTCAGAGCAGTTGCAGACACTGCAAAGGGTGTTTTATTTTCCTACCCTGAAATAACTCTTTACACTAGATTTTTTTGGCAGATTTTTGTGTTGGCTTTTAGCTATATAAAACACATTTTGATAAATTTCAGTCTGAGCCAGATTTGCGCTAACTCTGTATCTTTAAATACAGTTCAGAACCTCTGAAATACTCTAAAGCAAAACTTTGCTCATCTCACTTTTTGCTGGCCTCTCTGTTGGATAAATAAGATCTTCTAGTTCATAAAGCTTTCTCTACCAGCTGTGTCAAACACATCTTGTCCCTGCTCTTCCCTGTGTCAGAAGTGTTTCCAGGGACTATAATTTTGTGGATTGAGTTCCTAATTTTCCCAAGGCATAAATGCTATGCATGGGTTTGTGCAAACACAGATTACATCAGAGTGAAACAATACTGGCTTGGCGAGAGGGGTCTGCTGTGTTCTGTTGCATGGATAGTTTTGCAGGGACTAAACTAAATGAAGGTGTAACTGCCTAAACTGTAGTTAGACAGGAGTGAGGGGAGAGGAATGTGGGTTGGCCCCTAGTTGGAAAGTAATTACCCTTCCTCAGCCCTGGGGCTGACCTCTGTACCTCTGACTAGCTGTTCAGCTTGGATCACTTCATCTGCTCTTCTTGCTGCATTCAACTGCTGTCTGAGCCTGTCAGCTGTATAATGTGGAGGGAGACAGAAATGCCTGCCTGCACCATCCTCCAAGGGAGGGAAAAGCCTGCCTTGACCCTGGACGGCACTGGGTACTCAGTTGTTCTGTGTGGTGGTGCAAGCTCATGCAGCCCCTGCCCTCTCCCCGCTTTACTGCCCATGTCCACGGTGGGTTGCAGTAGGGCTGTACGATGCAGCAGAGGATGAGCTCCACTTATTGCTTCCCTTTCGCCTCCCTGCCTTGCCCGTACAGCATTGAATCAGTTTTGCATTGACCAGAGTTACATTCAGCACTGTTGAAATTAACTGAGTCTAACACTCACACTAGTCTAACATTGAAGTTGTCCTCTTGAAGGCACAAAGTCTTTGACACAGCCACCAGTGTCTTAAAATTTTCTCTACAACAGAGCACAATAATAAAATTCTGGGTTTATTTATTTATTTATTTTAGAACTTTTCTGCCACTTACACATGATTTAAGGTTTACCTTCCTGACTTTAGACCATGACAAACAAGGGCAAGGGAAGCAATGCTGAAAATTGGTCAGATACACTCCAGCCCATTCCAGTAACCTTAGTAAAGAAAGATGGCACAAGAGCACTAAAGTGACCTAGTACCCTTGTGGGAAACCAAAACAAGGTTATTAGGCCCTATTGACCCACAGCTTGTATACTGTTAACTGTTATCTCAGGGGAGTTTGGCTGTTCCTAGCACGGCTGCTGCTGTCAGGATCCTGAAGAAAGTGCTGGACACTGGTGGGTTGACCATCCCACCAGGTCTGCATTACCGTGGTGGCAGGAAGTCAGCAGGACCTCCTAGGCCTGGGCAGATGTCACTGGCAGCACCAGCAGCATCATTAGGCTCAGCTCATGCCCTTCAGCTGATGGCACATGGTCAGTCAGAGTCTGACCCTTCACCTCAGCGCAGGACCAGCCTTCATGTCACACTAGTGTTTCACAGCCTGCATTTAATGCTGCTGTTGTGTTTGTGGAAATAAATATAAATATAACGCAGCAGGTCTGTCTTAAGCCTAATGTTGTGTGAAACTTAATTTAACTTATTTGACTACCTCAGAAATGCTTTGTGTTTGGTTTTTGTTCCTATTTTCTCAAGTATTGTGACTTACTGCAGTGATGTTCCTCAACTTCAGAGGGCATAAATCTCACTTTAAAATAAGTAGCAACGTTTTTACTCTGTTCATGCATATACCCATCTTGTGCTCTGTATTTCATCAATACTTGTTGAACCATTTTACTGCAAACCTGCTTGCCTCGCTTGCAAATTAAAGATAATATTAAAAATGGTAATGCCATGGTAATATTAAGTCACTTGAAAGCCTTCTGGGCTTTTTAAACTGCAGATAAACTTAAATAGTAAGCTGTAAATGATAAGGCTGCTTCTTTCTTCCCTCTTGTTCAATTTTAAGCACAGTTGTTGGTCAAGCTGAAGTCGGTGACAAACCTCCTGCTCCCTTTGCTAGTATGGTATGAGTTGCAGGTCCTTGTTTTCTCTCTTCCCAGCAGAGAAGCTTGCATTATAAGAGCATTAAAAAAAAAAAATCTATTCTTTGCAAGTGAAAAATCTATTGTATCTACCATAACAGATCGCTTTCATTAGACTTAGCATTTTCTCTGATTGTTTAGTAACCTCTTGATTTCCAAAAGCTTACCAAACATGTAAAAAAAAGTCTTTTAATCTGTATAATATGACAGTTTTGCACTGAGCCAGTATTTTCTAAAATGAAGACTGTCATTAAACCTGAAAGATCTGAGGCCCTCATTATTAGCTATTTGGATACTCTTTGAGCATGATGATGATAAGAGGCATTGATTTCATTCTGTTATATAGATCAAAAGTGACATTGGCAACAATAAAAATGTAAAGAAGGGGGAGCAGAATTAACGTTTATAGTTATATGGCTAGTCCTGGTGTTGTGCAAACAGTGATATACTACTTTTTTCCTAATATGCTAGTGAAGACTAACAGCCTTTCTGAACCAGGAACAGAGAGCCAAAATAGTGTTAGGTTTGGATTTCTATGTGGAACACCAAAAAGTTATAGGTGATTATTAAAGCTCTTAGGATCCTGTTTCCTTCTTTTAATATAGCTACACAAGGGAGAAACCTTGTATCTTTTTTTGTCTCTCCATATATTCTGCTGCTTGATAACATTGTCCTGAACCTTGAGCGCACTCATTCCTTTAAAATTACCATTGCTTTTCAAAAAAACATTTTCTTGCCACAGCTATTGCAAATGGCAGTGCATTTTCTAGGTAGGACAGTTGGTGCTTCTAGAGGTAGTTACAAAGATGCTTAGAGGGCTGGAGCACCTCTCCTATGAAGACAGGCCGAGGGAGTTGGGGTTGTTCAGCCTGGAGAAGAGAAAGCTCCGGGGAGAACTTATAGCACCTTCCAGTACCTGAAGGGGCCACCAAGAGAGCTAGAGAGAGACTTTTTGCAAGGGCATGTAGTGACAGGACAAGGGGTAATGGTTTTAAACTGAAAGAGGGTAGATTTAGATGAGATATTGGGAAGAAATTCTTTCCTGTACGGGTGGTGAGACACTGGCACAGGTTGCCCAGGGAAGTTGTGGATGCCCCCTCCCTGTAAGTGTTCAGGGCCAGGTTGGATGGGGCTTTGAGCAACCTGGTCTAGTGGGAGGTGTCCCTGCCCATGGCAGGGGGGTTGGAACTAGATGATCTTTGAGGTCCGTTCCAACCCAAACCATTCTATGATTTACAAGGAACTTACTGTTTAGACAAATTTTGAATATATATACCAAGCAAAACAAAGGTAACTATATTGTAGTGATACCCAGAAGTGGATGAGGAGTCAGAGTCACTAGCTGTCTCCTGTGTTGCACTACAGATAGATTTAGTGTGTGAGGTCTTTCCTTGAAACAGGGAGCAGCCCCCACATCTGTCTGTCTGCACCCGTCAGTGTCAGCAGTCATCCCACACAGAAGCAGCGGGCAGCCTTTTGTCTCTTCATTCTCATGTGCTGCCATACAACAGCCAGGTTAAGTGTGTGTGACTACATTGCCACTAGTTAACGGCAGATGGGGATGTCCATTTCAGTCACCTCTGTGTCTCATTATTGGTAGGATAGGTGCTGCTGGGGATGTGTGGGAAATCCTGTTTCATCAGCATAGGAGAAGATGCAAAGAAGTTGGACAGTAAGCAGTCTCCATAAAATTAGCATGAGGTCCCCAAAATATGCCTGATGGGACTGTAGGATGCGGAGAGGTGACACTGTGTTCTCTTCTTTAGTGCAGGCTGGAAATTGTTCTGATAAAAACTTTTGCTTTAGAAAAAATCCAACCCACTGGTGGTTTTTTGCTGAAATCACATGTTTCTGCAAACTCACAGCAGGGCAAGTGGAGGATTCAGCTGGACACTTGACTTCTTTCCTCAACAGGCTTACATGGATGGTGAGTCCATTTGTTCAGCCTGGAGAAGTCTCTGGGAAGACTGTATTATGGCCTTTTGGTACTTAAAGGGGGCTTATAAGAAAGATGGGGACAGACTTTTTAGTGGGGTCTGTTGCAGTAGGACAAGGGATAATGGTATTAAACTAAAAGAGGGTAGATGCAGACTAGATATAAATGAGGGTGGTGAAACACTGGCACAGGTTGTCCAGAGAAGCTGTAGATGCCCCATCCCTGGAAACAGTCGAGATCAGGTTGGACAGGGTTCTGAGAAACCTGATCTAGTTGAAGATGTCTGTGCTCATTGCAGGGAGGTTGGATTAGATGGCCTTTAAAGGTCCCTACCAACCCAAACCATTGTATAATTTTGTGATTCCCGTCTCTAGATTTGGAGTTGTAGGCAGTCTGTTGATGTTTTTGCCTTACCACCAGAGATTGCCACCTGTTCACATGGTTGTGTGGCCTCTTCTTATCCAGATTTGTGAAATTTATTTTCTTTTTCACAGGAAAAATGAAAAAAAAAACCAGACCAACAAGACTTCTGTTTCAAAAAATGCAGTTCATTTTATGGATCTGGCTTGGGAAGTGGCCACACAGGAAGAGCAGTGGGGCACAGACATCTCTGCCTTACTGCTGCACACAGCAGCGGGAGAGCCTAGAGAGTCCCATGCCTCCTGGTCCCCTAGCACAGCAGTATTGTACAAAACCGGTCCTGGCAGGATAAAATGCCCAGAATGGATGTTTGGTCATGCACACCAGCAGCTGGCAAGATAATTTGGTATTTCTCATTAGAAGTGATTCATATGTGTGTGTTTTAATTTTGTTGTTAGAACAGTTTTTAATTACTACAGGAATAATAAAAACAGTCCAAAAATGGATTTTAAGTCCATTTTTTTCTCAGACCTGCCTCTGTCTTTTGCCATTCTTCTGAGTACAGCACACTAGGGACATCTTTTTTTGATGGAGAATCAGCCTCTGGTGTTGTGTGTAGAGTAGAGAAATAGTATCCGACCTTCAGGAATAAAGAGATGAAAGGTCCCAGCTTTGTCACACCCTTATTACCTGATGAAGCAAATCACTTCATTCCTTTGAGATTCCTTACTGCTCCTCAGCTGGTGGCAGATCTCCAAATATCCGTATCCCTCACAGCCTCTTTTTTATATGCCTTTCCTGGAAATCGATGTCTCCTCATATGTTTCTGTAGCTGCTCTCCAATCTTGAAGCTTGAAATGGTTTGCTGTTGTTTGATGTTATTTTTTGCAAAAGCATTATCTCTTTGTTAGCCTCTGGTTTAGAGCACAGCCCTGTAAACCGTTGGTTTTGCCCTGCCATGGTGGACTATGAATGTCTGAGGACAGCAGAGATCTCAGAAAGTAGATCTGCTGGTAGTTGTAACCGCCTGAAGGAGTCACCTAGAGTCACCTAGAGTCACCGCCTGAAGGAAAGACACGTGCATATTTTCAGTACTGGCAATACAAAACCAAAGGGTCTGCATGTTCAGCAGCAGGATTGGTTCTCCTCTCTAGTTCCCTGTGTTGCTGCATGAATGTGTGCACAGGACAACACAGTGACTAGAATAAGTGACTAGAGAGTGGTAAGGAAGGGAAAGGGAGATGCCTTTGGCATTTTATTGTGATGCCTTTTCTTGGTAGTGTTACTATCAGGTTAAAAATACCTCCTCTGTGACCTCAGCTCAGCTCTTTTGTGATGCTGAGGTTGTCATGCTTCTTGTGTAATTGTACAGAATGCTTACACTTAGAAATGACCCAAAAAACCCCTCTACAGAATTGCACATTTTACCTTGTTACCCAGCAGTGGGAAGTGTCCACTTTATGTTGAGATGTCCTATTCCTGCAGACCGTTGCACTTCATGTCTACCAAAACAGCAAATGTTTGTGTGAAACCATTAAAATCATATCTCTTTATGGAGAGGACTGGCCATCGGGGTTCTTGGCAATGGAATATCAATTGGAGAGCTTTCTGTGGAGTTGTATGGATTTGTACCTCGCTTGGGCAGAGCAAGCATTTCTGGTGAATACCTTGCACAAGAGGTGAGTAACCATTCACTTCTGCCAATCCTAAAGCAAGCTTTACCAGCTGAATTTTGACTGTTGTCATTCAGTCATTCAAAGCAAGGGTACTCATCTCAGCACACCTGATCCTCCTGAAGTTTTTCTAACGTGGTTCACCCTCTGCCTTGCCAAGCCTGCAGCAGTGGCTTAGTGACATCAAGTTAGCCACAGAATGTAACACTGGTGATAGCAGGGAGTGTTGGTCCATCAGTACTGCCCTGCTCTGGATCAACACTGCTCTGCAAGCATGTAGGGTGATTGCTTTGCCATGGATTGGTATAGTTTCAAGGCAGGTTTTGGAGTCTCGGTAAAAAAGCCTATGCTTCCTGAGTGTTGTCTTTCTGTCCTCCCTGGCTTAACTGGTGGTGGGTGAGAAGTGGAAAGCCTTGTTTGATTGTTTCACATATTATTGGAAGAGAATTTAAAGCCAGAGGTGAGGGCGTTCAACAAGAGAGTATTTTCTTCAGCTTCAGGTTTCTAATTACATCAGGTATAGTCCTGCCTTCTTAGTTGCTAAAAGTACAAGCATGAACTGGAAAAGAATGAGCTAATCCATGGTAAAACATGTTGAATAAAGATCTCCATTCAGATCTCTACCTTTTATCCCAAGTTCCTAATGCCAAGAATTAATGCTATTTGAAAATACACAATGAATGTGCCCTACTGTGGGCATCCAAGATAATTGTAATTGCTTTAAATGTTAGTGAGAAGGGTGGATGTTTGAGAAGGGGGAAAGGGCTTTACTGTGAAATAGTATATCTGTTAAGAGGCACAGATGGGCCCTGTTTTAGGTTCCAGATCCTTATGCTTGTTTTTATTTTTGCATTGAATAGCAGCTCTACTTGTTGGTCTTAAAACTTCTTGTGAGACGGAAAATATCCATGGACATACATTTATAGAACAGGACTGGTTGCCCTTGTAGTAGTAATATGCAAAGCAGAAAAGGAGTACCACTCCCATTTTCTTGTAAGTTGCTCCGCATTACAGTCAGCACAGAACAGTCCACAAGGTATTGATCAAAGCAAAAATCTCAAGGACATTTCAGCTGGTGTATATAATACATGGAGTTCAGTTTTAAGGCAGATACATAGCTGAGTTTCCATTAGCCCTTTGTTACTGTTTGTTATCAGCCTCCCTGTTAGACTAACGTCCTGTCTTACTCTCCGCTGTGTGTAACACTGCTTCTAAGAAGTCTGCACCTGTGCTATGTTGTGGTGAGCAGCTGCAGCAAGAAGAAACCCTTGGCTTAAGGTGGGCTTCCAGAATTTGGCTCCATGGGAACCGACACCTGGTTTAGGTCTGTGTTGAGGCCTGAGGGATAGGAGGAGAAAGACAGTCAATACAGAACATTTTTAGCACATTTATGCACTTGCAGATGTTGGCAGGAATCCTCAGTCAGTAGCAACCATTTCATCCCTGCATTCATCCTGAGCAAGAGAGATGTGAGGAAGGAGACAACAGTGGGTTTTTAGGTTAGTTCACACATAGTAGAAGCAAAAGGACTAAAAGATACTGAGGATTCACTGAGTGTGAAAGTCCTTCAGAAACATGAGTTCCTGCAGCTTTACAAAATACAGATCTTTGTATTCAAAGGAAATCTTGAAAACACAGCTTATGAAAGTTTGTATCTTAGTTTTGTTAAGGTTTTGCAGCTTCTCTGTGGCCTTCTATCAGGATCCCATCGAGCCATAGGCTCCTGACTGCTCGCATCTTAGATCTGGACAGAGCAGAATACCAGAGAGTGAGACTGATCCCCTTGCATGGCTGGTTTATGAAGAACAGCCTGACACTGGTTTCTTCACCGTAGTGTAAGTCAGAAGTCCTCCACCTTTTCAAATAGTGCGTTCACACAGGAATGAATCACATGGGAGATGCAGCGGAGGTAGATCTTCTCTTTAACCTTTTGTTAATTAACTCTGTGCTTAAAGAGTTAAACATTTGGGAACATAGGGTTAAGCATTCCAAGGATGAGAGGCAGCTGAATGGAGGTTGCTTAGGACAACTTGGTCTTTCTGCATGTTTTGCATGGAGATTTCATCTTGCCCATCTTATGAAGCAGCAAAGTCAGGACAGACCCTGGCACTCTTGTTACCACTTAAATGCTTTCTCCACAAGAGGATAGTTGTTGTTTTCCCTTGCTCCCTTTTTTGTGTGTGTCTTCTTCTCAGTTGCTGAGTCAGCAACTGAGATGATTCTGATGGTTCTTTGATCCTGAGTGCCTGGTTTTGCAGCCATAACCTTTTTGTTTTATTTCGTTGGTTTGGTTTGGTTTTTTAACCTGATGCTTTGTCAGGTAGTTGCCGTGTGTGTTACGGTAACTGCTGTAGCTTGACAGGCTGTTTGCTGGTGGTGGTTGGGTCAATCTGAACAGTGGAGTGGCAGGATACCATTGGCTTGGGTTAAAACTGGGCAGTGTTTTCAAACTGAACTCTACCTGCAGTATTTCCAGGCCACCAAGCTAGCCTTCCTTCAGAGCATTGCTGGTCACTCCACTATATCCAATAGCGGCACCGAGAAGTCTAGTGCCAGTCCTTCAGACAATAACCTGGGGAGAGTGCTGATGCTACTCTCTCTCATTCCACCCTTCAGACGGGTAGCATGGCTTGCTTCTTGGTTCGACTGCCACAGGTTTCCCAGGCCTGTTAGTTTTTCAAGACACTTTATATAGGATCTCTGGAGCATGGAGTAGAAGTCACTGCTTGCTTAGACAGGGTCCATTTTCAGTGGTATCTGCAAAAGGAAAATGCTCTGCCTACAGAGGAGAAAGTACTGTGAAAAGCAGTTTCTGTCTGCCCTCACACCGAAAACCCAGGCATGCTTCGGTGATTCTCCAGTGCCCTCGAGCTGCCAGCAGCAGTCTGGTTCCGCTCCCCTTCATCCTGCACACATGGGTGTGCTTGCACACGTATGTGTGCATACCAGGAAGAAGTGCAGGGGCCTTAACAGCATGTGGGACTGGCATACTTACTTATTTTCCTTTTCCCTGAAAAAGAAGGTGAAAGAGTTTTAAAAAATTGATTGTACCTTAAAATTGTACTTTAAATCCTTAAAAATTGCTCCTTGTTGAGAGTTTAATAGTTTTTTAAATGTAAACTCGGGAAAACATTTACTTTTCAGGCATGAATATCCTTCTGCTTTCTCACATCACTGAAAGTGTATTACTGTTTTCAGTCCGTTGAATTTCAGGGATCACTCATGTTAAAAGTCAATGCGGTTTCCAGTGTGAGAAGATGTAAGGTTTTGTGTTTATGGTTGGAATCCCTTCTCGCTTCTTTTCCTGTGTGATATTAGCCAAATTTTTTTTTCAGATTCATATGGCTCAAAAGTATTCAGTTGCTTTCCCAAGGGTAAAATGTAATTAGATCAAGGAATGGTCTTTAAAAACTGTCACAGACCCAATTCTGGTACTGTTATTTACACAGATAAGGGCTGTGTAACAACAGTGGGAGGATCAGCCACAAACCTCAAACAGATGAAACTCATAGATTTAAATCAAAAAGAACATGGGGTTTGTTTCTTTGAACTTGGAATTTCTACATTTTATTGCTGTGTGATTAAAACACTGGAACAGAATTGCTCATTTCCTTTTTGCTGCCTATTTACAACTACAAGTCCCAATCCAAGTGTCTTGCTCTAATTATCACCATTGCACCTACCCACTGCTCCTTGCTTGAAGCGGAAGTCTGTCAGAGTGAGCAGGGCAGGTTTGGATACAGGAGTAGCACTCTCATCTTCTAGAGGTAATATCTTGGTAGTGCCAGGTGTTTTTAAAAATCTATATGGATATTGCTTCATACCCCTATGCACATTCAGTGACCAGCATATATAGCCAAAGTAGCCTTACCGTTGAAACTGTGATCAATTTGAAAGTCAGAGGAAAAACAATCCATGTTATTTAGATGAGTGCTGCAGACCCTGAGGCGCTTTGTGAGGCTGGCCAGTTGGTGACTGAAACTGTTCCCATGTAATGACACTTTCCATTTGAAGTTCAATCGGGATGTCTGATGCCCCATGAGAAATGTTGGAAGACTGGTGGAGCTCCAGTGGTCCTGAAGGCTTAGGAGCCACAGCTCAGATCTAAATGGCAATAGTGGAGTTTGCCTTGGCAGGGTGATGTTAGAGCCTTACTTGTCCCTTACCGGCATTGAAGGAGAGACATGCATGAAATCAAGCAGCCAGGTTCTGCAAGGTCCAAAATGGGTAAAACTCCCTGAAAGTAACAGAAATTCCCATTTTATCTAGTCACAGGAAAAGTGAAGATGATACATGGAGACCTCAACTCCATAATGTCTGTTCCATCTCTGGTTAACCAGCGTCATGTTTAAAGTAAGGACAAATCGGGAAGCCAAGTTGCAAATTAAAGTTACTGCAGAAACGTACGATACCGCAGAACTGGGATGTTGGTGTTGTTTTGAGAGGGTGTTTCTCATTTTCCCAGTGATGGGGAACTGGTTTTGAATCCCATTGGATTTGCCCGGCTGTGAAAGTCAAGCCTTTTTCGTTGAACTTCAGACATGCTC